>JAVJGG010000090.1:1264051-1275322 GCA_035590195.1 Aviceda cuculoides | reverse complement strand
TTGAAAATTTTAGTCAGCCCAAAAATGAATTTTACAGATGGCCTGCAGAAGCTTCACTTGATTCCGAGAAGCTAGTTCCTTATTCCTCCATCTCGAGAGTAGTTCCTAAATGATCCTTTTGTAAGAAAGGATCACAGAGTCCCGGGTCCATGCATGTGAAAATACCCTAGCCAGTACCCACTGCAGAAAGGGCACTTTGCTGACTGCAACGAATAATTTCTAGTGACAGGCACTGGCAGCTATGAGACTTGAGCAATGGAGAGGATAGTGCCCAATGTCTCAAACATCCTCACTTCGACAGAATGAAGTCTAATTCACTCTCTACCAAAGCATATGATGGACTGGGTATCTAACAGCTATTTTGCACTGAGCATAGCTAAAGAGAGGGGCATCCATCTATACTTCTACTTTAACACAGAAAAACAAAAAATAATTAGACCTAAGTACTCACTACTGTCATCCAATGGGTAACACCAGCCCTACAGCTACGCTAATCTTTTGTGGTCCCATACGAGCTACATCAAAACAAGCTCAGGAGCTGGATGCAGAAAGCTCCTGGGTTCTTCCTGTACTCCTCAGATACTGCTTCATAATTGTCACACGAAGAGCAGTTGGATTAGAACATATCCAAGCTGTGCCTGCTCATACATGTAAGAGCCAGGAATCGAGTGACTGAGTCTTTAAAAATAAAATTGCCCCTTACTCAAATAATAAAACTTCACACCTGCTCTGGGGAGTTTATGGCTTAAAATGCTACCTCACTTTTTGTTTCATGAATGAACAAAGCTGCAGTTTTCCAGAAAGCAAGGACAGACATGCATCTCTACTAGCAGATTTAGCACTTCTGACCAAGTAAGACACCAACTTCTTAAAAATGTCTCATGCACTGACTGGAATTTTTTTTTTTTTTTAAATGTGAGATTTAATACATTATTTCTTTTTAGAACTTGTACGGGAACCAGAATGGGAAGATCCAGATGACGATCTGCGGCGTCTGTAAGATATAAATGGAGAAAGCATGCAAAGAAATAAGTTGAAATTAATTTTAGCATCCACTTTGAGTAGTCTGTATCCTATAATAGCTGGAAGCCAAGTATATCTGATAGGGGCCTTATAAGAATATAGAAATAACTTTAAACCACTTTAAGCTCATGAATGTGAATTTAGTACTAAAAACGTAAGTTTAAGACTGAATGCAGAATACAATTTCTAAATGCAATATTTACTTATGAAAATAAATCAATAATGTACACGTTAACACTTTCACACATTGAAAGAATGGTGACCCAGGTCTTTCTAAGGAACATGCTCCTACCAGGAGGAAGCTTCATTGGGGGGGGGCAGGAAAAAAAGCAATTATAGAGGTTTTAATAGGAAGCAAGAGTAGGGGAAGTAAGAAAACTATTTTTAATATCAGAATAACTGATCAGATTCAATTCTTTCCCAGTGAATCTCAGTCCTTCAGGAAAAAAAAAAAAAAAAAAAAAATCACACATTTAAATACACCCATTCTTATTCTACATAAACCCAAACCTTTCGGGTGACCGTGATCTCGATCGTCTTTTTTTGCGATCACCAGATGAAGAAGATCTAGAACGACTTCGCTTCTTGCTTCTCTCAGGGGAAGATGATGAACGAGAGCTTGAGTAAGATCTTTTTCTTGGGGTGGAAGACCCCCTGTAGGACCTGGAGCTGGATCTTTATTGATTAAGAAATAAATCAGATTTAATTCTGGTATAATACAGAAAGAACAAAGAAAGAACAAAAAGAGACAGTTTTCATGAACACTCACTACTCTAGTTACGTCAGCGTTTCGTCAAATCAATGTGTGGATGCTTTAATACTTACTCCTTAGTTATCTGCCAATAAAGACTTCTACTGCCGTGGTAGTTTTCTTAATAAATTTTGCTAAATAATGTTTCTTGATATACAGACCACCAATGTTTTGGAAACCTCTTTCCAGCATTCACGAGAATGACGCATTTTGACAAAGAAGTGATGGGAGACTGGGACAGGAAGTAGCCTGTATGAGGACCTTCCTCAGCAGTTAAATTCACAAAGCAAAATGGCTTGAAAACCACAGATGTAATGCTCATTTAACAATGTTTCACCATATTAATGGATATTTCACACTGGAGATTTGTAAAGTAATGTACATCTTACTGGAACAGTAAAAGCCCTCAGAAGGTAAATTTCAAACCTTAAAATAAATTTGCGTAGAGAGTGAGACCTTCTACAAAGTATTTTAACAAATCTCTTAGAATACAGTCATTCTGGCATTTAAAAAAAAAAAAAAAAAAAAAGAACCAGCTTCACTTACAAGCACTCAAAGATCATTTTGGTTATCTAAAAAAACCAAGAAAAAAACCCCTGACTTGTAGAAAAAGTAATAGAGCTAGAAATTCCTAAACTCTAATCCCAAAATTATATAAAAACACACAACAGGAATTTTTTTTTTCAGTAAACTGGATAAAACATTAAAAAAACCCCAACAACACAGTGTATGTTGTTGGTAAAATATTTTCAGGGCTTTCATTGTAAATAACAAAGCAGTCTTATTTCACATAAGCTAATACACCGAGGACACTCGGTGGATGCTGTGTGGCACAAGCAAATAACCCAGCTCAGCTGACGAGTCACTTCAGCATCTAGTGGGGGCACAGGCACCTTTTTCTCTTCCTGAAAGCATGGATTCCATCTGGCACTGACCCTCATGTGGCAATCCATAGCACATTTCTGCCGCCAAAGGGCAGTAGCACCATTTGTGATTGGTCTTCCCAACTCAAACTTCCTTATTTACAGTTTTAAAATTCTCTGCATGCATGGAGATGGGGCAGTTCTTCATTCCATCGCAAAAGGAAAGTCCTGCCAACAGGATGCCTGTGCAAGGACACCTCAAGGAACTTGGTGCTTTTGTTACTCTTCCCCACACAGGTCAGTAACTGCTACACGGAAAAGGTCAGCTAGCTCACACTCCTGTCAGCTTCTCACATGATTCGCTATCAACATTTTTATACATTCCCCCCACATTCATAAAGACAATGGCAGCACTATCTAGTGGAAGTTAGATATGTTAAATAAGTTATCACTAAACACAAAACCAGAAGTCTAGCGTATTTTCTAACGTTCTTCCACATCAAGTAGCCAAAGTGGAAATAGTAAAAACAGCAAAAATTACTGAGGCAAGTAAACATGTATTCAATTTCTTCTTCCTTCAAAGTGAAGATCTGTGGCGTCCACTTGTCTAGCTTAGATCGGACTTAAACTCTTCAACCAAAACCTCGCATTCTCAAGAAACACATCTGTAGTGGCAATAACCTCGTGCAGAGACCCCAGGAATTCTGACTTCCAAGATAAAAATGAGTTAATGTTTTTTGACCAGCATAATTTTACGATGAAATCAACAAGCGGTTGGTTCTTCTGCCCTTTTTTCTCTCTGCAAGGAGAGAGTGCTACCTCATTCACCTTGATTTCGACCCACGAGATCTAGAGTGTTCTCTGGAACTGGAACGAGATCTTGATCTGGAACTGGAAGAACTTCTTGAATGGGACCTGAAACAACATGGAAGATTTTTTTCCAGTGTCTGACTTTATTTAGCAGAGTAACTACTACTGTTATGAGCAGAGGCAACGATGCATCAATACGATTTGGCCTAGAGTCACTAAAGAAGTGACAATTTCCTCCTACTCCCCCACTATCACCATAGCACATTTTAAAATGGAAACTTAACATACTAAGATGGTGCATTAAAAAAATTTATAAAGTCAGCTTTTTATTACATTTCCTAAAACAAAGCACAAAAGTTAAACAGTGTTGCAGTTATTTGGCAAAATGAAACTACTGCATATCTATTAACTATTTCATGAAATCAATGCCTTAGCTTTTAATTTGTGCCTTAACTTGAAAACCATCAGTTTCTTTGAAAAGCAGAGTAGGTCCCAGTATTAGGACTAGCTAGCTCAAATTTTCCCCAAGTCAGTTCTCAAAAGCATTTTGTAAGCAGTTTCAAGTTTTCATAGAGATTTTCCCCTGCGTTAAAAATTAAGTACTAGTTAATTATTTGCTAAAATACAGACATATCTAACACTACTTGTAACTAGTAAAAATTTTCGAATTTTTCATGTTGATGGTTTTTCTTTAAAGCACAAACCACAAAAGATATGCAAAAATGGTAGCGGACTTGCAGTAACCATTGTAAAAAAGGCGGCATTGCAATCAAATTCTAATAGTCTTTTCAGGAAAAATGTATTATACATGCTATCAATCTCTCAGTTTATATTGTTTCCATGTCTTTCTCACTTTGCACTCTTCCGTGCGAAACAGAAGCAGTATGAATACATGCTAACTAGAAAATATGTTTAAATTTTTTTAAAAAACAAAAAGAAGTACCCACAAATTGCAACTGATATTTCCAATTAGTTATCTGTAGCTAGAAGCAAAAAGTTCAACAGAAAGTTGAAAGATCCCTAGCAAATGTCAGTTATGATAAGCTACTTTTTACCTCCCCGTTAACATTTGTGAATTAACAAAGTTAAGGCCAGATGAAGTTCTGTCTTCTTTGACCTTCCCACCCCTAAACCTAAGAACTGTACTCAAATGCAGCCCACTCTGGCTGCACACTGTCCTCACACAGGACAATACAGCCACCTCCTCAAAGATCACGCTCCACGTCTCACTTCATTTACAAAAAATGCTGAGGGGCGGTTAGCTTAGTCACTGTTATTCACTTAGTGCTCCTCCTTGGAACCAGGCCGCAAATACACATCTCAAGATGGCATTTGAAGGAGTGGGGAGGCCAACAATACATATGGTGAAGAACATAATTTTTCATAGAAGAGGCAGCATGAAAAAAAGCATGACAGCAATGGGGAGAAAGACAAAACCAAGACAGAGGTTGACATCTGGTTAATATGAGGGTCTGAAGAATGAGGGCAGTGATCCCAGCGGTGAGAGCAGAGAGGGGCGGTTACAAAGCTAGGAAGATTAGAAGAAACTTGAACTTTATGATGTATAACCGTATGAGCTAGTACCCATTTGAGGTTTTAAACTTATCAGTATCATCCTTTTATTAGCTGTAAGGCAGCTAAAAAGCTACATGATTTATATCACGTGATTACAACACATTTATTGAATTGTTCATATATTACTGAATTTAAATAATAATGTGAGATCTTAAATCTACCCAGTAAACTTTTTTGTGGCTCCATGATCAGTATAAACCTTTAGTATTATTCTGACAACATTGCCACTGTACTTAAAGCTTTGTCGCTTGCCAACAAATTAAGTTCAAGTTTCTTGTCTTTATTTCCAGGATATTTTCCATTCTGTCCTTTCACTGAATCTGTCCAAACTGCATTATCACTGCCCTCTTCTGCCACCTCCTCCCACTTTAACAATACCACCCTTCTGCTTCTCTGTTCAACAACTCTACTTAACATTGCTAAAAAAAGTTCACCCATTGAATCACATATGGCCAACAAGCCTAAAAATAAAATTGAAAGTAAGTTATATTTTTACATTTCTTTTGAAGGACTCAAATGAAATACCAACTTAAATTTACTAAAACAAGCAACAAGACATATGAAGCCTCCCTAATGAGGGCCCACAGAAGGTCAGAAAAGAACATTATCTACCTGTGTAAATTCTGTACATAGAATTGTTAACATTATGAAACTAAAACTGTAAGGCAATCAAGAAAAAAAGTAAATAAAGAAGTTAGATACTGACATTTTGCCTGGCGTTACCCGTGACCTGTACCCGTTTACCTGGACCTAGACCTTGAGCTTGAATGAGAGGATGAGCGCGATGAAGATCGTGAGTGGGAAGATCGAGACTTAGAACGACTGCGCCTATTGGATTTCTTTTTCTTATTAGTGTCCTCTTCTTCACTGGCGTCAAGATTATATTTTGAAAGGTCAGCATCATCTTCATCCTCATCCTGAAAAAATGCAGATATAAAAAAATACTTAAGAAATATTTTGATTGTTTTCTTCAGTTAGTGTTTTTTTACTTATTCTGTGGTTTATTTTGTGGTTTTTTTCAACCTTGGAAAATACTGTTGTTAGTGCATTTAATGAGATCCAAAAATTTTAAGAGTAAAGTGACTGAACATTTGCATTTCAAAGCAAACTATTAAAAAGCTTGCAAAACCCCCATTTGAAGTCCCATTTTCTGATACTTAATGACGTTAATGAAAATACAGACATTCATTTTTACCAGTTACTTTAAATGAGTGCCTGGAAGAATTTTCAGGCTCAAAATCTATAACCATAGCATAACTCTGCAGAGACATGTTTCATATGCAGAATTTGGTGACTGTTGTGTTAAAAATAGGTACATACGCATGCCTCTGCAGGACTGTTGTCCAAAGATGTGGACAATCTAATACATGATGATCATGTATTTCAGGAAAGATGAAAAAAATCTCTGAACATTTTATTCCATTTTATAAAAAATAAATATGACATGGTTTTAAAAGGCTAAGAATAAAATTCAAGAACACTCCCTTTATATGGTAACCATACATACAGGCTCCAAATAAAGATCAAAATTTTTGATTCTGATCTCAGATAAGCTTTTAATTTTTTATGGTTTTAAAAAAATTATACATCTTTGAATGCAGGTATTTAGAACAAAACAAAGCTTGTGCACAAACTTCACAGAAGCTGTAGACCGCAATACTCTGAGAGCTACTCCTTTACGTTGCTCTAAAGGCAGCTCAAAATACAGACCAAACCTTACCTACTAATACTAAACAGCAGTGTAATAATAATTAAAAAATAATTGCTAGGAAAAAAACCAGAACATGCTACCTCATCCAATTTATATTTGGAGAGATCTTCATCCTCATCCTCCTCATCTTCCCCTTCAGATTCCTTATCTTCTACTTCCTTCAGGATAGATGCAGGACCAACCGGCTTCCCTCTGTACTTTTTCTTTTTGCGTCCAAACTAAGAAATTTTATTCCATTAGAATGCAATTTAATCAAAAGTAACTTCCAACTGTATTTTTTGATAAAACTTCTATGAGAAAATAAATATACATCAATTTCAAACAACGTATTGCTCAAAGGGAAGGAGAAGTATCATGAAACCAATTAGCAACAAGAAACTTCCTAAAGACATACTTATCTTAGATACAATTAGTACCCACAGACAAGGTTAATGGAAATCTGAATTTAACAAAAAGAGTATTTCATACTCGTGTCTATGGGTTATCTTTATAAAACAGTGTTGAACATCTGGCTGAAAACAACATGCATGACCCTGAAGCCAGCTCCCTAAGAAGTTTAAGGAACGCAGCTTGTACTAGTTTAATTTGAACTCATTCCTAAGTTTTTAACCCCCCAAAAGACAAAACAGATGCATCACAATGTATTCCTGACACGCTCTTCCCTGTAAGGAATGCAAATGCACACATCCTAAACACAAATCGCACAACACGCGTCCCTCCAGAGTAATACCTGTACCTAATCTTACCTCATCATACTCCCCATCTGATTCTTCACGTTCTATATATTCAACATTCTCTCGTTCATTAAATCCTCCTCCGTATCCTTTAAAAAGGGGTAAAACAAGACAATCTCTTGAGCTGCACCAAATTCAGCTACATTAAGCATGAAGTTTATTCTAAACTTTCACACAGGTTCTGGAAGCCTTCAGTGCATTTATAAATATATGCCATAAGAATGTAACATGATCTCAAGAAGAACATGAATTGTTCCCACACACGTTTATTAAACATAGTTCTTCAGAAACCTAATTGAGAAAATGGATTAGACACATAAACAACACAGAAGCAATAGCTTTTAAAAGAATAGGAAAAAAAAAATTAGAAAATTCAGGATTACAGCCGTGCTGAGCAACCAGCTTCCCAGAAGAGCTCTGGCGGGGCTGCAGTGCCTGACAATTGCCTTGGTGTGGATCAACACAAGAAGGTCTCCGAAGGGCTAGAATAAAGGCTACTGCCCTTGAAGACCAAAATCCCAGCTCTGAGAGCAGCCAGTAGCCAGCTCGGGAAAGCAGGCAGTGAAACGCGAGGTGAGGGCAGCACCAGCAAACTGCTGCTGGTGTTGCTGCAGCCTCTTTGCCACAGCCAGGTCCCACGTGCATGCTGCCTCCTTGGTGGCTTCTGGGCATGCCAGTCTGCTCCCACATCGCAACTGTTCTGGGACATACAAGTCACGTAGACATCCTCAGGGAGCAATAGGAATAAAAGCATCCTGGGGTTGCACTACAACTGCCAAGATCTGCCTTAAGAATTTTTTCTATTCCTTTTTATAATGTAAGTGGAAAACTTCGATGGCTCATTTTAATGTCGGCTGACTTTGTAATTTACTGCAAGCGTGTGGAACATGCTAGGTGTCCTGCACGTGACTGCAAATTTACTCTGAAGGACACCAGAACTTGAAAATTTAATTATCAAAAATATTCAATTATGTGCAATATTATAGGAAATACAATTAAATATTATTCTTCAATATTATGCAAATATTAAATAAAAATATTTAAAAATATTCTTTTTCCTTTTGAATAATAAGCTCTGTGCTCTTCTCCATGCTTCTTTTTTTATATGCATTAGTGTTACACTCTATGCATTACATTCTCTGCCTGATCCCGTTTGCAGTGGTAACAGTATAAATAGTTATGACCGCCCTGTAAGGATATCTTCTGTTCTAGTTACCACCAGGTTCATTGCTAATGTAGGAGGAACTTTAAATGTGTCACACTGTGACCAAACCTCAAACCTCATTACGAGATAACAGTCTAATCTATACAGCCTTTAATGCTGTTCTTGTGACTGCTCAGTCCTCCGTAGTCAGACACAATATATACACAAGAGCTTTTGGAGTTTTATAAAATACTGCATTACTCCTTCCAAATGCCTTAGTATAAAAATCAAACACAGAGGCAATTTAAGCCGAATATTCTTTGACTTTCCAAATGAAACCATCACACACTTTACATACTACTAAAAGTAATCAAGTCTAAGAACCTACAGATTTATTTACATACGGAAGATCATTCAACTTTGCTAGTTCTGCTGTGGAAACTATCCCTTTAATTAAATTACGTTGTGATTTATAAAAAAAGTTTTCGTACAGTAACTTCAGTATTTTAAAACCATATACACCTTACCTGTCCTTTCCTCCAATTTAGCGTACTTTGGAGTATTACACATATTACATTCAGATCTTCTGGCCCAGTTCACGTTACCACATCTTCACAGGCAAAAAGAAGAAAACGGAAATAAGAAACATTCCATTCAAATCAAAAAGCTTAAGTGTTGAGGCAACACTTAAAAACAGTCACCAGTACAACACAATTAACTCCAAGGTCAATGGTCACCAAGATACAAAGAACTGCAAGAGAGTCTGCAAGTATTTCACCAGCACGAGGATGACAGGAAGAGGACCATACTGGACAAATCAAGGGAAAAGAAGTAAAAGTAATAGGCAGGTAGGCAGACAAGTTAACAGAAGTAAGACTACACAAGAAGTGTTAAAATTCCTCACTACTCTCCACTAGTGGCGTTCACAGTTCAGGGGAGTTAACAAAGAAGCTACCATGGGAATAATGCTTATGAGCAGTCACCGTCATCCACTGATGCACAGCTAGTTATATGCTTCCACATATGCTGCATTTCTATCTTACAGCATCCTAAAAGGCCACTCATACTTCATCCATCTGTAACACTATCATCAGAATGGTGCTCAGTCCCAAAGAGGAGAGGAGCAGGTCCACAAGACACAGCCTAGCAATGAACTTGGAAAGACGTGACAATCCTGAAGCGCGACATCAAGTGGATTCCCTCACACACTGGGACCCACGGCACTGCCCAGGAAAACTGCCTGTCTCGTGCTGCAGAACAGTCCAAATGGAAACCCGTCAGGCTAAACACAGCTAAGTTCTGACAGACAAAAATAAAAAAACCCCCAGATTTCACTGGTCAGACAGCTTACTCAATCGGCAAAAATGGAAAACCTTAAAATTGTTCCAGAAAATCTGAAAGCACCTTTCAAAAATCAAAGCATATCATTAAAGTAGTGCTTTCCTAATTTAGATCTTCGTATTCTCAATTGATGGCCTGGGGAAACAGCCAAGAATTTAGCTATGTGCTAAACTTTACTCGTTAAATATTTAGTGAACATAGCAACAAAACATACTGCAATTAAAGTGTTACTTCCATCTACATGTTTCTTCTCAACTTGAGAAGTGTCTTGGCTTATCAGAGAAAAACATGAACTTTTACCTGTCTAGTCTTGATTTTTTTCAATCTTTTTCCAGTCATGTTAATTAAGTAACTGCTGTCCAGCGAACAAAAACAAATGCTATCCTCAGAGCAACACACTATTAGTGGAATAGCTGTGAGTTTTTATCACTCCTCTCATCAGCGCAAGTAAATTTATACTGACAAAATTAAGTATTGTAGGTGTGGTGGTGTTGTGTGGCTCTAAAAAAACACTCTGCATTTTTTAAAAGGGCATACGTTTTACACTGCCAGTCGTTAGCACTGAAGAGGCCACGACTCTTTTCAGCAAGTGTCTTTCCTATTTCAGTCCCTCCAGCTTTCATCATTTTGGCTTCTGTCGTTTTTTCTGGAAAAGAAAAGAAAAACAAACACAACGACAAAAAACAAACAGTTCTCAAATATCTTACTTTACGATTAACTAAAGAGATTTAATATTCTTTTGTTTTAAAGAGAAAGAGGTAGATCCTCTCAGATACTCACCTCTTCCACATCTGTTACAGCTGGTTCTTCTAGCAAAGTTAACATTCCCACACCTGAAAATAAGAACAGAAAGAGAACGAAGACGCTAGTTGACGCTGGAAAGCGCACGCACACGAAACTTAATGAAAAACACCTTTATGTTGCGAACTGAACTTGTTCCAAATTAAAACACGAAGTTTCTCAAGCCGTGCCCGAGCCGGGGGGGGACGGCGAGTGCCGGACCCGCTGGGCGGCGGGGGCCAGGCGCTGCGAGACCCTGCAGGGAAGCTCTCCCCGACCCCGTCCCGGCGGGAGGAAAGGAGGGAGGGGGGGGCGGCCGCCCCCCCGACCCGGCGGCCGCGGCTCCCCCGGGGCGGCCCGGACCTGGTGCTGTCCCGCGGGACTGTCCTGCCCCGGACCCCGCGGCGAGGAGACGGACGGACACACAGACACCCCCCCTTCGCCGCCCACGCTCACTTCTTGTCGGGGCAGATCCAGTCCCCGTCGCTCACGCGGAAATTCTTAGTCGACATCTTGGGCCCCGCCGAGCCCAGAGGAGC
>JAVJGG010000090.1:1242323-1263797 GCA_035590195.1 Aviceda cuculoides | reverse complement strand
GGCCGCCGTGGGCGGGCGGGGAGCCTGAGGAGAAAGGGCGGGCGTGGGGCAGGGGGCTGCGCTGGGTGCCGGGGAAGCGGCCCGGCGGGGCGAGGGGGCCTTCGTCAGCCCTGGAAGGGCGATGACCGCTCGTGGATGAGCTCATTTGTTCGTGTCAGTTTCTTTTCCGCCAGCTTCTGCTGTGGCTCTGTCACCCGAAGTCCCGGGGTCAGAACTGCCCAGGCTCCTCCTCAGGAGCCGGAGAATGCCAGCATGTACACCTTCACTTCAGTAAAACAAACTGAGAAACTGTCAGTTGCGGAGGTAATAAGGTCTCTTTTTCACAGACGAGAGAGCGCGCAAGGTTCAGACTGGCTTCTAGGCGTGACCTCAAGGAAATCCCCATAAGAACACACAGGGCGTTTTAAATACGAATAAAACAGAGCACCGGTATAAATATTAATGTTAGAGTGTCCAAGTAAATCCATTATTTAAAAAAAAACCCACTTTAAAAATCATGACTACAAACCACTCCACGTTTTGCCGGTGGCTGTGTTGCAGCAGTGGCGTGCCGGCCTCCATTTCCCTGTCAGTGACCGGTGCCCATGGCCGTGGCGGCCGAGTGCAGCCGCCCTGGAGCAGAAGGCTCCTCTTTCAAACCGCCTCTGATCCCCTTTCGCTTTTCTTTTTGGACTGGAAGTGATCTGGCAAGATCTGCTGTGCTTAGGTTGGCCGGCATTACCTAATTAAGTACATGCAATATTTATAGCAAATGTTACTTTCCTGGCAGTTTTTATGCCCTTTACCTCCCGTGCTGTAGCCACATCCTGTGGAAAAATTATCTGGAATCTGGTTACAGGACTGTTTTTTGTCACATCCACTCTCCGGGTCATGAGGCAAGATGACAGTGTTATTGCTAGTTATTTATAAAAGTATAAAACAGCGTGAGTGCACCGGAAAAATGCATTGGGGCATCTGGTTTGTCTGCAGCAGAAGGCTGTGTATGAATTCCCACTTACAAAATGCCCATAATGATCAGGGACGACTAAACCTGCATTTTTCTGCAGCCGGAGAAGGTCCCAGGCGAAGGGCTGTGCTGGAATTTTGAACAAGGGCTGTGAAAAGTCTTGCTTTTCTCTACCCCAGAATTAGAAGAACAAGGGGAAGGACCAGATGAAAAGGAGGCGGTGGCAGGGCAGCTGCTGCAGGGCTCACCGGCCAGGACTGCCCGTACACCAGCAGCAGGTCCTTCGCTGTGCTGGTTTTTGTGTACACAGCCTATTTAAGAAGTGGTGCTTCACAGGCAGGCAGTGCAGCCTGCAAAATTTAAAACCTCGGTTGGTAATTTTTTTCTCCAAACGACATTCCTGTATGGCACTGAATAATCAATGCGAGCTTAAACGAGATACTGGCGTCTTAGCGCTGTAGTAGATGGCAAGAAATCTTCTTTGGTCACTCTGTCAGCGCCAGTCTTTAAAATGAGGTAAATAACAAAGAGCTTGAAAAAGCTGGAGGATCCAGTTGCAGCCCAGAGTGCCTGGAAGGATTCGCTCCTGCCATTGTACCATGTTTTAGTCAGTACAGCAGGTGGCACTTCAGTAACATACATTTTTCCAGGTACTGTTGTTATTGCAGATTAAAAGCCTGCTTTTTTATGGAATTCAGGGGACATATTTTAAATATCGATGTATTGATAACTCTAAAAAAAAAAAAGTATCACTGTCACCATGTATGATTGGCACTGGAAATTGAATGCAAGATTATCTTTGAGTTGCATGTGATACAGAACATGAAATTGGCAAGGTGCATCAAGATCTTGTAGTATGCGTCTCCGTTCAGACCTCCTACAAGCAGGATTTTTCCACTATCACCTGCCTTTTCCTGAAAAATAGGCACTACCCAGCTGCTCCCTCGTTTTTGCTTGCAGGAGGCTCTGCTTATGTCAGTAGGATTATAGGGAGTAATCAAAACCAGAAGTTGGCCCCTAAAAGTTAATTCATTCCTGTGTACCTTCAGGAAATACCCTTTCAGGAGTAACACGAATATCAATCATAAAGTGTAATATCAGGGAGACAAAAAACACCTAGACCTACAGCACAAATTAATGTGTGATGGAAGGTTTTCTTCATCTGTAATATCCTTCTGCTTATTAAAAAATATTGTCCAAAGCTAGCATGTTAGAAGAAAATTGGTATCTGTTGACTTTAGTAAGAATTAGACTGAACTTCAGCACACTGAGGAGAGGCATTGTTCTGAAATCCCTGGTTCCTATGGAAATCACGGCTTGTGAATTCATTACAATGCTCTCAGAATTTGGGTCTTTCTCATGCTGGTGTCTGCAGAAACACCGAAGAAGGGTCAGAGCCTGTGCAGAAGGTGTCACAGCCTTCGTGTGGCTTCTGTGCAGGTACAAGGGTTGACTTCTACAGAACAAAGTTTAAAATGAGCTTGAAGGATACCTCTCTTTATCTCGAATGATAAAATCCTCATGCTGTTCAGGTCAGAAGAAAAACCCCTTAATAGTCATTTCAAGGACAGGAATTTGTTCATAATCCCTGGATTTCCCTTCAGGGAAATCAAGGCATGCAAAACTTACTTTCTACACTAAGAAATGAAACAGAAAACGTATCATTTTAGAAATAAGCACAGGCAAAACTGCAATTCACCTGATAATAACTTCAGGCTTAAATATTTCAGAAGTTACCAAAATATAATGAGAAGAATATTTAAGTGGCATTTGTTTTCTGCTAAAAGAAACTTCCCAGAGGAGTCTCTGGCCAGGCACCTGCAGCCAGAAGTTTGAAGTGATCAACTGCGTTTTGAAACCAGGACCTTTCCCTGTATGTGCAGAGGGGGTGTTTCTGTAGCTTCTGTTTGTTCAATTTACTTCAAAACCCAGATATATTAAAAGCTGAAAAGCCAACTGGGGACTGAAAAAAAAATATTTATCTTTTAATTTATGAATAAAAGCATGGCCCAAGTGGACAAGATCTACTACAGTCTGGAGGGATGCTATGACCAGACACAATCTGGTGTTAAACTCAGTCACTATACAGGATATTCCCTTTATTTAATAAACAGTTAGCTTTACTTAGAGATTTTTGATATGCTGATCTTCTTTTCCTGTGTTTCTTACACAAAGTTTCATTTAAATATCTACTCCCCATTTCAGAATAGCTTGTGAACAATTTTATTGGATTCCTGTTTCTATCACAATACATTTTGGCTTCAAATGTGGGTAAGGAATTGATAATAACCAAGTAGATGAGAAATACATCACCCATCATTTTAACATAATGAAACTGAACAGTTGAGAATGAAAAAATGTACAGAAAACTATTTAATTGGCCTGTCTCTAGACAGCCAATTCCTACCAACAAGCCCTGAAAAATCAGTTTTCCTGAAGAAAAACTAAATGGTACAAAGGCCAGCAAGATCAAAGTCACGTAATTAAAAGAAGGTTGCCTGTGCTTCATAGCTCTTTCACTCTGGTTTTCCTGCCCCTTCCTGGTATGATGTCTGCATGCCACGCTCTTTATTAAGCAACTTGGGACACCTACGTTTTTAAGCATCACTTTAAAGCACTTAATACATTGTTGATGCTTTCCAAGACATAATAATAATAATAATAATAATAATTTCAGATCTATGAGTTAAAAGAGTGCAGTGTGCTTCCATCAGGTGAAATCTAACTATTATGAAAGCCTATTTCTGTTGAAATACACTAAATTATACTGCAAAATACTGTTTGACTGTTCGTTTTTCAAAGCGCATCACAACTTGACAGATACTTGTTTAAACAAGAAATAGTGAAAATGTGGTGCCTATGTTAGAAAGTGCAAATGCCATAAACCATTCAAGACACTCACAGGTTTGTGATTTACCATGAAATACAAGGACTGCTGTGCTGGAAAGCAGTTTTAGGATGTGCCATAGTATTTGGAGAGTTGATCTTTCAAAGTTTGTTTCAATTTTCAAGTGTGACAGACGTTTGGTAATAGAGTTTTTCAAGCAAGTGATGGGTACTGACATGTCGCTCAAACTGACATGCGTTTGGAGAAAAGATTTTCTTCAACATGTGACCTTTACAGAAGGTTAGACATTGCTTGTCATTTAATAATTTAATAGTTAAAGAATGATTCAAGCCTGCAGAGAGTACATAAAATCACAAAATAAATGTTTTAAATAATAGTTTAAATGTGTTTGGTTTAATAAGAGTAGAGTTGGCAAATACTTACTAAACCACTTAAACAGGGGGCTAAAAGGGCCTTGAAGAGGTCGCTTAGTCCCCCGCCCCAGTTCAGCGGCGCAGTCAGTTCAAGAGACCAGTGGTGACAGCTGCTGGTTTAATCCCCGACCAGGCACTCCCCGTCCGCGCTCTGTAAGCTGCCCTGTAACCCAGCCTCTGTCCTTTATAGCCAAGCAACAAGTAGCAATCAGAGATACTTCTGACCTAAATCTTTCTTTCTACAGATTAAGGGGACTACTTTTTGTCTTTCCATCAGCTGATACAGAAAAGGACTGATACTGTTCTTTATTATTAACATCCTCTGGCACATGTGAAGAGACTGTTTCTCTTCTCTGTACTTAAAACACAGATTTTTAAAACTTTCCTCCTTGGCATTATTTTCTAGATCTTTGATTGTTGTCGTTGCTGAGCTCTCGGCTATCCCCGACGAACGGACTCCGCTCTCTCGGTGCAGCGTGAGGGTGCAGATGCATACCGTGCTCTGGCTGAGGACTGTGCTGAATGCGGTAGAAGGACTATTTCATTTTGCTTTTGTGCAGTGCTACTATTTGTGCATGTTAAAATCATACTCACTTTTTTTTCCCTAAGAGTATCTCATCATGAATACATGCTCAGTTTATGATTCACCATAGGCCAATGCCTTTTGCAGTACAGTTGCTCTTCCACTCGTTCACTATTTGACACTTGTATATTTGATTTCTCCCTCTGAAGTCTGGTACTTTGCATGTGGTCTGAGTTGAATTTATTTTTTATTAATTTCAGATCAACTCTCCAAATACCAAGGTAATTCCGAATACTTAACCAGTCTTTCAAATTTCTTTTTATTTTCTTTTTTGATTCAATCTGGATTGCATTTCCTTAACGTCTGCACATGCATGTCACACAGCCTAGGTCACAGGCTTTTCTCAAGTGAAGGTAGATCATAACCTGGATATTTCCTCCTGCTTGGTGGAGGTGCTGAACAGAGTGAAATGAGGCTTAACATAGAATCATAGAATCATTTAGGTTGGATATGCAAGTTTTGTTTTCACATAAACCTTGTGTATTTTTTGGTACTAGGTATGTTATTTGCTGTTGTGCCATATTAAATATTTTTACATGTCATTAGGAAGCCAGTAGTGGGAAATACTCTGCCTGAACACACTGTTCTGTGTGAAACCACCTCAGCTTTAAAAGGAAAAGCGTGCATGTCCATTGCCTTGACGTGCTTTGTGTATGAGCCTTCACATCCACCATCAACATGTAATATAGAAATATCATGGAGTTTCAATAGTCAAATGTGCAGGGACAATGAAGATGGATCATATTTTATCACTAAATTTTTACTCCAAAACAATAACAATATATTCTTTAACCAAGATTTCTCTGTTGTTGACAACAGCCTTTCCTGCAATCAGAGTTGTGATACAGATGCATTATTTTCTCCAGCAAATTTTACCTGTCAGGCAGTTGTTTTAGTTCTAGTGCTTCTTCTCAGAAATAAATAAGGAGTCATGATACACTTCAGTCTTTTGACAGGAAAATCCAAACATGTATTTGCCCACAGTTTAGTTGACATTCGCAATACAGGTTAGGATTTTCTCTTAGAGCCTCAGGAGGTCTGGTTTAGGTTTTTAATCTTAATCTCCAAAGCAGATGTAAAATAAAGTAACATTTTCATCATCATTTAGAAGTAACCTATCCAGCAAAGGCGTATTTCTGGGTACGTGGAAGCGTACATTTAAAAGCGACGCCATCCAAGAACTTACACTGTATCACCAAAACATTGGAAGAGTTACTTTTTAATGCAGCAACTAAATATTCTGTGGCTAGCTAGATCTGACAAGTAGATGTCATAGTTGATGTAATCCAGGGATATATTTTTTTTTTCTAAAAGCAACTAAGATAGATGTTCTTTAAATTTAAAATTTATACATTTTTCCCCAATATTTTCTTTTAAAAAGGAGCCAGTTTGGAAGAACACCAGTTGCCATGCCCTAGCCAAGTACAGGTTGAAAGGGCCGGTGATGATTCCTTGTTAATACATTCAGAGATGGTAAATGTCAATGAAGGATAAGGAGTCTCTGACTTGGAGGATAAATGACAGGATCAAATAGTTATGAATTGATCATGAATACACTTAGATAGAAATTAGGAAACAGTGTCTAGCCATCCAAGAATGAAGGTTTGAAATGGTTTTCCAAATAAAGCCAGGGAAAAAGAGTTCTAAATAACTTAAGATGGAGCATGGTAAACACAAGGAGAGGGTTATTTGATTTGACAGAATACTTACTGGAGAGGGGGAGCTCTGCCTGTGATACGAGAGTTTCTGAGCATCACATGCACTGGCTTATCCTGGGAATTGGAATGGTGACTGGATCATTGTTTTCACTACATGGTGCTGCATCAGCATGATGCTCAGGGTTCCCCTTAGTCACCTGTGGAGGTCCCAGAGTATTTTTTTCCTCCTTGGCAGGAGGCTTTATGGCTGCTGCTTCTCCCAGCTTTCTCTAAAGAACTAACTGATGATGATGACATCTGGAGTCAGGAGGAAAAGTTGCGCAATTTGCCTTTGGTTTTGGAGGATTGCTTTGGTGGCTTTCACAGAGTAAAGCCTTCAGGATTTGACATGGTTGAACGGCCAGCATATCTATATTTCACCCTATGTTTTTTGGTCTTGGATCAACTGCAAAAGTTCTTGCAACTTCCATAACTTTGTATTTCATAGTGCATGTTTTGCATATTTGCTTGTAAGTTTAGAGTAATTAGGAAATCTTTAGTGAATGCACCGAAAAGTCCATCTCCAAATTTGTCCTGCTGTGACTCTCTCTCTTTTCCGCAGGACACATGCTGTGTGACAGCAACAGCTTCTCATGAGGGTGGCTTACCCCATGGTTACCAAAAAAACTGCTCTGTGGCTGCTAGTTGCTGGTTTTCTCTTACTTTTTCTCTTGTTCCCCTCCTCTTTTTTCTGACCCACTTCAACATCTTTCAGGAAAGGACTGAAGGATTCCTCTCTGGAATCAGAGTCGTCTGTCAGACAAGAAAACACCTGATGACTTGTCCTTTGTTCCTTTTTCAGCAAGTTGCTGGTGCACCATGATCTCTGCAGATCATTACGTGAGGACACCGTGGCCTCTTTCTTCTAGTATCTCAGCATCTCCAGAAAACTCAAAAGGCATTTCCAGTATTCAAACCTGACGGTGTGAGCGAGCAGTGGACTGGTTATAATGATGACACGTGTGTCGCGTTTGAGAAGGATGATGTCTGAAGGGCTCTGCGCAGGTAGTGGCTCTGTGCTCCCGTGTCACTGAAGGAGTAAGACTCCCAGCAGGAAAAGCAGAAAACACACTCTCTAAACCTGCTGCTTAAAGAAAGGAGATGCATTTAAGAAAAATATACATAAATAGGCCAATATTCATAATTTTCAAAAGGTATATTTGAACATCATGTAGGTGACATGCAGAATAAATAATGCCCTAATTGACAGCTATAATTGCTGTTGTTCAAAAAAGCGTATTTTGAAGACAAATTTGTTTGAGCAAAAGCATTTAATGGGCAAGTGCAGTAGAAAGAAAGGTGAGGCATGTAAAAAGAAGATCTAATATACATTTTTTAAAAGCCAGGTTGGAGAGGGTTTATCATTTAAGGAGTCATTGTCAAGCAAAACAAGATGTGATTAACCTTTCCCATGCTTGTCCTCCTCTGCTCTTCTTACGCTGCATGGTATCACCACTAATTAGCGTGCGGCTGGAATCGGTGCGATGGGAGGATCTGTTAGATTTCCTCTGCTCACCCTCTCAGGGAACATTCATCACCATGGCATCTGAGCACCTCGCTGCTGCGAAAGCGCCCGTCTGCAGCAGCACAGCAGGGATATTTCGCTGAGACGTACCTGGAGGGCTTCAGAAGTTTCCAGTTCTTTGTGGGGGTGTTTCTTTGCTTTGTCAAAATCTTTCATTTGTCTTTTCGCAGATTCTGCCCTTGTTGAAATCAACAGCAATGTGTGGAAGATTTTGCGGATCAGCGTTTACTCCTAGAAATTTCATGTTAAGTAGACAAAAATGTAACTTGTTCACAGAAATAATTAACCCCTTTTGTACCAGTCAGTTTTAATCATTATTTTCTACTGTGTACATGTAAGTAAAATGTATTTGACAAAGTATCACTTACTTTGGCAATCTGTCTCTAAACACAAGTAATACAGTTTGTTCACAAGTATCCCAGTTGATGGAAGTGTGCCAGTAGTACATTTAAAGGGTAAGGAAAAGTTCCAAAAGAAACCGCACCTAAAGTTTTTGTACTAATTTTAGCTACACTATTACTATTTTGAGCTATATTTTTGTTAATGAACATTGAATTGTACCTGTTTAGGACTCTGAAATCAGAGTTAGCATGCTGACTCCTCCTCCAGTTTCTGAATGGTGTCCTTACACTGGTGGTTCATTGCTGTTGCTTTGCTTTTTGCATCTTACTGACATGAAATATTTTGCTGCTTCTCCAAATTCTGTTTTGAGAAAATGAAACAAACAAAAAAAATAACAATTTGGTTTAGGTAAGGAACTGAACAAACCCAAAGAGTGAATAATCAGGAGGGTCCTCTGTGGTTTGCTCTGTCATTTCCTAGAGGTGCATCTCTGTGACCTGATTCTCAGGATGTCCAAGGACAACCATGAGTGTTCCTTCACTGCCAGAGAATTTGTGAATTCTCATACATTGCTGCTTACCAGCTAGAATGCAAAAGCAATTTTGTGTCTTCATTTTTACAGCCAATTCTGCTATAAATTTTCACATTTCAGTGAAGACAGTCTCTCTTTTCCCACAACATTCAGTTACAGTAACATCAGACACACAAAATCATTTTGACAAGTGTCCTATTTACAGAGAAATGAATGGCCACAAAGGAGAATAATTCTTTTTTTCCCCTCTTCTTTCTTTTATTGTAGAAGAAAACTCTTGAGTAAACTTTGTTTTTCCTTAAATTGCAATTATAAATAGAATAAGGAGTTCAAAGTACAATTTCAGTTCACATCATGCTTCAAACCAACATGCCACACCAAACCAAAAGAAGTCAAGTGAATCCAGGCTCAGAGCCCACTCCGGAGATGTGCTGGGTCTCCTGCTCGGAAGCTAGAGAGATGTCAGTGGGCTGACAATTCAACAGGTAAGTGCTCTGCACCTCTACAAGACAGAACTTTTTTTTTCCCCTAAGCTTTCTGAGATGTATTCATCACGCTTTTCCATGAGGTTGGATCAGATCCTGAATTCAGCGCAAACTCCTGGCAAGTGGACAATCCGAACACTGAGTGAAGCAGAGGGGGTATGCAGAAGGGGTTTCCGAGGTCTCCCACCTGAAGCAGGTCTATCTCCAGCACGGGATCAGGCCAGCCATGGCTTTGTCTAGCTTCATCCCAAACCCTACAGCAAAGCCCAGTACGTCCCCTTCCCCCTAGAAGAAATAAAACCCCACCGGTCCCTTCCGGGCACCCCGGGGAAGGTGCAGTCCTCACCACAGACCGCCAGCCTTGCCTTACGGATGCTGCCAAAGCCTGAATGTGTTTCCCCCAAAAATGAGCCCTGGCAGTGTGCTCGCACTGGTCACCCCCAGCCTCCTCTCCTCGCTCCTGCAGCTCCAAAGCCTGCCTCAGCCAAAAGCAAAATGGTGCTGGTTCAACACATCTGGCTCCATTTAATGCAAGTAGAAATGAATTTTGTCCTTATTGTGTTAGCAGCTATGCTTTTTTGTTAATGACAGAAATTTTGAGTGCTGTGCAAAATCTCTGCGTTGCTATGGTTATAGCACAGCCATTCCCAGACTCTCCCTGAAGTAGCCAGAAATGAGAAAAATCCAAGGGACACTATGAAAGTAATTCCCAGTAGCATGGGGTTTTCAGATGTTTCTCCTGCTGTCAGTGGGGAATGAAGGTGGCGAACTAGGTTAGTGCCATCGTCTTAGTTCTAAGTAGTACAAAATTCATTTACAGCTGGAAACTTTTCAATTTAAATTACCTCCTGGGAGGTATCCAACTTAAAACTTTGGGGCTAATTTCTACAAGCATGTGCAGTTTTTTCCACCCCCGAAGCTAAAGCTATCCGTGTATTCTCTTATCTCCCCTCTTTCCTTCCCTGTTTTTTACCCTGCATGTTCACAGTCTTCTCTGGCTCTTTCTCTGCTGTAAGCGCAGCAGGAAGAACGATCCCCATAATCATCCTTCCCAACAAACCTGTGGAGTCCCTCTGCACCAGGCTGAGAAGTTCCTGCTCCGGTCCCTCAGGCGAGGAGATGTTGCACCCGCGTGCTCCCACCCTCCCTCTTCATCTGGAGGACCAGTGGGTCTCCGACCCGGCACCCCAGCCCACCGCGCCAGGTAATTGCTGCTGCAAGGTAATGGAGACTGACAATTTCATCTTTAAGCTATTTATCAGTTGGTGCTCTGCACATCAGGTGTCACAGGAACATGACAACTCTTGTCAGTGAAACAAGAGAGTCCTGTGACAGGCTTTCAATTGAATTTCTTCACCCAGCACTCCCAACATTAACACTACGTTAAAACAACTTCATTCATTATTCAAAAAAGGAAAAAAACCCCAGTGAGATCCTGACAAAATACATAACTTTTTTTTTAATCCTAAAAATGCACCTGATTTTGCTTCTTCGGTGCCTTCAGAATAACCTGTCTGGGTTCATTAAGAACAGCTTTATTTGTTGCCAGCGAATAAGCTAACCACGGGTCATTCTGCCAACGTGTGGGAGTCAGTCGTTTGCTATGAATGATTCATAACTCAGGCTGCTTTTTAATAAAATGCTCATGTTAAAATTCTACATATGCTCAGAAGGAAGAAATAAAAATTCCTCTCTATATTTTCATTAGAATTTATAATAAATGACAACCCAGAGATTTATTCTTTTGTATGCATGTCCTTTCTGCAGATGCACCACACTTGTATACAGGCTTCACTTGGCTGCCCACCATCCCTAAAATCACTCTGTGATGTTGCTCCCATATAAACATTTTAGAGAGACAGTTAAGTCTGACTTTCATCTCATATTAAAAAAAATTACTGAAGTAGAAGAAGTGAAGGCTCCAGGAGGTGGCATTGTTCGTGTGCCTTCTTCCCTAGAAAAAGACAAAAGCAGTAGTATCAGTGGTGTGACCCATGACTTCTCTCCACTGAGAAAGCAGCAGTGCATCGTCACTGAGTCACTGTAGTTATAAGCTACACACTCTGTATATTCATGACATGTTTTTCATAACTCGGGAGTGTTTGGTTATTAAGCGTAACATCATGCTCTTTCAAGGTGCAACTGAAGCAGAAAACCTAGCAATGCTGTCCCAGATTAAAGGTGCTCAGACAAACCCCAGAAACAAAACATGAGCAGTTCCAGTGCCAAGAGCTGACACATGGCATGTTTGCTGCCTTCTTTTATACCTCATTTGTCCCCCAAAAGTCACATAGAGAAGGGGCATCGCCCTTATACCCACCAATTATCGCATGGCCCAGAAACAGAAGCCCCTGGGCTGCCCGTCTTTGAGGTTTCTCCCCAAAGCCTGCTCTCAGACCGCACCAACTAACTGCAGTAATGCAGATTTCCAGTTCCAGTCTGCTTTGCCAGGGGCTGCTGGTCCGCACTCTCCTGGCAGTGCCAGTTCCCTAAACTACTTCAGTCATTCACCTGTATTTCTGTCCGGGACGTGGGGGACATTCCTTTTAGCTCCCTCGGCTGCACCGCTGTCCTCTGGGCCGTCCTCTGCCATGGACAGTCCGGCACCGACTCCCCAGCAGCGAAGTCCTGAGCCTCCGCTGGCTTTCACTATAGACTAGTTTGTTCTGCATCTCTTACCACATCCCTATGGTAAGAAAGCCAAGACATCAGATACGTGAGCAAAAACCTGCTATTAATTTTGGTAAATCTCTCTACTGCAAGGCAAAGGTTCCTTCTCCTTCATGCACCTTATTTTGCAAGCCCTTTTCCCCCCAAATTCAAGTTCTGTTCAATTGCAGCAGTTCCTAAGTATCGGTAGGACAGTGGGGTGGGGTGGTTGGGACACTATGGGGCTGCTCTCTACCTTCATCAGGACTACAGCTTTCCCCTCTGCCCCTAAAATGTAGGAGGGAAAAAAGTGTCAGCTGTACCTGTTTACACAGACTGGCTTTATGCAGAAGAATTAGTATTCTGCATGGGACCACAAACATAAATTGTTATAGCAGGCCCCCAGTGAGCCCTTTATGAAACAAAACATATTGTGCTTGAACCTGTTCATTTAAAGGCCCAATTAACAAATTGATAACTGCTTATGTCTTTCTCTTCACAACTGCTGAATGATGTGGTACAGATCCCATTCAGGAGTGTAATGGCAACGAACAGCAGGGCTTAATGCGCTGCAGTTTGCCCTTTGATCTCAGATCATTGCAGAAAGGCTTTACCAGAGAATTAGCTTTCCTTTTCTCCAGTACTTTTAACTTTGAAGAATATTTTTCCTGCAAATATTTTTCTTGTGTAAACTTCAGTAGTCTGTCTTTGCCTGGATGCTGCACATAATTCCATTCTATTAATGACTATTCACCCCTCTCGCTCTGTGGCTCTGTTCTCCAGCCTTACTCCTGACCCAGAGGGTTCAAACAGATATCCACAGATTTCTGCGTCCGATCTAAACACTTTCTTCAGGGGTGCAGTTGCTTGTAAGAAGATATCCAGTTTTGATTTACAGGCCTCTGAGGACTGAGAATGACATCTGCTAATCTGTTTCAATGGTTCTCTTTTTTTTCAGAAGTGCACGCTGTAATATATATATTTTAATTATTGGGTCTTTATTCTTTGTTTGTTTGATCCAAGTATCTCAGAAAACCAATTTTATACCGAAAGACCCTGTGGGTCTCTTTGGTTTATGTGGAAGGGTGCTGTAATGTCAATAAAATAAGAACCAAGAGTACTCTTGAGATTTAATAGCCACTGTAAGTACTAGTCTAACTCCACTGCCTTCAATAGCACTGCTGAGGAGAAATGACTACAGAAGAAAGGCCAGGATGTTGTGGTTTGCTTGTTTAAAAGTAGAGAACTAAATAGAATATAGGCAGATGGATATGAGGTCATTCAAAACTCATATCAAGTAACACAATGAAGTGAATTGGATGGAAGTTTCATGGCAATCATTGCGAGCGAGCTGATGCCTCTCTAAGTTGCATGGCAACACGCTCAAGACAAAAATAAAACACCCATATGGCTTTGAAAATCTCATTTATTTCTGAGGTAAAATAGTGGGTTTTTTCTTTCTTTAAGGTTAAAGTCTCCTGAGTGAAATGAGTAAGTCCACTGACACTGGAAAATGTTACCAAGTTTTGAATTTTTCAAGGATTCCTATGTATATGTGCCCTCCCATTCTCACTGCCTCTTCATCTGCTCTGCTCTGCACTTGACCAGTTCCTTCTCAGCTTTGGCTGATCTTGACAATTTCCTTTTTTAAGTTGTTCTTCCAACTCTTGGGGTTTTTTTAAACAATTTTTATTTTATTCTGAATTGTTTTAATTGATGGAGAGCAACACCTCAAGTCATTCCTGTAGAGTGGGAGTCTCAGGGCGTTGGTCTTGCCTTGCGGACTCTGCTGACGCTGACACATTTCTCAGAACAAAGCCAGGTTGGTCACTGCAGCTGGTGCTGCAGGAGGAAAACAGGAAAAAAATGTCCCCTCACACAAACGTGAGCTGATTGTGTTGCTACAAAGGACTCCAGTGCCCAAGACGCTGCAGACTGCCAGGCATAAGGACTATGAATCATCTTTGCTTACTACTTGGAATTGTCTTTGGGCAAACAACTATAAAAATGCTGGTTATTGTCCTTTTACAGTTTGCTCCTCAAGCAAGAAGACAGAGTGGCTCACAGGGAGGGGAAAGTGTGGGTCCAGGAATCAGATCTTGATGCCACCATAGTCAGGGGCAAGGGTGAACGTACAGATGCAGCTTGGGCGATGCCGTCCCCAGGGACTCAGCTAGCCAAGGGCAGTCACTTCCGCAGCCTCCCAGAGGGACAGACCCATGCCAGCTGATGTCTGCGTGGGCATGAGAAATTCCTGCCTATTGCAAACGAGAGGCTTTAAGCAAATCAAGCTCATCGCAGGTTTGCATTACTGTTCCCAGCTTCCAGCCTGGGAAGATCAGGTGAAAGCACAGTGTTTGAGTGGTTCCGTGGAGGACTTTGTGTCTCCTTGGTACAATGTCAACGTGTCTCTGATTACTTGGGTTGCGAATAAAGAGCTATTAAAATGGTTATAAGCACCTGCAGCATGTCTTGCTGTATGTTATAGAATCATAGAATGGTTTGGGTTGGAAAGGACCTTTAAAGGTCACCAAGTCCAACCCCCCTGCAGTGAACAGGGACACCTTCAGCTAGACCAGGTCTCTCAGAGCCCCATCCGACCTGACCTTGAATGTGGACGGGGCACCCACAACCTCTCTGGGCAACCTGTGCCAGTATTCCACCACCCTCATCGTAAAAAAAAGTCTTCCTTATGTCTGTTACCCCTTGGGCATGTGCAGGTGGGATGCAGTTGTTGCCACTGGAGGGGATGTGGTTGAGGCCGGGCGCTGGTGACCACTTCCACCAGGTGTCATTGCTGGGCCGTGACGGTCCCCTCCAGCCCTGCCTGCACTTCTTGGGGATGGACCATAAATATTCAGTACCGGATACACTGAGATGTAAAATAGCAGGTGCAACAAATCTGTGGTGAGGATATGTTTAATGGGTGAAGGATTCAATATTCTATCTACTGAGCAAATAACTGCATATAAAAACTCCATCTGTAGCTTTTTATGAATGTTGGGGGTTTTTAATTTAAAACCACAATTTATTTTAAAAAGTACAGATACTCTTGTTGTGGAAGACGGCTTTGTACAATTAAATGGAAAAATGGATTCAAGGCATTGATAAAAATGTAAATATTTGAGTAATTTTAGGTTTCATCTGAGTACATTCAGAACAAAAACACTTGTCCTGTGCAGTTCTTCATGTTCCATTCCGTAGGGTAAAATTCTTGCTAGCAATTACGCTTTTTCTTTTGGCCTATTCTTTCTTTGTTTCCATTTCCCCCTCTCTTTTCCCCTAGCTCCTATAGCTCCTTATGCTTCAAGAGCAGCTCTTGATTTCAAGGGAAATGCTGCCACGTCTCCATGTGAGCCAAGTACCTCATCAGCTTCCCTCAGTATAGTTCACTGGAAAGCAATGCCAAGTATTTCCATTTATTTCCCCATAATGCCTCTACAACACCCCCCCCAGTGCTCGTCTTATCTTTCATTGGCTACCATTTGTAGGAGTCTTGACATTTATACAGTAAAATTCCAATGTTTAGATCAATTTGTGCTTTACGGATCTGATTCAATTGCCAATGAAATCAATGGATGTCTTGACTTCTACCAGAAACTTTCATGCTGACCAGATCTTCCGCTCCTTCACATTTGTAATGGCTGAGATTTTGTAAACAAATGCATTTTGATCAAAAGCTACTTAATAAAGATAATTTGATTAGCTGCTCTCTGAAATAATTGTATCTGTAGCTAATGCAGCAGGCCCAGTTCAAAGCTAGTATAAGTGGGCAAAACTTACTGGAAAGCAAAGATGAATTTACCCCATTTACCTTCAGTCGCAGATGACATCATGTGGAATATATGGTGCCTACGAGGCTGTATGGGCACGGAGCCAGCAGCCAGCTGCTGGACACAGTATGGGTCAAGGCCTTACGTCCTCCCTTGTCTGCACTGGGCAGCCTCTGCCCTGGTTTATACGGTGATTACTCGGAAATTTGCATCCAGCCTTTCTCATCTCTACGGCTGCTGGGAAATGGTGATGCTCTGTCTCCGCTGCAGAATCCCACGATGAGCCTCGTTTGTCCAAACCTCCCATCAAGTAGATGCCATAGACCGTCAGCCTGCCGGGTGCAAGCGAGTATTTCAGTTCTCTGCGGAGAAGATGACTGTGTGTGCGGCAGTTTAGCCTGCAGGCTGCCCGAAGAGCTGCTGATGCCACTGCCTGTGTCAAGGGCCACTGGGGAGAAAAGGCAGTTGTGGGGTGGGATTGGGTTCTTCTCCTACTCCAACAGGAACCTCCATGTCTCCTGTGGCTGGACAATTTCCTGAGCCTGACCCAGTTCCACTGGGATTAACAGCAGATCTGTTGTAAACCACAACGAGTACTGAACAAGACCCGGTGGGAGATTGTCCTTATCTGCTGGCCAGTTGTACACTGACATCTGATCATCGGATGGTGGAGACCTGCAGAGCAGCTCGATGGAAGTAGCACAGTCTCCTGCCCAGCCGGAGGATGGTGGCCTGGAAGAGAAGGACTGTGGGAACTGGAGGTTGGTTCCACAAAAGATGGTCAACCCTACCCAACATCTCTGGTTGGTCCTGTAGGATAATCCTCCATCTCTCATTACGGCGGCTGTCCCCGTTTCGTTTATTTGTCAGATGAGTAAAGAAAAGGATGAATCAGTCAATCAGCTATACTTATGAAGAGCCACACAAAGCAGTGATACAGTTGATTAAACCTTGTTCTCAGAGTAAAGTTAACAGAAGCTAATTACAAAGCTTAAAGAGGAAATCTTGTGTGCTCTGGCGCCAACGCTCTGGCTTGGTTGGAACGCACTGAACTGCTTAATCAGAGTGAGGATCAGGGACACGGTGCCACATCCCAGACTTTGCCTGTGAAGATGTTACCTGCTGGTACCCCAGGTGAGATGCTCTCGGCATGGATTTTTTTTTTTAAGAAGTCATTAATCGTTATGTGCAACAGACGCTTCACAGAAATGGTCAGGAATACATTTTATTGTCAAGATGCAGTGAGTACTGTGTGCAGAGTAGGGTCTTCTGGCAGGGTCTGACAGTCTCGGCTAAAGACGTAGTTAGGTGGGGTTTACAGAGCTCTCTGGAAATTTTAACCTGAGGTCAGTGGTCTAAAGGAGGACTTCAGCCTTCTGGAGGTGACCATGCTGCTGAAGAGACTGTGGGAAGAGCTTCTGATTCATGCGGTGATGCTAGGGAAGGTAGTGGGCTCCATGTGAATAGCTCCGAGGACTGAGAGTTTCGGAGGAAAACCAAGGCAGAAGATGACTCCCGCTAAACGGGGGGCAGAGATTCACTGAGAAGGTCTGTGAAATGTCTGAGGGAAGACAGAAGATCTGGCTTGAGTGAGGCAAAGAACTGGGAGCGGCAGAGAAATACTATTCTCATTTGGGAGGAACTTCAGACCTGACCCTCATCCGTCTTTGATAAAAGCTGTTGCATTTCCCCAAACCATCTGCTTCTTAAGATCAAACCCTGCATACTTGATCTCAAATAACAATAACCGACACTTTAAAAGTCAAATCATCACAGATTTTTCTACAAACTTTATACGCAAACGACTTCAATGCCATTGAAATGCAAAGATAAGTTTGAAAAGAGTTATTTTGAGAATAACTCTAGTCTAAGTAAAGTATTTTCAGCTAGAAATATCCTACATACTCAGCCCTTTTGCTGTGTAAATTTTACTTTTTATTTTTTTATAATTTGCTGTGTACACTTCTATTAACCCATATAGGTTTTTGTGGGGTAAAGCTGGGGTATAGTGGCTCAGTATACTAATGTGGGCAAAGAGCACAATCATGATTTATGGACAAGCTTACCTACTATTTAGGTGCTTTTTTGTAGGCTGACTTACATTCTTATTGCATTACAGTCACTTTTCATCAATAATGAAAATATGTCCCTCTTATCCCCCACAGAAAGCTTTGTATTTTCTGGCATGTTTGAGGAAACGATCTAGTGTGTATCAATAAAGACAGCAATAATTGCCATGGGCTTACTGTTGTTCATGCAGAAGAAATTTCTGTTATTCATTGTGGGCTGTCAGATGTAAGACATCATGCAAATGGAGTGAATCTCAGAAATAATTCTCGTATGGCTAGAACTCCAAAAAATATTTATCTTACTAAGAAGAAAATACAGAAAATGATACAGTAGCTGTTGCGGAAGCAATAAATATGTACCACAGTATTAGCTAGAATTGTTCATAAAGATCACTTGATTGCAGTAGCAAAGTGCTGCGTGGTTAAAGTGAACTGTCTTGATGTAACAGAAGTTTTACAGATACGTACACCATAATTAACTATTATTATGTATACTAACACGTACTGATAATTAATTACTCTTCCAAATGAGATAACAGTCAAAGCAAAGATTTAAAAGCACATGTATTTCTCTGTGTTTTCTCTTTGACCTCTAATGTTTCAAAGCATGAAAATACTGATGTTCCAGTAATTGGCTGTTACTGCATTGCTAATCCATTAGCTACTTGATTATGGTCAAGACAGTGATGGGCTGAGTCATGACTGAGAACAGGAAAATGTATTCGATGTACCGAAATCAAATGGGTTGAACTTTGACTATGCATCATCATTTGCAGTTGCTACTGCTAGTGTTAACTTTGGGAAACATTATATTGCCTAGAAATTAATAAAAAATGAAAATAAATGTTGTTTCCAGAAGATCCTAAACATAACTGAAAGCGTGGAAACTGATAAATAAATTGTCAAGTTTATGAACTGATCGTCTGAAAAAGACTGGGTAGCACAAGTTTTAATACTGTGCATGTGGATGTGTGTGTGTGTGAATGCATATAACAAGAGAGACTTGTACTGCTACCTTCACAGCCAAGTCGTCTTAGTTTTTTAAAGCTTGGCAAATTTATTATTCTCATCTCTACCTCAAAGGCAGCAGTAGAAAAGCCATTTTCTTTGTATAAGCTGCTTGCAACAATCTGCTGTATGTTGATTGTATTATGGGTGAGCTTCAAATACAAGCAAATTTCAGTTGTACAGGGAAAGTGGTTTAGTAATTAATTAAAAAAAGTCCCAGGATGAGTTGAAAGGAGTTAAAATGTATAATGAATCTATTTTTAAATAATGCATTGAAATTTATCATAAACTGAGGGCATTCAAATATAGGAATGAGAGATACATGAAGAAAATCTGTATTTTTCATCACATAAAGCATTATTCTGTTGTATGGCTCTGTGTGTGTGGCTTAAATGTGAGACTTAAAGTTTAGAAAACACATTTTTGCCATGAGGGTAGTCAGACACTGGAAAGCGTTGCCCAAATCAGCTCTGGGGTCTCCATCGTTGGATCCGAGCAGGGCTTGGCCCAGACGATCTCCAGAGGTCCCTGCCCCCCCAGCTCTCCTGGGATTCTGTTTCCATCCCGGAGAGATGCACAGTGTAATGCCGAGGAAAACTGAGAGGGTGGTATTCCTGCTCGGACTGTTTTAAGCGAATCAGGTCAGAATTATGATGAACGAGCTTCCAACGTGAAAATTCCCAATCAGTGATCAATTTATATATGAACAGGTTAGTCCAGCTTGGATCTTTGAGACTTATATACTATTTTAAATCCAACCTCTCTTTCCCTTTAGGTACTCACTGGAGTACCGCTGCAGCTGAAGACGGAAAGGTTGGAAGTTATCCTTTCAGGCTAAGGCAATACCAGTGGCCAAGCTGGACAACCGCTGGAGAACGAATACTTCTGTCCCGTCATGCTGAGAGAGACCTTTTTATCTCGCCAGATAAAACATCTCTGAAGAGTAAGTAATCAGTAATAAATCCATTTCCTAGACTAAATCTGCTCCTTTGGACTTCTGAAAAGATGTCTCAGAATATTTATTAATTTTCTTTGCTATGTATTATATTTTTGTTGTTTCATTTTAGCTGGGTTTTTTTCATTAAAATGAAAGTCATCTGCATATCCTTTATTCCAGGATTAGCTCTTTTTATTTTATTTTCCCAGCAGACTGATTGTCAGTTATGTTTCAACAGCTTCAACCGCTGATGGATTTCTACACAGCTGCCTGGGCATCTGTGGCAATGAAATATGAATGTGTTTCAACAAAATCCAAAGACTTCTGCTAGGCGTGGCAGTTATCCACAAGAATAGTTTTCTGGAAAATGTTTGCATGTTCTTCAAATGTAGCCTGATGAATTATTTAAGTTACAGGTCATTTATCCCCAAGAAACTGTAGGTATTATTCTTTAGGTCTTAGTTAAAAAAATATAAATCCTCCCTTTAAGAAATCTTTATATTTCAAGCTTCATTCTCACAGAAGTCAGAAGATACAAATCTGAAAATTGGAGACCTATAAGAAACAAAAAAGTCCTCCTCAAAGGCATGACATAATGCCTTACAAAGTTCTGAGCTTGAGGAGGAAAGGAATGAATGAGAAGGGAAAAAAGGATTATTTTCAGTGTGTTTTGATTTTAGCCGCTTATGATTCAATGCTCTGTATATTAACAGTAGATACCTGGAGGTGATAGACTCTGTGTGGATACTTCTGGAGATTAATATCCACATCAGATAATATAGGTAAAGCGAAGCTATTTCTTTTTACCTAGAAGAGATAGAGATTGTGTATAAATCTTGTGGAAAAACAGCACGTAATCCTTTTCCGAAACACAAGCTAAGGAGGAAAAAAAAACCCCCTTGCAGTCCAAGGTGAACCTAAGGGATCGTCAGTGTTCCACCGGTGCCCAGGTCGGAGCTGCCGTCGGCGCGGAGCTCGCTGACGCGCCCTTTGCGCTTGAGAGACAGGCCTGCCCAGGGGCGATTCCTCCTCGCGGCCGAAGCGTCGGGGCGTTCTTCCAAGTGACCGTTTCGTGGTAGGGAAAAGCCCTTCCCTGGGCACCTGAAAGTAAAGATACAGTGTGAAACCCTGCTCTGGAAGAGCAGGTCTAGTGGTCGAACACAGCTTGTAAGGGCCAAAGTTTATCACAGAAACAATAATGTGTAATGCTTCTATAGCATATTCTTCTAAAGATCTTAAAGTAACACACGGAGGAAGGTGAGACAGAGTCTCTCTTCACTCTCTTCTTCTCCATGCAGTGACTTCCAGGTCTGTTGGTTCCTCATGCCATGCTACAAAGAAAACGAAGTTACTGCTCAGCAGCTTCAGATTTGTATTGTTTGTACCATTTGTACTAGCGGATGAAAAACTCAAGCTGAGCCAGCAATGTGTGCTCGCAGCCCAGAAAGCCAACCATATCCTGGGCTGCATCAAGAGAAGCGTGACCAGCAGGTCGACGAGGGTGATTCTCCCCTTCTACTCCGCTCTCGTTGGAGTACTGCGTTCAGCTCAGGGTCCCCAATGTCAGAAGGACATGGATCTGTTGGAGCGAGTCCAGAGGAGGGCCATGAAGATGATCAGAGGGCTGGAGCACCTCTCCTGTGAAGACAGGCTGAGAGAGTTGGGGT
>JAVJGG010000090.1:1197524-1242223 GCA_035590195.1 Aviceda cuculoides | reverse complement strand
CGGAGGCTGGCAGCGGGGGGCTCCGGGCCGCGCCCGCCGCCTCGGGGTCCGCCCCGGCACCCTGCGGCCGTGGCCCCCGCTCCTTTCCGTGGGAGTCCGCGGGCCGCCTTCACCTGTAATAACCCTTAATTCGTTTCGCCCCTTATGTAGTTTTCCAGTTGCTTTCTCGGAGCATCCGCCCCCCCCGACTCACGGCGGGGAGCGCTCCCCTCGCTCACGCCGCTCCTGCCAAAAGGCACAAACTGCTCCCTTCTCCCCTCGACTCTCCCTTTATAAACCCGCTACCCTCTCTGCTTTCCGCTCTCCTTTCCAGTTTTCCAAGCCGTAACCCGAGGAAATCACTCCTCATATGGGAACTGTTCCCTTTCGTCTTTCTGTGCCGCCGTGTCCTCTCCTGGGTGGGGCCGGGGGTGCGGTTCGTGCCCCATTCAAGATGCTGGTGCCCCAGACATGTACGCGATAGCACCAGGTTGTGTTCTGGCTTGCTCTGTTCTCACTTCCTACTGATTCCTAACATTCGCTCGCCTTTCTGCCCACTAAAAAGCACTGACATTGCCATTAAACTGTCACAGAGAAGATCCCGTTTCTGAGATGCTTAGGCAGTGCACACAGGGCTGGGATGCACATATAGGGCTGGGATCGCTCTTTTCCGCAAGCACTGCTGTAAATGTAGCAGTACTGAATTTTATCTTTTTATCACTCATTTTTCATGCTACATGTACTTATGATGGTCACTCGACTTGGTCACCCTTTTTCACACCACTTACAGAAAACAGTGAAGAGCAAGGGTCCTTGCAGCACCCCATGAGTGGTTTTCAACAAGAAATCTGGCCACTGTTTCCTGTCTTTTAACCAGTTATTTAACCTCCATGGACCCTTCCTGTCATCCCATGGTGATTTCATTTCCTTAAGAAGCTTAAACTAAGAACTTTCTCAAACATCTTATGGAAATGTAAGCAGACTATATTCGTCCAGGTCTCTTATCTCTATGTTGAATCCTTCAAAAACCTCACTGAGGCACAATTTTCTTTAAGAAAAAAGAAAGCATTGATTCTTCCATGACCTGTTTTATTCCTTTGGACACTTTTCTGCTTTGTTGTGGGGTTTGGGGGTTTGGGTTTTTTTGTTTGTTTTTTTGTTTGGTTGGTTTTTTTAAACAGTTTCAGCCAGCTTGCATTATGTGGGTGTCAGAGCTGCTTCTTCCTCTGGGAAGTTTTTAAAGGTTAATTGTGCATTTGTCATCTTCCAAGCTTTTGGTGCCAGGGCAATTGCCAGCTGCTACCCAAGTTCATAATCCAGATTTTTCATACTTGGGGCCTGTAGCACTTTGTGGAGAACACGCCTGCCCTGCTGACTTGTTCGTTTTGTTCTTTTGTTCATTTCGTTGCTTTACTCTGTTCCCGCTGGTGCTTCAGCCCAACACAGATGCTGTCCTTCAACACAGGTGTTGGGGCACAGCTGGCCATGGGGCAGGCAGTGGTAAACTCAATTTTTTGGTGATGCTTCACGCTCTCTCTCTGTGCCAGGCTGTGTCGCGTGGACAAGCAGCAGTGACGTCCTGAGGCCCTGAGGACCGTTGGAGGCTTCGTTCCTGTTCCACAGCTGCCATCCAGCTGAGAAGCATGCCAGATGAAATGAACTGTGCCAGAAGGTTCATAAAAATAACCAGATTTTTATTATCATCGTAATCACTTTGTCTGGCTATGGTCAAAAGGTATTTATGATTCTGTTTCTAAAAAGAAGTCAGACGCATTAGCTACTCTGAAAGGAAAGTACCAAATAATTTCCTTTATTAACAGTGCATGTTTAAGTGAAAGGCTTTAATTTTGTAGGTGTTACAGAGAGCAAATGTTCTGCACAGACAGACAGAATGGGAGACCTCAGTTTTAATGTTTACAAAACAGAAAAATGAGAGGGCTTAGAGTATCTGGTTTTGTCAGCTCAAAGGGAAGATTTAGAGGAGGAGTTTGGAAGTGGTTATTGGTGTGGTGTAACTCCTGTTTGGGCTCAGTCCTGCAGTTCTACCTCACGTGTGTGCTCTTAAATGACTGGGGAAAACAAAGAATCGAGAAATAACTGAAGAACATCTAAGGAACTTCAACATACTGGTTAACTGGACATCAATCCAGGACACCATTAAGCTCAAGAAGAATGATGGGCAGTAAAGTTTCTTACACTTGAACATACTTCAAAACACAGAAGTGGAAAAAATAAAATAAAAAACCCAGCAACTTGAATTTACATTCAAAATCAATTTTGGACAAACAGTTTCACAGGCCTGTTTGTTCTGGCATTCCTCTGCAAGAGTGGTAGCTGACGTGAGCAGGCAAGAATGAGCACATTCTAATTAAAAATGAGCTATAAACATTCAAGTATCGTTAAACATGGCCCGATTCTGCCTGTCTTCCTTGCAGAGCACGAAGATCAGCCTCCTGACGGCTCCATTACAGGTGGGGAGTGAGGTGCTACTCGGTGCAAAGAAGAGGTACAGAATCAGGACCACAATGAGCAGCAATTACAAAGTCAACTAACTTTCTCAGAGGTTGCTCAGGGCTAGATTTTTAAAGGGATTAACAAAAGCTGTTAGAAAATAACAGCAGGGGCACTGCTGAGCTCCATCAGGTGCTAAAATATATTGGTAGGTCCCTAAATGCCTTTAAAAATCTGTCCCCAGTGCACAGTTTCCTCATTTAACAGGGCAAAAAAAAGGAGAATCGCTTAAATGTCAGTGAATTCATTGAGCCAGACTTTGGGAAACCATTGGGACTTCCAGATTAACACCTGCTCCTTCAGAAGCCGGCACGCTTAAAACAGTCCCTGGTGGTATTTATTCCTTAGCATGAACCCCACGTTTCTGCACAGAGCGCATGGATGCCGTGCTGCCCACTCCTTACTCCCGCGGAAATCCTGCACAGCTGGTGTGGATGCCAAGAGGTGTGCTGCTCTGCTCGGCTGCCGAATTTGATCTTGGGCAAAGCTCAACTGAGCTCCAGAGGAGTAGAAACGGTGATGGGTGGTACGTGGCTCTTGGAGCTGAACACTACAGCTCATGTTTGCTCTTGTGAGCACTGGCTACAGGGTAGGACTATCAGCATATGTCTTGCTCCAGTTTTATTAGCAGCGTGTCATGAAATCCGGTGCGGCTCTGTGAATAGTGCTAAAAGTGGGGATTTACGGGGAATCTGTTAGAAGTGCACTTTTGTCATGCAGAGCCATGTAATGGATCCTGCTTCCTTGGTGGGTGATGAGGCAGAAGATGATTAATACTGTTGACAGCAGAACAAGTCCAATGAAAAAAAAGGCTGCGAGTATCAGGCTGGCTTCTCCAGAACTCAAAGTTTTGCCAAAAAAATTGCCCCCTTTGCTGTCGTAATCTGTCAAAAGAGAAGTAGTTCATGAGAATCTATGCATGAATCTGAAGAGTTTTAAATTACATTAAAAAAAATCCTTACCCTTTGCAGTGGTTCCATTATTTGCAGTAGTTGTATTGTATGCTCCAGCTGTGAGTCCTCCTTCTGAAGGAGCTTCCCACTCTGTGCAGAGACAGAAAGAGCATAGTTAAGTTGAAAGCCTTAATAAATACCTCCTTCTCTTCTGCAAAAGTAGTGCTGATTTAATTTAATTAGTTCTACCTTGCTGGTCTGCACAGAAATCATTATTAGATCAGCACGGCTATTGCTCTAGGCAGCTCTATGGGCAACGTCCCCCTTCTCTGTAGGTGACTCTGTTACTTCACTACTTACTGGAGTGATAGGACAAGGGGTAGTGGCTTCAAACTGAAAGAGGGTAGGTTCAGATTATAGATGTAAGGAAGAAGTTCTTCACTGTGAGGGTGGTGAGGCACTGGAACAGGTTGCCCAGGGAGGTTGTGGCTGCCCAATCGCTGGAAGTGTCCAAGGCCAGGTTGGATGGGGCTTTGGGCAACCTGGTCTAGTGGAAGGTGTCCCTGCCCATGGCAGGGGGGTTGCAACGAGGTGATCTTTAAGGTCCCTTCCAACCCAAACCGTTCTGTGATTCTATGATCGTGCAGTCTGAGAGATATTTGGTAGAATCACATGGAGCATAAATTACAGCGGAATTTGAATGTGTATATTTACAGTTGTCCAGGACAAACAGTAAAAGATGCTCTAGTGAAAGACGTCCCTGCCCTTAGCAGGGGGGGTGGACTAGATGATCTTTAAATGTCCCTTCCTACTCAAACCATTCTATGATACTATGATTCTAAGGCTAATATAGGATGAGAAAAGAGTTTTTTTCTGAAGAAAATCCACACTTCTGTGCTTTCGGGAATGCCCGGGAAGATTCTCAGAAGAAAAGCTACAAACTAACTGAACTGGGAATTAATCTTCCAGCTCACTTCATAATAATGTTATCATTAAATAGCCGCTTTTAATGTTTAATAAAAGGTATTTATAAATTGCTGTAACAATATTGTTTACTGTTTGCATTACCTCTCTCAACCTGGTTCATTAGTTATCATTAGAAGCAGTTTACAGTATGCATTTTGCATATAGAAGTGCTGAGTAATAATCTGCATCCAGTCCCATATCAGCTTCAGCTGTTTCTTTCCACGTTCTCCTCCTTTTTTTGACCAAACTCTATGAATTATGTGAAGTGAACATAGGAGGTATGGACTTTCAGAAAACTATTGTTTTGATTATGCCAGTAAATGCCTCATTCCTTTAAAGCTGTAGTTCCTATAGCTTTTAGAAACTCCTACCAAAAAATCAATAAAGAGCTTAAAAATACATGGCATTTAACAGCGAATACTTTTCTTTATTTCTCCTTTTAATAGGAGACTACCGGATTTTTCTAATAAGGTTATCATGTTCCACTGCAGTGAATGCTTTAGAACAGCAGCTTGTAATTTTACTCAAGTTGTGACCTTCTGTGCCAAATGCGGAACAACTCAAAACCGTTCCCCTACCTTGCTGGATGGAACATGTCACATTCCCTTTTGCAGCTGGAAAGGACAGTACATACCTTACCCAAAGCTCAAAGTCAACAATAATGGATTTAAAATTCTGCAGAGCAGTGCTCCTACTGTCCCATCCCTTTTTACCCAGCCAATGACCAGGAGTAATGTCTTAAACTTTTTGAGTTTGCAGATACCTAAAATTTCTTTAGTCAATGTGTGGAGCTTTCTACGAACAGTTTAAGTCTACTGACAACTTAGAGGTTGCCCAGGGTGAAATGCGAGAGGCAGGGCTGCAAGGATGACGTCCTGGTAGATGTGCAGTAAGATGTAGACAGTAAGGCACGGAGCTGTCTGACCTCACTCCTGCAAGTAAAGTCGTCTGATGTGAGAGACACCAGAAAAACTGGCACGGGAGATTTAACATGTTGGGTGATGGGAAGAGGCGGAGGTATACGACTGGGAAAAGTATGGGACAACTTGGGAACTAATTTAATGATCTTTAGGGACTGATTGATGGGTTCACACACATTGGAACTGGTGCAATTAGTAGGATTTATCTCATTTAACCATCTGAAAGTTGGTTATCTAGTCTACACGAGCATTGTAGTCAGTGAAGAGAAACAGGTGCTTGTGGCAGGTGATGCATCCTTACCTAAGATCAGTGTCTGCAGTTGGGTAGGATGGACCCGCATTTAAAATTTAGGCTCAGCCAGTCCTTAAGCAATCAGATAAAAACATAACACTGTTAGAAATGCCTTTCTGGGTCAGTCCATCTAGCCAAGTACATTGTCCATTGCAGTAGCAATAGGCAGTGCTAGTCAAGAAGAGCATCTGAGTCTTACCAATTTTTGCTGCCCATTTGTCTTGTGCTCATCCAGCATACAGAAGAGCTGTATTAGGGGTGTTAGAAGTTAAATCCCTTCCTGATATCTTTAGTAGCCATTGACCTGCTGTTCATGAATTTGTCTAATCTTTTTCAGAGTCGACTGATCCTGTTGGCCTCCAGAGTCTCCTGTGGCACCAGGTTCCAGAGGTTCATGACCTGCTGCCTGAAGAAAAATGTTCTTTCATCTATTTTAAAGCAACCTCCTCGTAGTCCCACCGGCTGCTTCCAAGTCCTTGTTGTGTGTGACTGAAGAACAGCTCCACGTTCAGTTTATTCGCTGCCTGCCAGTGTTTGTAAACCTCAGCTCCATCCTCCTCCTGCCTTCTCCTGAGGCAGACTAAGACCCCCAGCCTTTCAGTCCCCTGTTCTACTCCGTGGATGTTTTCTGCTGCCCTTCTTTGTGCCTTCCCAAAGTCCTCTACATCCCTGGAACGTAGAGACCAGCTCTACACATAGTGCGTGAGAAGTGGGTGCGCCGAGGAGGCATATAATGGCAAAGAACGCATTTGCCATGTTCGCCACAGCTGCTGTGATGACATTCAACATTTTACTGGCTTTTTTTTGTCTGATATTGCCAGGCGGTGATTTCAGAGCACTGCAGAGATGCTGTAAGGGTTTGTTCTAATTGTCATCGCTGGTTCTGAGCTCAGCACCATGCTGTCACCATGTCCAGAGTTTTCTTTTTTATATTCCTTAGCTTACATTTATCTACACTGAAGCTTATCCACCATCTTTGTGCCCCCTCAGTTTTGTAAGCGCTTTCTGATGTTCCTCACCAACAGCATTGCATTTGATCACATCTCATGCTTTTTTTCTCACTAGCATGAGGCATAGCTGAGTATCTTGAAGAACAGGAGCGCCTCGCTCCACATAGAAATATAATTCGATGTGATGATTTACAACAGAGAAAAATGAAAAACATGTTTACAATGTTTTACTTCACTACCCTGCAACTCACCCAGACTTTTCTGAAATCATTCTGCTGTGTTCTGTGTACAGCACGACAGAGTTGCCACCACCTCTGAGGCTGGATTCAAAGCAGGAAATGTGCGAAGATCAGAGACAGACGATTCAAAGTAAGGACGGATGGGGTTTAATGCAAAAAGCATGCAGCAACATGCTGAACAGGCGTGCTTGCATTGTTCCTGCTGGAAGTGTGCTGATCTGTGTGATCTGTTGCCGTAGGAGCATCACAGAATGATTTGGGTCACAACAAACAGAGAGCTGGCAACTTTGAATTAGTTTATGTTTTAACCTATGAAACATATTTTCAACTAGGCAAGATCTATGGAAATAAATGCAGTGTTTGTGTGTTGCCAAGGCTTCAAATCTGAGCAAGAAAAAGAAAAAAATATTTCAGGCTAGGCAAGTCCCAAAATATTCACAGCAAAGTGGTAAGGCACGCATTTCTCATCTATACTTCAACTGGCCAAGGAGAAATATCTCAATTTAATAAGCTTCCCTACCAGTTCCCAGGAAAGGCAAAACTGCCTCTCCCCTTTGCCCGGCTGAGTGAGGGGACAGCCCGTGCCCTGCCACAGGACATGCAGCTTCTGGCCAGCCTTCCATCTCCATTCCTCCGTGCCTTTTGCCCATGCTGCCAGCGAGTGCAGCATTACAGACCTTTGAGCACAAGACTTGGCATTTAAAATAAAAATACCACTCTTGATCTCTCTTTTTTTTTTTTTTTTTTTTTTTTTAAGGAAAACCTCCACTCCATCACAGCAGCAACAGTCAGTCTAATCATGCTCAGGATTTAATCTATCACATTTAAACCAATATGATACAACTTGCTCAGGTGGGAGGGTGAGGGACGTAACAAATATACTCAGAAACGCCTGATGAGGAGGGAAGCCAAAAGAAGGCATTTCGCAGGTTTGTCCCTCATTACGCAGCTGACCATTGCTACCCACTCCCTTGTCCATCGTTTGCAGCCTGGTGGAAGACGACCAGAAGCTGAGGGTTTCAGGAGAGCTCAGGCTAGCTCTGGCTTCGAAGTCAGACCAAGCGAGTCCCAGTACCGCAGGAAGACCCTAAACTGGGGCAGCAAAAGCTGACATGAATGTAGTTGAACAAATTGTTTAAAGGGAAAGCTCAGATTTACATTTCAGTCCCTCAGCAGATGAGAGCTCAGAACCCGGCTGTGTCCTCCAGCAGAGACGGGACGTGCCAGTCCCAGATCTAACGCTGCCTCTTCTTGCCTACACGGGTGACACTGGCTCGGGGGAGTAACTGTCTACAGAAGTGATTCTTTATATGGAAATATCAACTCACGAGCACCTTTCCAGTGCCAGCTCCAAAGCTGGTGTTTGCTTATTCATTTTCGTTTTTAAAAAGATACCCAATCCTCCGTGTGAGCCGTAGCTGGTACACAACGACGGTCGATGCTTGCCTACATGCTCACAGCACCGCCGGTTCCTGACTTACTGCATTAAAGCAATGTACTTGGGGACAACGTGAGTACGAAAGGCACTGTATAAATCCAAATTCTATTAGACACTTCATGCAATACATGTTCATTGTACGGTACTTCACCAGGGCTTTATCTTAAAAAGAGAATGGAACACAAGACTTAGAAAAATGGTTTGCTTACAATCAGCAAAGAATTATTATTCTGGTGCCGTGCTAATACATTGTCATACAAATGCCGAGGCAGCCTGATAAGAGTTCCACTGTTTGAGTTGAAGGTTTCTGTTCTGTCTTGAGATATTTGGGCTACATTGTTATTCTTAAATCATTTCTATTTATAATACGGAGAGTGGGTCTAAATTGAAGACAATCTTATGCTATTTTTTTTCTTCAGTTCTAACTATTCAAGGCCAGGCCCAAATATTTAATTAATTAATTTAGTCTGAATAGTTGGTATTTTTCAGCATCCACATACAATCTTTCAGCGGATTTCAGTAAATCATCCCTGAAAGCTTTTTTTTTACTTAGATACTGTTTTTGCACAGCATCAATCATTCTACTCTTTGACAGGAAAAAATGTTTTCTAAATCTGACTTGCTTTATTGTTCTCCATTACATAAATAAAATGATTTATGGAGCAAGAAAAGGAAAGAAAGAAGAAGGAAGAATTGTCTGATCTTTTCAGAATTATTTTTTCTTTATCCTGAGATTTATGCATTTTTTTTGTCTCCTGGACTTGTGTTCGCACTGAAGAAGAATCTTGACTTTCTGCGGACCTCTGCTCCCTATCTTTTGCACCACGCCCCAAAGATTAGTAAAATGTCAGACCGCTCCTCAGGTTTGGGTGAGATAATGCAGGGGATCTGAAGAGCTCCCATCAGCCTGACAGCGCCGGGTTTCTCGGGAACCCGCTGTCCGGCTGCTCCAGCGCGGGTGAGGGGGATCGGAGCGGGGCGCTTCCCGCCGCTGCGCGAGGCGGGGTGGTGGGCTCGCCGCGGAAGCACGGCTGCCAAACACACGTGTGCACATGAATCAAAATTACTGGTTGCTATGGTGACGGAAGACAAATGATGCTTTTTGCAGATTCATTGATGGCGCCGTGTCAGACAATCGGGTGCCACAGGGCTGCAGGAATTCTTCATCAGGATCTGCCTCCAGCTCTCTGCACTTACAACCAAGCCAAAGATACTCAGGAAAAAAAAAAAAAAAAATACTACCTGTAGCTAACTGTCAGCTGTAAGCCTTCACTCGTGTGAGGACGGTGTGAGAGCACAGCACTTCCATGGCTGCTCCAATGGACATTGATGCGGTTGATGGTCCACTACTGGATTTAATGGATTGCAGAACATCCCTGAGCTGACATAGCTATGCTGGCTCGTCTGGATACGTGTGATTGTCATCCTCGTGTAAAACACCTCACGTCTTCTGTCGTACTCAGGTGCCCAGGACTCACGCTGTACCTGAAGCCAGCAGAGTGGCATCGCTGCACTTCCTTACGCAACGTATGTGTAACAACAACAACTACTGACACTACATTTCCATTATGTGTTTTTATTGAAGAATATTAAATTAGCAGGCACCACCAAAGTATCCATATCTTGCAGTATAAACATGATTGGCAGTATCTTCATGGAGCTCTGGTTTAGAGAAAAGGGCTGGATAAGAAAAATCTTAGAAGTAACTTAACTGGTTTTGGTATACCATTTTTCTGGGGCAGACAATACTAGGGAGGGATCATTTATCATAGGTGCATTCTTGTAATATGCAGAGAAACAATTTTTCAGCTCCTGCTATCTATTGCTGCTCCTTTTATGTTCTTATTGCTTACTATGAGTTTCTGTTCAAGAGAAAAAAAATTAAGTATATTTCAGAGTGATTGGAGTCCTACACACAGTTTTTGTGTGATATATTCAATACTTTATGACTCCTTTCTTCTTAAGTATTTCTAAATAGCAGTACCTTGTAGGCTGACTAAGAGAAATTGGATTTGCTTTTATTGAACATAAGTATATGAACATTATAAAAGGAGATGGAATCATATAGGTGTGGGGAAAAGCTTTAAGATTGAACTATTACATCTCTAAAGGAAAACAAAAGCCTGCTGAAAATAAAAGCTGCATCTTTTGACCTTTATGCCATCACAGTTTTGAAACAGAATCCAGGACTGGAAGTCAGAGGTAAATTCTTGTCCAAAGCCTGTCTTTTAGCCTGACATTATATGCATTTTCCTGGCAGCAGCAGGTTAAACATTTTCCCCTCCAAGCGGAGCGGCGGTGGCTAAAGTCTGGACCCACGGCCCCACTCCGCTCGTCGAGCGGGAGGAGAACGTTCCCCGGGCGCTGGCGGGCGGGAGGAGCCCGGCTCCGTCCCACCTCGGGCGAGCTGTTTTATCTGTCCTCCGCCCGCGCTTGCTCCGGATTTGTCTACGCAGGCTGCAAGGCGTCCGCCTCTCTTGCTGGCGGTTGAACCCCCGAGGAGAAGGGGGTTCCTCACTTCGGTTTAGATGCTGGCAGACATCCTGGGATTTGCAGAGATTTTGAAGCACAGCCCTAATATCTAGTCCACTATGGTAGGAAGGGAAAGAAGAATAGATTCATACTGTATCCTTTGCCTTTATGTATATGGTGATAGCAGGTTTATAGTCTACCAACAAGTTAAAAATGTATAAGAGTTGTTAAGGAAAATAAGAAATTCAGTGACAAAAAGCTTTGCAAACAGTGACGGAAATTACCGAGGTTTCCTCTGGAGTATATAGATGATTATCAAAGCTTCCAACTTTAGGATATCAAGAAATAAAGACTATTACTGTATATATTTATACGTATGCTATGAGAGTGATTTTTACGAGAATCTTCAGGCTGCTTGTGTCGGGTTGTGTTTCACCGTACACAGCAAGGCAGTGCAGAGGCACCTGAGCTACAGGTGACTGACTGCCAGACAGCAAGAAAATTAGCAGGGAAATCTAACCTGTATGGAGCTTTGGCCTCCACAGTCAGACTGTTCCCAGTACCTGAATTTGCTTGTTCAAGTAGCAGACTGAGTATTAGCCACCGTGCTGCTGAAGAAGGACCAGCAACAGGTTATCAAGCTCACTTCTTGGGGCAAAGGAGGAAAAGCACTGTCGCATACAGTCACATCTAGGATCTGCTCTGCGTTTTCCCAAGCAGACTGGGCAGGCAGATTATAGCTCAGCTCTCACTATGTCTTCTGGGTGTCTCACATGGTTTCTTATTTACATTAGTGGAAATAAAATACTGGAAGTTAATTTTATAGACCATCATAATCTTTGATGCAAGCACTAAGCCCATTCACTCAAATAAAAATTCTGGAGTTTATTCAATCAAGAAAATATATTGAGTTGATTTATGCCCCTGGGCCAGGAAGGTTGTGCAGAGCTTTGGGAAGCATCTTTCTCTGCAGTGCAAGAGCAGTGGTTGGGGGGTCAGCGGGGAAGGTGAGCCAGGAGCAGAGGGTGAAAACTGCTCCCTTGCCCCTGGGGAGTTGGGATGCAGAGCAGCAAGACCCCTGGGCCCCGACCACAGACTCTGAGCTCTCGTGTTTGGAGAACGAACGTCTAAAGTCTGACCCAATATACAGCAGGTGGGAGCAGAAAACCCTCACAGCCCGCGCAGCCTGGTAGGACCTCACCAACCTTGCAGTGCCTTCCAGAAGAAGCCACCGTTCAGGGCAAGAATGGACAGCGAGTAAACGTTTGCTGTGCTACAGCTGCTATCCGAAGGTGACACTGCAGTGTTAAGAAGCATTTTAGCCCCTTGGCAGGTGGAACACGGGTGCAGTGAGAGCTGCTGCGGCCCACCCCGCACTACTGGAAATAGTCTCCAACAAGTCCTGGGCAGACTTGTATTTCCCGACTTCACTGCGCAGATGTGGAGCCAGTCTCATGGCTGAGGCCTGGGACTCTACAAGTCTGTCTTGCTGCACTTAACGAGTCCTTGACGAAAAGGATGCACAATACAAAGGAAAGTCAGTAAAGGAAAAGGGAACTCTATACTTTCTCAGTTGTGGCTTTTTAGAGCAACCCTGTTTAACACAAAGTCGTGTTCAAGGACCAGTCCATCTAAAGGAAAAAGTGAATATTAGGTGGCCAGTATGAGAAAGAGGATAACACTCTCTGATGGACAGCCCAGTGCTGTACAGTCATAACATTTTGTTAGGAAATGTATTATGCTCATGTATGAGTTTGAAAAAAAAAATCCATTTCTAGTTGTTGTCAAGATACAGAGAGAGAGAAAATCCTTTTCTGGAACAAATGAACAAAAGAAAATAAATTCAAGGTCACAGCTAAATATAACACACAAAAAAGAAAGCAAGTCCAACAGCATCGAGTAGCTGTTCAGATACAGTAATCTAATGAAACCAATTGTCCCTGACCTATTAACATTCTGAAAATGCAAACGTACGCTTACAGCCTGTGTACTTGCAAAAACCCACCCAGACAAGAGGGCCCTTAGGGCAATACAGCCACCTGAGAGAAAGAAGACAAAAGCAAGTCTGAAGTACATTGTCAAGATTATTGACCTTATGTCCTGTATCGCAGCAATACCTAAAGCAAAGACTCCGTTTTGCATGTCGCCCGCTAACATACTGAGTGTTCACAGGCAGCTCTGCGTGTAACAGCCAACTCCAGAATCCTTTCATCCCATGCTCCGTAACTGCTCTCAAAGGCATCGAGCTCCTTCCTGCGCAAGCCCATCCGCTGACACGCACCTACGGGAGGCGTCTGCGCCGGCGGTTCGCTCACTCGCCTGCTGCCAGCGGCGAAGCGACGGGAAGCACAGGCTTCTCCCACCCGGCATCACAACAAGCTTCGCTGCCCCGGTTTTGTAGTTCTCTGCACGTGCTGCAGCCCCCGCTCCCGAGGGCAGCGCAGGCACGCGACTCGGGAAAGAGCTGCGTTACGCTCCCCAGCTCACGAGCAGCTTTCCGCCCAACTTGCCGAAAACCTCAGGCGATGTGAGAGAGGGAAGGGCAGGCAATATCAGGGACTTTCACTGTAGAGAAAAGCCTAAAAATCTACTTGGGACTCTGCCAGAGCAAGTGACGTCTGAGCAGAGAGAAGATGGATGGAACCGTGCAAATCCTCAGCACGTTTCCCTGTAACAGAGGGGTTGCCAGAGCAGGCTCCCCGAGGCAATAACTTCCCAGCGAGCCTAGGCCACGCTCAAGATCTTCACAGTCTTGGGACACGAACGCGCCAGGAGAGGGACAAAATGATTCTGCACTCCGCAATCCCGACTCTGCAAGGCGAGACCTACCTGTTGCAGTAGGCATTGTCCTGAACTTTCCCCTCTCCCTTACACTTGAATTCGGCAAATTGTTCAGAGCACTCAGCAACACATAAAAAAAAGTTTGAGTTGTTCCTCTGAAGAAAACTATTCCAAGTTTTGAAATGGGAAAAATTGCAACCTTTCTCAACAGTCTGCCGAAAGGGGTAGACCCAGGCAAGACAGGCAATTCCTCTTGCCTCTCATGAAGCAGTGGATGTGGTTTGGAAAGCAAGGTGATGGCTTTCATTTCACCTTTAACCTTTTGGCATATGGAATCTTGATTAAAAAAAAAAAAAAAAAAAATCACTAACAGAAATTCCTAGACTAGTGGCTGAAATAAAAGGAGATGCATAATATCAAAAACATCAGGAATTTCATTAATGCTGAATACAGAAAATAATAAGGGGGAGAAAGTGCCAGTTAGCAACTAGGCACTTCAGATAAATGTCATGTAGCGAGTACGTGCATTAATTCGCTGCATAGATTGTTCTGACGTGTCACATTCTGGACAAAATGTAAAACCTGTGCCTTCTCTGGCATTTCAGAGCTCAAGACGCATGGACTGAGCCCAGGAAGCCTTGTAGCATGTTTTGTCTCTTATGAGATTTTTTTACTTGAAACTGCATTTGTTTATTTTTAAGCACTACAGTGTACACGTTCCCCTAATTTGCATTTCAAACTTGGCAGAGGGAGAAGAATAAAAATACATAAGGCAAATTTTACCATTATCTGTGAATTTCTGTGGTTTTATCAGTTTCACTCAGAATCCAGCATGTCTCTGTAAGGCTGTTTGTAAAAGATAAAAACAGGAGTTTCAGATTGCTAAAGCAAAATATATTGATTAAAAAAAGGAAGAAAAAAATAATTGGAGGAAAAGCATATACCTATGCATTAAAACAATCCTTCAAAATTATGAACCAGGCATAAAATGTGCATTCTTAATTGTGGGAGATATTTCCTGACAAGTGTCAGTCATAGTCTTTATCAGTCTGAGACTGCTTCTTGCTGCTCTCATCCTGGGTTGCAAGTAAACATCACTTTGATCACATTAATCTTTACTATTCGAAGAAACAGCTTTGAGATGGTTCTTAATCAATGGCAGTGGGGTTACAAATGTCTGCATGAGCTCTGAATCCAGCTTTTGTCTCCTTCTAAAATTGTTTCTAGTGGCAGTGAACTTTCTTTTTGACTCCACTGCCAACCTTTAATCAGGTAAACGTGCATTTAAAGTTACTTACTAGTAAAGCAAAGTTTACTCTGCATTTTCAGAAGGATTCTAGAGTTTGCAGGTTCCTTAATGATGGCAGCCCTACCTGAAACCCTCTGATGAAGCCTGAGAATCAGATATGAAGTGAAACATCTGTCATGTTCCTCCACCTTTGAAATTTTGCTTCCTGAAAAATATCTCAGGATACATATTACTAATAATTATTGAAGCATTTCCATTACTTCATGTTGCAAAAGACAAATTCTGATCATGCAAATGCAGACCAGTATTTTTGTAACATTAAACTGGATTGAGCAAATGGGATTGATTAAAATTACCAAGGAAAAAAAGGGTTAGTTTTAACCAGGATTAGTTCTCCAGGTTAATTCCCTAGATAGCCAGAAAAATGGTTATACCACCACAAGTAAGAAACAGAGCAGGAACAAATATCTGGTGCTGGAAGAAAAGAAGTACATTTTTTTCAGTGGCAATAGTGGTTTAACGTGATTATGGAATAGCAGCTAGTGTAGCCCATTGGAAATCAGCAAGCAAACCACAGTAACAAATTACACTTCTGCTGGTGCGTTTGTGGGCTCGGAAGCACACCTAGGTGTGCAGCAGCCACACTCATTCTCACACTTTCTGGAAGTGCGCATCCAACAAACTCCATTTCCCTTACGCCATTGACAAAGTGTGACTAATATTACATTCCTTTTATACGTTTAGATAGCTCTCATAACACAGTATACAATCCCTTCTGCTTTCCACACATTCCCCTTATCTTCAGTTCTATACTAACAGAAATAGCTGCATTTTTCTTTTGGTCGATTCTTAGACAATATATAGAGCATAAAACTTAATCCACAGCAGGAGAGAGAAGGAATAAAATTCCAGGTATTTTTCTCCTTGAAGCTCTCGAATTTTTTTCTAAACAATATACTTTTATTTGGATAACAGAACTTTAACTTTTTTAGATCAAACACACTCTCTTCACATTTCTACTGTAGCAGTGGCTGTATTCCATACTGGAAGCTAGCTGTTAAAGCTGAGATAGCACACAGACCACAGCAAGCACAACATGGAGATACCAAAGGGCAGGAAATACAGTAAAAATATGAGGATCTGATCAAAGCGAGGGCTTCTCAACAGGGCGAATCCTCTGCTTAATCCAAAGCTTGCAGTGGGGGGCCTTTTCACTTACCTGTTCTAGCTTCTTTCAGCAGGTGAAGAAAACCAAATTAAAATCCTCCCATGGGTGCCTATTTGTCTCACCATGGCTCTAAGCACTCCTCTCTGCATATTCCTTAAATGAAATACAATTATTTGAGAAGATGCCTAAAAAACCTCTGAGAGACGAACAAGCAGGCTGCTATCAAAAGGGGTTTTTAGTAGCTGTTTACTTTTTTCCCAGCTGAGGACAATTAGCCAAATTAGAAGGTTCAGGCAGTTACAGATGATACAGGTAAACAGAAAAATGCTGATACTAGTGATGAGTGGTTTTGACATTGGGAGTTCTCAAGGTCAAAAGGAGGAGAACTTGAGACAGCAACAGGCAGGCTTCTGAAACTACTGGTAAGTGTCTGATTATTCTACTACTCAATGTCGGTGTAAATTTTGGGCTACATGCTTCCAGTTCATGAAGGGTTTTGCTTCTGAACAGTTCGGATTGGTTGGTTATTTGCAAGAATGGCATTTATTACTCTATGGAGTTTTATCAGGATGGTTAAAGCAAATCCTGTTGGTGAAGCACGTAATGACAGTGGCCCTGAGAGGGAAAACAAAAGCAATATGATTCACTAAGAAAAAATGGCATTAGAAAAGCCCTTATGTAGCCTCACTATTTAAAGAGGAAATATAAACCATTGTCGAATGCAAACAGAGCTCTTTGTTTTCTATCACTTCAAATAGTAACTGCTCCAATGAAAGAGTGCCAAAACTGCACGCATTTGTGTAAAATGAGTGGCATTGTTTATCCATCTGCTTAATATCTCTGCTGAATTCGTATTCAGACGTTAAAAAAAAGAACTAACTGCATGAGCCCACCACAAAATGTCATTCTCCTTGGTGCTTTGCTTCCACAAGGGAATGTGAGAGATGGCCACTGAATTTAGAGAGGAACAACAGCAGAGTCAGTAGAGCATTAGAAAAGCATTCAAAGTACCAGGAGATGAAGAAAGTCTACCTTTATTTCCTCATTGCCCCTCATCATGTTGCACAAAAACTTGGACATAGTGCAGTTGCCTGGCTGGGGACTGCCTGACTATTGAAGAGCACTGGATGTGCGTATGGGTGCAGTCCTGACAACCAGCTGCAGCACAATTATACCCGAAGAGCAAACTTGATTTTTATACCTACTGCTCACTTGTAACTTAAGTCCCACAGCTCTTGCCACAATCACACGGCTTATTGTGAATATACAGAATATTTTGAAGTAACAAGGTACCCAGCACTAGAAACAGTTGTCCTATTATTCTGAGCTTGACAATTGGAAAATTTTCCAAATTCAAATGCTGCCTATTTGAGCTCCTAAACTGATTTGGGTTTGAGGCAGATACTGCAGAACTACTGCAGAACCTGAAAAGAACAGCTGCACCCCATCTTTTCATGTTGCTAAGTTCACCTCTCAGTGTGAGCACAAAAGCTGCTTCTAGAAATTCTAAATTTAGTATTCACTGAACAGATTCCTAAAACATTAGAGAATATTTTTGTATGTGATCATTTCCTGGCAAGATACACTGAATGCTGGCATACTATATATTATCTTCTAGATCACGTTTGGTCTTAGCCTAGCAATGCAGGACTGAAGAGTATAAATGCAAGGAAACTATCCCCTTGACTATCTAAATGTCACTAGGTACAGCTGTATCTTTAGAGTAGACTGCCATAAGTTAATGCAAAGACATTCCCAGACCAGTACTTCTACCAGATAGCCTATTAAACCGGAGAAGTGTTTGGTTAGAGGAGACATAAGCATAGCTCAATGCAGCAGGGGGAACTGTTCACCTGCATTACAGATGCTGGGAAAGTAATTAGCACATCGAGCATAATGTTTTGCAGGTTTTTTCCAGGCTACTGATAATCCAAAACCTGCCTGCACATCAGTGTCTTAATCCAGCCCTAAATCAGGGGAAAACAGCATGGATCCTATATAAATGACAAGAGGTAGGGGGAGGTAGAGGACCTGGTCCAGTTACGCCTGCACCCAGAAATTACATAAATATGTATTTTGAGAGTTTTTCCTCTCCCATTTAGGAAAATGTCTGTAGTTGCAGTGGCGATAAATGAGCTGGCCAGCAAGCACTCTGAGAGGCTTTTTATTTTTTTTTCTTCTTAAGTAACAGCAGTTTTGTCCCTTCTGATTTATGCTTGTGTTATGTAAAACAGTCATGTAAGGGAGAGCTGTGGAATTTGCTTTCCATGTAATGCTGCCAAAGTGGTGTAATCAGGTTCAGGCAGTGAGGGTGCGGCATTTTGCCAGTGTTAAGCCTGAGTAAACTGCAATGGAAATTGAAGCGGTCGGTACTGACTGAACTGTGGCCCTGGATTAAGCTGAAATCTTGCTAGTGTCATGGTGGGACTATTGAGGAGTTGTAATCCCATTGGTTTGAACTAGCAAGGGGCAGCTTCACTCACGTGATAAATAGCAGGAGAGAATCTTCCCCAAATTATCACCAAATGAGTAGAGACTTAATGCTTTGAAACGTGAAACTGTGAAGGCCGCCGTTATGAAATTACTGCATTAGAGTAATAGCGGAATTGTTCCAATTCTCTTCATTGCTCCTGTGGATTAACTGATTTTATATTATTTCCCAGTGATACATACTGTATTATTTATTGCTGTAATCAGTAAGATTCCAGTGCCATAAATAACTTTGCTTGCACAATGTGTGACTTTGTTTTATGGATCCACATTAATGTATTAAATTAGGTTTCACTGGAGATAGCTTCTGCTCCAGTGTGTCCAAAGAACACATTTATGAAGACAGCTGCTTGGATGACCTTGTGCTTGAACTTTGTTTTTTTGCAAAAAAGGTTTCATAAAAAGCAAGAAAGAGCACGAGGTAGGTTCATGGAGGTTACGAGACAAGCGAAGCCAATATGAGGATGCATTTCTTTCTTCCAAACGTTACTTCCTTTAAGACACGTGGTGAACACCTACAGCTTTTGTAGTCCTACCAACTTCAGCTGAGCAGTTGCTATGAATAATTACTAATGCAGTACAGGTAGGTGATTAAAAATTGTTTTTGTCAAGAAGCAGTGCAGGTGAGCACGAGGCAGAGACCTGCTCCTCTGGGGCGGTCAGGCAGGCTGCTCAGAGGGTGCTGGAGCCTGACTTACCTGGATTTCTCCCAAAGGTGCTGAATGGTGACAGTGTGCATTTACCTCAGCTTGCCACAGCTGAAGCACGGTCTATTCTTTTAGGCTCCTCCATCTAGGAAGTGAAGAAGATTTCTCAAAGGCTATCAACAATGAGTAATAGTCAGATTACTTGGTAATAGTCTTGTTTTAATTTTAAAAAGAATGGTAATGAATTAAGATCTGTTATAAAACTACCCTGTTCTGTGAATCACGATAGTCACATCGGTGTGACTTGCTGTTTATTGCAGCCATGTTGCGTCTGTTGCCCTCTGTGGTCCTCTACAGGCTGTGAAGCAAAGATGAAATGGAAGTGGTGGTCACAGACGCCAAAAACTCTCGTAAGCCTTAAATGGCGCCGGCATAAAATCCAAACCTACAAACCCACCCAGAGCTGAGGAGAGGAGGATTTCCCTCCCTGCCTCGGCCAGCTGAGGGAACTGCCCTGCCGCCCCTGCGCTGCCTCCCAGGCAGTGTCGCCTACTCCGATTGGATGGCCACAGTTTCCCGCCTGTGTTCTGATTGGGTGGCCGTGGTGTCCGTTTGGATGGGGCGGCCAGGTCGGGCCTGGGATTGGTCAACGGTGACCGCTCCCTGGTGGCTGGGCGGGACAGCGCCCTGGCTGGCTGAGGGGAGCGGGGCCGCCATGTCAGCCGGCTGCGGTGGCTGTGGTGGGAGGCTGCGCGCTCTGCTGGAGCTCCCTGAACGCGCTCAGAGTGTTCACCTGTTGCATGAAGACAGGCACGCCCCCGCCCTCTGACGGCACAAACCAGCCTCCATTAGGAAATAAGGTAGCAAAAAGTGCGTAACCATAGTTGTAGTTCGGTGCAGAGGCACTGGTACCTGGTGAAGTTCACTGGCGACTGGTTCCTGCTGTCTCTGCCAGCATAAGCCCCAGGAGCTGCAGAAGGAACCCTGGAGAAGACCAGGGGCACGGCTGCATAGCGTAGCGCAGGGTTGTGCAGCGATGCCTAAGCCAGCCGTAAATGAGATGCAAATGTTAGTTAGCATGGTGAGTTAACATTCACCTCCTCTGGGCGTGTTTACCCGCTTTGTAGGATGCAGGGCCGTGCGTCATCGCCTGACACTTCGCTTCAACGGAATACCTGCTGACATCTGGCAGTGCCGGTACGAAGCACAAAATGCCGATACTTGAGGTACAAAAGCTAAGCCATTTGTAAAGTTAATATGCCTTAGATGTTCCCAGATAGCTCGATTGTTTGCTTTTCTGTTTAGTCAGTGCTGACCCGTAAGGTGAAGAATCTATATATGTGGTTGCTGTTCATATTCAGAAAAGCTTAGGTGTGCAGGCAGGTACCCAGGTACTGTTGGGTGTCGTGATTCCTGAGTTAGCTCAGGCAGACCCGCCGTGCAGCGGAGACCCCCGCGGGGTCTTGCTTGTGCTGCGGAGGAGCAGCGTGTGGCTGTCAGGGCCACCATAAGGCTGCAGGCAGTACCTGAGCCTCCTTTGGCCTCCCAGGCAGGTGGCAACTCAGATGCCAGGTGGTGATAAGTCATAGCAAGGGCCGTCGTTGTATCGTCTACTTTAACAGATGCTTCATTTTAGTGCCACAGGTAAGTGACATTTGGAGATAGGCTTGCCTTCTTTTTCTCCCAACCAAGGAAAAGCTGAACCTGTAAGCCTTGCACTACGGTTGAGCATAACTGAGTGCCACCAAAAAGCCAAAGTGAAAGGGGCAATGAAAGACAAGGAGCATGCCCAATTTGCTGTAAGGACTGTCTCACTAACGCTGCCTAGGGGATGGGACTCACCACTTTTCTCCAAAGTTTTATTTCTCTCTTGTGTTCTGAGGGATGACGTAAATGTACAAAAAATTCATGTTCTTTGCAAAACGGACCCAGAAGGCTATTTGCAGTCAATAAGAACTTTCATCCTTCTCATCTTTGTCCTATAAACCTGCTCTGGAGAGCTCACATTTTTAAAAGACAGTTCTCTAACACTTCCATCGCAGGAAGAGGGAAAAATTTTAAAACAAAAGGCACATTTTTGTTCAGTTGTGAAGTGGTACGATATTGCAGATTTGCCCTCTGGAACTTTCCTAGTGTGTATCAGTCCATAAAACTACAGAGCACTAGAGAAAGAAATATGCTTTCAAGAGGTGATCTCTGACGTTAGGTGGTAGACAGGAATCATCAGTAACTTCCACCCTGCAGCATGTAAGAAGGTATAATGATCCACGGACACCGCAAAGCAACATTTTATGCCTATTGTGTTGAGAGCAGGGTTTCTGGGCTACACCAGTGTTACAGTTACTGTCACTATGGTGTCTTAAGAAACGAGTCAGCTAATAAAGACAAAGTTTGTTTTGTGTTGTTTCGGTTCCTTTTTTTAAAGCACAGAAAATAATATCTGTTCAGCTCAGGTATCTTAGAAAAATGAGCCTTTCCATCAACAAAGGAAAGATGGAGGGAAGCATAAGACATCAGCAGATATTTCTTTTTTGGAAGAAAGAACAAGAAAACAGCGTAGCAGCAAGATTTGTGCTTATTAAAAGGTAGCACTAGGGCTCTAGGCAACATTTATCAGACACAGTCACAGAAGTCTAGTGTGGGATTTACCACTGCCTATCTCTGGGAAAAAATAACAACTAATGAAGCCTGCATTTGTTCAAGCAAGTCAAATATCCCATTAAAAATCCTAGTTAGCATTTCCAGGTAGGAAAACCAAGAAAATATGTTTTCCAGAGGGTTGTTTGTTTAGAAACAAATCTAACAGAAGCTTTTCCCCAGGGGCCTAACCAGCAAGCTCCTGATGCTGCCTGCCTCATCTGCCAGGTATTGGGGTGTGGAAGACTCGCCTTAGCCAGCCAGGATGTCACAGGCTAGTGTGGGTCATTGCACCACTGCCAATCCAGATAATAATATTTTCTTACTTCCAATAGGAGAAGAAATGCTTCCCTCCCCAAAATCTCAGCTTCCCGGAGGTGCTCCGGGCAGGCCTCCCGGTAGAAAACTGCCCCGGCTCTGAGCAGGCGGTGGCACGCCTGTGGCACAGAGCCTTTGGAGTGCGGGACGTAGGGTTCCCATGGCCAGGGCAGGACTCGGCAGCAGAAGCAGGGGCGGGTTGTTTTCCTGGGCGGCGTGGGGGTGGGAATTGTGTTTTAGCCCAAATGTCGCATGGGTTGTGTTTTAGGAGAGCGTCCCCCTCTCTCCACGTCTGGTCATGCAGAGGGGCGTATGTTTCCTTTCACCCGGGCTATGTGACGTGTGGCTGCGGCTGGGGCGAGGGAATGGTGCACAGGTAATGACTCCTGCTTTGTGAGTCCGCGTGCCAGATAAAACCTGTCGGCAGGCTTCATCATCTGTGCCTGGCAGAGTGTCCAGGGAGGAAAAGAGAAAACATGGGTTTGGGAATGTGTAAATTGCTTGTGGCATGACATGGGAGCATCAGAGAGGGGGCATATATATGGTTTGTACATATACTGTGTGAGATTGACACGTCTGTGTCTGTCGCTTGGCCTCTCTTGTAAGATGGTCCATGACTATCAGGAGCTGGATCTCTGCCCGTCTGCACATGCTCTCTCTTCCTACCCAGCGCCGTTTAGACTATCGGTAGCTTGATCAGGTGCAGTAGGATTTCTGACTGCAGAGCACATACCCAGACCGAAATTCCCGGTGCGTGGAGAAGCAGCAGGAAGAGCTGCTGACTCCAGGCCAGATGCTCATTTGAATCGCTACCTGCGAGAAGCAAAAAATGCCTAAAAGCATCTTACAGCAAAATTCTCTCTTACGTTTTGGTGGCGTATTATCAACATTTAACTCACTGTAGACCAATGTAATCAAACTACTATATTTTAGTTACTGCCACTAAAATCCTCGGAACGTCAAAACCCATACTGCCTTATTTTTCTCCAGTTGTGAATATCTTTTGTGAGAGAAATTGAACAATGAATTTTACTTTTAGTAAGGATAATTGTTAGAGAGGATCCTCTAGTAAAAGATTATGATTAAAGTGTTCTTATACATTTTTAACTCCTACAGAATTAATGTACAAGTTGTCTTTTTCTCACAGCACGCAAGCTCAGAGGTAAAGAAACTATAAGGGACATGAATAGCTAAATGTGTGTGGGATAAAAAAAAAAAGAAGATTGCAAGCTAGTCTTTAATCTGATGGTAATCTCTATTTTTAAGGCAGCATTCTTTGCTTTCCATGTATTAATTAAAGCATAAACCGGCTGCTAAGCTTATCTTTACAAAGTAGGAACTATTAATACTCTTCTTTTTTGTGCTTCTTTTTATTGGTTTTTCAGCTAAGGGACAGAAATGCCAGCTGAACCAATTAGCTATCTAAAGTTTAAGGCTTATTACACACGCTAAGAAATGAAATTCTTGAACATACAGTAAAGAGGTACCTTAAAATGCAAGAGAGTGGGCAGATGCAATCAATCAAAATAAATCCATCGGTGATACTCTCTTTAACATTTTATTGGTAACTATAAAGTGGAAGTAGACCAGCAGTGATCAGAATAGAAACCTTCTGATTAAAATTCAATTTGTTTCCCTTTCTGTAGTTTAGAAGACTCCATTCAGCAGGTAAGGGTGAATGCACTCTGGGAAAAACAAACAGAATTAAATGAAGACATCATCCGATTCAGACCTGGAAAAACAGGTCTTGTGCTTCTCCCTGAAATAAACAGCCTGACATTACACATTAGCATTGTAAAAAGAGTAAAATATATCCGACAATTGGAAGGATTGGGTGTTTTAGATAAATATTTTTGTTGTTGTTGCCTGAGACCATATATTTTCGTTTTCAACTCATTAACCTGAAGACAGAAAGAAATTAATTCTTGGGAATGCTGTAATGTCATTACTAGGAGTGTTTTAAGGTTCAGTACTCACTGCAATTCATTTCCCCCACACTTAGTAATAATGCTTACATACATTTGTATGTATAATATACAATTATGAGCCAGTACTGTAGTGGCAAGGATGCTTTTGTCCTGTGAGGAAGCTGTCTTATCCAGACTGGCACGCTCAGACCGACTGTGTGGGACCCCAGCGGCTGGCCGCAGGACGGGCCCGTCGGTCTCTGCGGTGGACGCGCGGGGCTGCGGGAGTAGGCATGTTTTCAAAAGAGACTTTCAAAGTTATATACTCTCAAGTGCCACTAGTAGCTCTGCACTTAAGGGGCTACCTCCCCTGCTTTGAAAATGTATCCCTGGCCTTATTTTTTTTTAATCCTCCTCTAAAGCTTAATTCTCCCTTTGGTAGTGGCCACGCTCAGCAGGGACGGAATCAACTGCTGCTGTCTTCAGTGGGAATTCAGGGCAAGTAAGCAAGAGTCCAGTGGGTACCTCAGTTGTCTGCTAATGCCAACTCTTGGCTTTTACACATAACCTAAGCTTATATATGCACCTCTAACTTTGTGACTTTGTCCAGGCAGAAACCAGGCAATTTGATACAGAGAAGATTCTTTTCAGCAGATCAAGAAAATTTTAAGGAAACGCCCACTGGCATTGCCATGATTAATATCTCACTCGGCTTTTGATAAATCTCTTTAAGACGGTGGGAGAGTCATCATACTTGGAGCTGCGCTGCCACCAGACTTGATGCAGGAACCCCACAGCCTTCAATGGGAAAACCAAAGATGCTGCAGAAAGTAATGCTCACAATTTTTGTGTAGCATTTTCTAGACATAATTAATGCTATGATGTATTGTGCAGTCTATCAAAGGTACAGCTGCTTAGGAAAGTGTAACATCAGGATCTTCAGATCCTGTGCTAATTCCTACGAGATTTTGTACGCAGTCTGCCTCAGTTCCCTCTGAACTATCAATTTATCAAGCTAGACTCATTTGGGATGCAGCTGCTCTGTGTCTCCTGGGGTCTTACAGATCTCAGCATGCAACCTCATTCCCACATCCCTGCCGTAAGCTCCTGCTAAAGCAGCATGCAGTTATTGTGATATTCTTCATCTCGTCTTCTGAACTGCCACTGCATGCTCTGTGCTCATCCCTGGTCACCATGTTTCACCCCACAGGCAGCTGCAGTTCAGCATCAGGTGAAACAATTCTTGAGTGTGCAAATGTTTCTAAAATGTTTTTGGACACTTTTGAAATGAAAGAGGCTTTACAAGACCTATTATTATATTATTATTCTTCTACTTCCGCAGAAACATTTAAAGCATGAGTGTTGTCTTGGCAGGGTTGGCTAGGAAAGACGCTTGATGTAGTCAATGCTTTAAAAAAAGTACCTTTGTGTCAGACGATTGCAGTTCACTACTTGGTAGGTTACCAGCGGAGACACTTCATCAGCTCCGTTTCATTTGGAAAGCAGCTGCTTTCTCATGGGGTCCCGTCTTCCTTAGCTTGCTGCCTCTCTTGCCTTGATCTCCCCATTGCCTCCCAGAAACCGTCGTGTTATAGTTTACTGATAACCAGGCAACCTCAGGTTAACTTGTTTTCTTCTGAACTTTTATCAAGTTATGTTTGCTTGCTGACCGAGCTGCCAGTGCTAGCAATGTGGTTGGCTGAGCAGCAGCAGTTCTTTATACTCTTTATACCTGCCCGCTCTCTTTCTCCGGACAGTTCTTGTACTACTGTGCACTGCTAAATATTTCCCTTCGCCTTTGCTGCTGTACCTTTCTCCTCATCAACAAGCATTTCACAGTTTCAGTTCACAGGGTGTTTTTTCAAGGATGCTGAAAAATGTAGAACAGTTTTGTAGCTATGCATCCCAACATACAACAGGAGCATTTAATCGATACAGCTCATTTTGTTCCTTCCTCTCGCCCTACTCAATTTTGCAAGAAGACGGGCAGACAAATGAAACCTCAGCATTAAACTTGCACCCAAATAGGCAAGCTAGACAGGCGATGCATCAGATTTTTGCTTGCGTTTTTGAAAGGAGCTTAGTTTTCATATATGCTAATTAGATAATGGTAACTCCTTTCTTTTTTTTTTTTTTCCCTGGCATGGACATTTTCACGGTTTTAGGTTTGGATACAGCTCACCTGTGCTGCCTGGAGTTCTAGTTGAATCTTTTTAATTTATACCTTCCCTTAAAGAAAAAAAAGTAAGAGAAAAAGGCCATGATGGCTTAAATGCCACCATCACCATATATATTGCCTCTCATCTCAAGTTCTGCCTCTGCAGGGGTCCCTTCACAGAGTCCTCTGAGGACTCTTAGCCTTGTTCTACCAATAGCTCTCTGTTGAAAGCCTGTGCTGAAGAATTATTTCTTTCTTACCATTAAATAGCAATGTGCAGAAGAATACATCTAGAAATTCATTTTGCACGTTACCATACAAGATGGACTTTCACTCAGGGCAACTGGCTAATTCAGTACAGGCACCATCCAGAAAATTTGTTAATTCCTTGGATTTTTTCTGTATAATGTACATTCTTGTGAAATAAATGCACTTCCCCCTTAAAAAAAGTAACAGTTAGGAACAATACAGCCAAAATGTTTTATTTGGGCAATACAAATACAATCAAATCAAAAATATCACAGATTTTCGTACATTAGTAAGAAGTTACTGTACACTTGAACAGTTGCCATTTTTACAGCTAACAAAGCTTTACCTTTATTAAAATGTATTTTCCTCTCACATAAAATATACACTTTTCACTGACGTATTTTACATCATACACCTCTCTGGGATAAGAAACATTTCACAAACAATGCACAACAGAGGCCATCTTCTCTAAACCCATACAAAATATTACATAGAAGCGAGAAACACTGGTATATCCTACTAGGCTGCAGCCCTCAAATGTCATAGTCTGTTGCTACTAAAAATACTACATGCATCATAAAATGCTGTACATCGTTTAAAGTTTGGACTTGTCAGATTTGATCCTAGTTCCACACGGTACTTTGTAGTGAGTGTTAAACATTGACTTTATATTAATGGCACACTGACTCTTCCTTTCTGTTCACATCTGCAATTAAAAACCCCTCAAACGATGTTCCTAATGCCAGAGCAAACGCAAATGATTTTGCAGTATAACACCACGGCTGATCATTTGATGCTCTGTGTGCCTCGCAGACACGCAGTCTGCTCAGTCTTCTGACAGCATAATAAACATCTGAAATGGAATCCTTGATCCATTGAAATAAATGGAATCTTGCCATTGACTTCAATGGAACCAGATTTTAACCCTGCAGTGGTGTTATATTTCCCTTACAATTAGTACAATATAAAAGGAGGGGGAAAAAAGTTCCGTGAAGAAAGATTCCAGCCATGCTGCAATAGAGAGATCACGGCAGCAAGCATCTCTATAATGTAAGGTTTCCATAAGAGCTTCCCCGGGGACTACCAAGAACTGTTCTTTCATAATCATTTTCTGATTTAATTTGGAGAACAGATGCAGGAAATAAATACACTTATCCCTACAGGCTCTTGCTGAGATTTAGAAAGAATTAGGGACTCTGTTAACTTCAGGTTAAACTAATTAAAAAAACATAGAAAAAGAAAATGTCACTATATTTTAATCCTGGGAGAAGTTCTGTTGTTAACCTAACAAATGAGTTATGGAAAAGCGATTTTCTCCCTACCCATTGTACAGCAGTAAGATTGCAAGGAAGTTGCTGAGTGGCTTTGGAAAAAATTTTCCATGTATTTTAAAGAGGCTTTTTCTTTAATTGCAAGTAGGAAGATCTGCCCGGTTACTGAGACAGATACTCTATGTACTGTAGCATTGTTCTTGTAATGTTCTTTCTTGGCTTGAGTCCCTCCCGAAAGGCACCGGCCGCTTCCCGGCGCTGAGCCCCGCGGCTCCCTTGGGACGCGGAGGTGCTGAGCTGCCGCGGCGCGGCTGCGGCTGGTGTGCCCGAGGTTTCGGAGGAGTCAGGCTAGGGCTAGAGTCCGGGAACCGTCAACCCAAGCCTGGTATCTCAAGGCGCCTTTCAGACATCAGCTTCTCTTTTTGCACAGGTTGTTCCCGTCCTGCTGCCAGGCCGGCTTTACACAGAAACACCCTTCCTACCTTAGCTCATCGCCGGGGAGAACATCCCCTGCCAGGATTTCTTCAGGTACCTTTGGATAGGGGATTGTTTCTCTTCAAAAAAATCCTTCAATCCTCATAAATAAGGCATCTGTTTAATTTAGTTACTGTAAACCACTTTTTAAAAACTAAAATCCTCACCGTATCCTGTCATCTTGAGATGATTTATTTAGAAACGAATAAAAAAGAGTAATATATATATATATAAGTATCCTTTTCTAATCGTAACACAATGTACAATCTGCAACCTGATTCTGGAATAAACTACAATCCTTAACAGAAGCAGTGTGAATGTAGGGAAAAGTAATTCAATCATCTCCCATTATTTGTGCATTTACCGTATTAAGATGGCTTTATCTTCTCTGTGGCTAACGGTCACGCGGAGAGAGGAAACGCCGCGTTTTTGCAGTACCCCCAGCCCCGCACCACAGCGCTGCACGCTGCTGTAGGACGAGATCCTTACCGTAACCGCGGACCCACGTGGTGACTTTGTCAGGCTCAGAGAGGAATGGACGCAGCAGGGACGTGCTCTTGGCGTTGGGTTTGGTAGCTGAGAAATGCATTGACCTGGCTGCGGCTTGAGCCAACGCGGGCAGTCTGGTTTCACTCAGTCAACCCTTGTAGGAGCTTTAGGAAAGTGCTTTCTGTGCTGCTGATTGATGATGTTTAAGCAGAATTTGATGCAGTTGGATTCACACTAGTCATGGGAATATGTTTTTGCAGCAGTGCAAGGGTGACCAGTGTACTGTGATGAATTATATTTCCTTGGATTCGCTTGGCTTATACTGTTATCAGCTATAAGCAAGCTAGAAAACAAACAAATACAATATCTGATCTTTTGACACAGATACTGTATATTGGGCTCAAAGCAGAAATTTCATCAGCAGAAGACAGATTAATGTGTGAGGGGTATCATCCATAATGTGAAATCTGGCTCTGAAATTATGTGAATTGCGCATTATACAGAAGCACTTCCAAGTTGCACTCGGCATTATTCTTAGATTTACTATGTAATTTAGGCAACAGTTTACTTGTGAGGAAGCTGCCCGTGCACAAATAGGGGCAGAAGTTGGCTTTTCTTTTATCTATATGCTACTTTATTTGTCCTGGAATAAAATACAGCATTATTTGCTGACATTTGCCAATACCTCAGCTAACCATTTACAGTCCTGAAATTCATTAGGCAGGTTGTCATGGTTGATTTTTGCTCAGGCTGATCAGAAATAAAACTAGAACAAATTTACTTAATCTAAATTAAACTGAGGTTTGAGGAACTTTATAAACAAGATTATTTCTTTTACAGTTAAGGTGTGTGTATGGGATATCCTTTATACATATACTCATGTCTGTAGTTTTTTATATTTATGTTTTGTGTCTGAGTATATGAACATACAGTGCATGCTTGGTTTCTTTGGATTACTAGTGTGCGTTTCATTCAGTAAGGTCGACCGTCGGAAACATGTTATAATTGCTTAGTATTAACTTGTCTAATTTACTGCGCCCCTGAATGACAGTCATACACCTCTGTTTGTAGGTTGACTTTTGTTCTTTTACATTTTTTAATGTAATGGTTCTACCGCACATTCTGTAGAGTGGAAATGAGAAGGGAAGTCCAGGATTTACAATGAATGCATTATGGAGATTCATAAGTAGATACACTGGGCAAACTTTCACTTTCTGTTCTGCTAATGTCAGAATGGTTTACTTCTTTTAAACCACTGCTGTAACTTGCCTGCAAAGCTGAAGCCATGGCAGAATGTGGCACGTATGGTAAATCCATTGTACACAGCTGCTCTGCACGTGCGGGGGTGGTAGAGCAGCTCTGTAGAACGACCCCGCTGGGTGCCAGGTGTATGCTGCCAGGTAAAAATGCCTGCTGCACAAACCCACGTACCTAGCTCAAAGGCGACAAAATTTGTCATGGGGAAGTCAGCATTGATACGACAAAGGCAAAATTTGCTTTCTCATGGAAGATCCATTAAGGAAATGGATTTTGTTTTCTCACAGAAAATATGTTATATACAGATCTACAGAGGAAGAGCTGTACTAAGAAAATAACATGATGATGCTTTATAGAAGCCCTCTGCCATATGGATCATGATTTCACATGTAAGCTCCCAAAAGCTGGATCTTCCTGCCTTTTGGTCTTAGGATAAAGGGGTTTGTACTTTCATTAAATCTTTTTGATTTTGTATTTATTTTAATAAGAGCATTTTGTTATTGTGGGTCATTAGTTCTTACATCATACGTGTCAAACCTGGCAAGTTCCATTTAAAATATTCTTTCTGAAAGAATAGTTTTATACTTGCTAAATAACACCAAGGATTCACCTCAGTAATTTATTCTGCAATAAAAAGAATACCAGTCTTTTGCAAAAAGTTTTTTTTAAGATATTAAAATGAATGGAAAAACATTTGTTTTCATTCATCAACTTTACGTAAAATGGACACCGCTCTCAGATTTTCAGAGGCACCATGATGTAGTGGGGTCCCTTGAACAAACAAGGGGGCAACTATCCCCATACTGAATTCTTTCCACGTGTTTTTTCTTTTTTTTTTTAAGGCTCATTTTCATAAACACTATTTCAATTCACATTTACTCAGATTATTGCACCTGGGAATCTCACAGGCTACACTGCATTAATAGGAAAGCTAAAGACTCCCTCTGTCAGCGTGCCAGGGACTGTCACTACGCTTTATCAATTAAGAACACCAGAAAACTCTTTCATTTGCCTGCAAGGGATTAGACGGTGAAACCGAGAATCTGGACTCCAGACAGCCCTGAAGGGGTGAAACAGCGATACCGCTTGTTCTGCCACACAGGGAAAGCGTCACCCAGGAAGGCACTGCACCCCACCTGTCCTTTCATCGGTCATTGTTCGCAGAGAAGTCGTCGCATTACAAACCAGCAATAACTCTCTAGCATTGATTAGATTTACGTGGGTGAAGGATTGTACAAATGTTTACTTTAACCTCTAGCAGTTGACATGGAAGCTTTATGTTCCGAACCGGTGAATAATGCTAGGCTTTCCCTTTATGCCCCTTAATGCTTTTTTGACCTTATTTGCCTGTAAGTAGCTTTGCCATCAAAAGCTGTAATTCTGCTGAGTGATTTCCCAAATGCAAGAGGAGCCCTACTGTGTAATACTTGCCAGATCTCACAGTGTGCAGCATTACATTACATGCAGGGTTTACTACTGAGTGATTCCATTTTGCAGTCCGGCTAGTACCATCTCATAATTAAATAGCGAACTCATGCCGTGTAAAGGTCAAACGTATCAAACCTGACAAAACAAAAGCTACATGTGTGTGGGACTCAGGAGATCGAAGACCAAAGTCAGCATATATACGGTATCCATTCATTAGCTTAGAAATTAGGACTTGCCATAGTAAGCAAATTATTTACTGTAGATGTGCTGCATGAGAGTGTACTGCAGTGATGAAGCTCATGCATGTGGCTTAAAATGGGCTTTAGCTTTGTAACCTGTGTCAATTCCTCTCTCGTATGCATTAATTTTTTGAAAGAGAGGCATTAACAACACAGTAACTTTGCTTATACGTTTGCTTTGATCTTGTTTTTCGAGCCGTGTAATCAAGAGCTGGTGCTTGATAGCTAAGATTGGGTTTTATCTGTCAAGCTTTTTTAAGCTTTTAGAAGCTAACAGGGAGATTAGGTTTTGAATATGGGCTTCATATCCTAACCCCTTATGCAAATAAGTTTAACAGATATGACAACACTCTGCTCCCTGGGTGTAATACAAAATAGACCATATTAATATATATTTGACCTGGTCTGTGAGAAAAAAGAATAAGTGGGTCACAGTAGCTTTACTGTGTCCATAATTCATTCCTCTTGTCCTAGAAATGAGCTTTAGTCTGTCTCTTACAGAACTCATACTATCTGCTGTTCGTTTTGCACAGGTAAAAATAATTCAGACCCTTTTTAATAATTTGCTACTCCAGTTTTACTTGGAAATGTCTAGGCTGGTTCTTGCTTCATGCGCTTCTAATACCATTTGACCCTGGTTCACAGAGGTCAAATCAAACTGCAATAGCATAGCTGGATTGACATATTTAAATCTGGTGTTTCACTGTAATTGATTTTGCACTGCACACAGGGGGTAAATTAAATACAATATGTAAGTATTAAACAGATATACTTGAGCCTCCTGTTACTACAACTTTTGTCTTTCAGCTCTGTCCTTACAGAGTGAAACTGTATTTTAAACAACCATACTGAGTCTGCTGTAGACACAGCTATATTATTCTTGGGGAGGAGCTACACTGTGCAAACACATTGGAGGTTCTCAAAATACTCGGGTTTTTTGTTGAAGAAAAACTGAGAAACAACTATTTTGCAAAGCCCTAGCTGATGATGCTGAAACATAGGTTTTTTTGAGTACGGTACAGGACTGAGTTAGCCAAATTACCCTACCTGGCAACTTTTGCAACACCATTGAGAGCGGGGGCTTCTTTGGTGCTGGATCATTATCCATAGTTATCAAAGTAAAGATGCAAGAGTGGAGCAACAACATTATTTAAATCGTTATGGTTATGAAGAAATATAAAAATGATAACTGCTGAGTAAATGCTAATAGACAACATTGTCTGCTGGTGATGGTGAAAGAGTAGGACCCATTAAGAAGAAAAAAAAGACATCAAATCCCTAGGAAAGCTGTTTTCCCTCTTGTCATAATGACCAGTGCTGTTAACAGGATTTCTAATGGATGTTTTATACTCTTCCCTAAAACTACGTTACTAATAAAAGTCTTACTTTGTCATATTTATGTATTTATTTTCAGCATATAAAAATGTAGCAGGCATCCAGTCTGCTAAAGCACGCTTGTAATCGAGCTTTAAAAGCCTGGGTAAGCTGCTTCACAAAAGACACTGATGGTAATTGGCAAAGAGCCATCAGAGTTCAAACATTAAGTATTGACATTAGATTGAAAGTCAAGCTGATTCTGAAACAAGTGAGGAAATTCAGGGCCATCCCCAGTTCGCGTTGTTCACTCAGTTCCTGTGCCCAGCCGAGTCTCGGGGCTGCGATGGACCCCAGGTCCTCAGCCAAGAATTAGACCTACGCTGTAGCTGCTTTCTGTTTCTAAATTCCACCAGTGAAACATAAAGTTTTATGTCTAGCAGATTAGCATTTGGTTCATTTTTCTGACCAAGAGGTATTAGAAAGACATGTCATTAAGCGTGGCATACTTTGCAAGTAAAGCAAAAGCTTGTAACTAAGAGTAAGCCCCTTTGAAATACTCCAAAGTGTCATTATTTGGGCGTTAGCCATGTGATCTGTGGAAATCCACCAGCACATTAAGCCTGATCTTGGGCAGAGGGGGGTTTTTTTGTTTATTTAATTTTATATATTTTATTTTATTTCAAACCAATGAGCCGGGTCCTTCTATTGCATAAAGCAACTCCACTGGCAGCTGCTGAAGCTACAGATTGCTAATACACAATTTGGCTCTCTGTGGTGTGACAGGCAGGGATCTACTTGAAAAGAGAAGGATGAAAAATGGAGCTTTATTCCCTCAGTAGTGCAAATACCATCTATTTCATGTGGTAGGAAGTTCTGATTTATAATTTTGCCCTCCAGAAATGCCTTCCCTGATACAGCCATTGTACCCCCAGTAATATCATCACCTTCGTTTCACTCTCTCCAGATCAGAACAGCCAGCTCCTGCCCCGGAGAGCGGGACCTGTCTCCTGCTGCACCGTGCCTGGAGCCCCAGGCAGCTGCCAGGGCACCCCTCCTCTCCCTGCATGTCAGGGTCTGTATCTTGACTCATTTCTTTTTCTAGATAGAGATTTTAAACAAAATCTGTCCTTTAAGTCATGGGCCTCACTTGGCAACCAGTGAGCATATTATACATGCGTGTGGTTTTAGAGCACGTTATTAATGCAGCAAGATTATTTTATTTATTCCAATTTCACTGTTCACAGCTCAGCACAAAGCCAGGACTGCTTCACAGTTCCTAATAAATCACCTTAAAAACAGGATTTCATTACTTGTCTGGAAATATTTGTTTTTCTAATCTATTTTTAGCTCTAATATATGTAGTATCATTCAGGTATGATTGTCATGTTGGCTTTTTAATACTGAGCTTTGTGTTGCAGGACTTATTTGTTCTTTTAAATTGTCTTATCATATGATAATGAGCTAAGCCTTTTGCTCTGGATCACCAAGGAAAATATATTTGTGGAATGAAGAACAGATGGCGCCGAACCAAGGCATTATTCAGGGTAGTGCTGATTGTTTACTGCTCTGTAAAATCCTTCCTGTATTAGTAGAGTAATATAAGCTAGATGCACTAGTACCTGGGGCATTTTTGCTCAGGGCTCAATATGATATTGTATTCCTAGGCTTCCCAATTGCTGCAACGTAAAACAGGAGAGAAAAATCACAAGTCTGTCAGGGAAGAGGAATAATCAATAGTTACAAGCTACCAAAGGTAAAGCAGTACTTATTAAAACCAAGGGGCATGCTCAGCCCTGCTCTGCGCTGCAGTATCCTATTCAGCCAGGCAGGGCTGCACGGGGCCGTGCTGTACAGGAACATTTGGCTGAACCAAGCTAACCCTGATAACCTTTTATTGCCTGGGGAACCGAGTTTGACTGTACAGAATACATATACTCCCAATTCAGTGCTTTATACATTTTAATTGAAAAGCCTGTAATGAGGAGCAACGTATCTTGCAACTGCTGATCTAGAAGAACTGAATAAATAATCAAGCCGACTGGTCTGTGGCATGGTTCGTGTGGCTGTCAGTCCCATACCCGACAATAATGCCGGAAGAACTACCATTAGCTCTGCTAAAGCTTTCCCTCGGCCCTAGTTAGATCACGAATGGCTAAAGCCTGCCCAGAGCCAGCATGGCTGGGATGCGTGAAGGCACCCAGAGCGCCGGCTGCCTTGGCATCCTTCTGAAGCAAGCGGTGGCCAGCGGACTGGTGACAGACGAGAGGCACGCCTTGCTCCTGCAGACAGAAAAAAGTGTGAATCTGGTCTGGTGGGGTCTTCACTAGCACTGCTCCAAGGCAAACCAAGTCTCCCTCGCTTCAGGTGGTGCTCTGGCAGGTCTGCAGGTTCGTCTTTTGTTGGTACCACACGGTGCTACCAGACAGCCCAGTGAATTAAGACGGAGTGGTCCCTTTGCCTTTGCGCAGCATCGTGGGGTTGTTTTGCACTCTGCCTGAATTTTTTCTTTCCTGTTCGCTTCTCAAACGTTGGCCTATGTCTCAGGAAGATGGGAAACATCCCAAGGAAAGCCAGAAGGATGAGGGCAGCCCAGTCCCTGGTGCGTGTGCCCGGCTGCGCTTGTCTCTGGGGGCTGAGGAGGCACGACCTGCTCCACTGCCCCTGCTCTGTCCCACAGGTTCTGACACGAGGGTTGTCCTTCACGGGGTAAGTGCTTCCAAAGCGCTTGGCCACTGCTTATAATTTGCGGAGACCACCGCATCGCTGCTGCGTTGCTTGGGCAAGCAGAAGCATGGCTCCAGGCTGCAACCAGAAGGCACTGGATGCTCCAGGTCCCCTGAAGCTAGTGGCCTTTCCCCGGCACGACCCCTCAGTGCTGCTGCTGAAGCCAATAAAAGGTTCAATCCAAAGTCTTTACAGCTGCTCTGGGTTTTGCCTGCTGTACAAACCATGTTATTGCAGTCACTTTTTTGTCCCATCCTCCGACACAGAACACCAGTATAGCACCGACCACACAAAATGCAGTTAGGCATGGAGGCTGCCATCGATTTTAAGGCCGTTTTTGAGATGGAAGTGCTACTGAGCTCGAAACTGCTTTAAATGCTAAGGATCTGCAGAAAGTTAAATCCTACCTGTTTTGTACTTCACCTAATTTTTCATCAGCAATCGAAGTGTGATGTGTTCCATGACTCTGGCTCCACCAGGGCAGCCAGCTGTGGCACAGTCCATTTAAAAAAGTGCACATTGTTTACAAATGAGGTTTGTTGCTACTTCAGTCCCGATGGGAGTACCATATTTAGGGCAGCAGTGATGCTATCCTGAATATTTTTTTCATGTAGATCATTTCAGTGCCAATATCAAGCAAGATGCTACAGAAAAACACTGGTTCTTAAACTCGCGCCTATCGGATTATTTCAATATATTATTCATATCACCTTTTTATTCTACTGCATTTTAAAAATCTGTTTATGAAAAAGTGCTCATAGAATGTATTAGCATTTGACCAGAACAGGGTATTTAATTCAGCATGCAAGCATTGACAATGAAGCATATATTATGCCTCCTACACGGCATTTACTGTCATTATAGTCGCCTACATATATTATTTTGTTGATGATTATGGATGAATATTAGCAAAAGAACTTTGTGTAAAATAAAACCATAGTTGCCCACCATCTGAGAATGAAGGAGAAAAGGGCATAAACAAATGGCTTGACTTGCAAATGATAAACTCATTGTTTTGAAACTATCTTATGAAAATTAAGGAGTGTATTCAGTCATCTGTTACTTGTTGCAGCATGGCATAAACCTGATGCCTTCAAGGTTTTTCTCTGCTCTGATTTCTGCCCCTGCCCCTTTCTAAAGGCAGCACTGCAGGCACTAACCAGGGCTTCGGAGGACTGGAGGGAGACAGAGACCAAGAGCGCATGATGCATTTTCCAGCCTGTGTCATTTTCTTGACTGAGTCAGAAGGGCAAAAGATCACATAATTTTTTAGTGCCGCTGCCTTTATCAGACAACCGATTTATTGCTGTCATGGCGCAGACCTGCATGAATGATGAATTAATTCATCGATCCAGTATTAGCATACCAGATATCATAGTCACTTTTGTCCTATGTGCAACACTGGGCATTGCCATAGCGCTACACTATTTTGTTAACATTCATATAATTTATAATTTATGTCGTTATATTAGAGCCAAGGCTCTGTGGTGATGTTATTGGTGACAAACTGGGACTGGTCTGGAAGATTCACCACCAGCCTGCTGGGTCCCTGGTCTACTTTGATCTTTTCCAGTGCTCTACATCCATTTCTCTTTAAATTATTGACTGGGTGATAGCGTTATGCAAACTACATGCATGCCATGGACTGGTCCCTGTGTTCAACTCTTGTCCATGCCTTGTTTTGGAGTTGGATGGGCCAGGGGACTCTTGTGTGTGGGTTTGCAAATTCCCTGTAGGGCTGCTCTTGAAACCTCCCTCTGAGATCTTTTAAGAGATGTTGAGGAAAAAAAAAGCTTCTGCATCATGTTTTCTCCTGGCTGAGTCTGAGCTGGGCTTTGCAGGTCTCTGTACTAATTCTAATCTTGTTGGATTTGCCACAAATCCTGAGCTGACTGTGAATTTCGCCTAGGTGGCACGACAACAAAACCACGATCACCAACAAAGAAAAGCCATGAAGAATGGTTTAGTATGGTGGGCAAAGGTGGTCTGGCAGGTGCTGTTGGGGCCTTAATGCTAATGTTTTCTGTGTGACCAAGGAGAAGCAAGCTGTGGAGCTTGGGGAAGGGACCGAGTCCCGCACTGGCCATGACCTGGCAGCTTGTGGGAGGACACAAAGGGGCTGCTGGTTCGTGGGGGTTCTGCTCTGCTTCTGAAAACGCCCAGCTTGAGCTGATTCACGTTCTTCACTGTCATCTCCTGATGACCCTGATTTAAGGGTTGGGAATGAGGGGCAGGAGTGTGAAATGGATTTAATTTGTAGGTGTAGGAGGCACTGCAGTCAATGCTGTGGAAATCTGAAGACAGAGTGGATGAAGGCAGAGGAGAAGTCTCCCTTCCCCAAGTCAGAGCTGGGGAGCTTTGCTCTGGTTTTGTCCAAGTGTTGGCCAGTAGCACCTGGACTGCCTGTTCAATGTTACAGGTGGAGCCATGAGCAACAGCACACAGGGGAACACAACCGCGACCAAGCAAAGCTTTCGTGTCCCTGCTCCACCAAACTGCTCAGCCTCGAGGGTGTCGAGGTCCCTAGGTAGCGAGGGGGATAGCTGCACCTCCCTGAGAAACCTTAGGTCCTGAAAGGCTGTCTTCAGGAACTATTCTGAAGTATGTGGCTGAACTAATTTCTCCGTTCAATCAACATTTCTCATGCCATTAGGAAAACAGCCCAGTCTGCTGTACCTCCCCAAGGTGGAAGGCAGAAGGCAACAGGAGATGCCATTCTGCCTTGCTTGGCTTCAGTTTAAAACAATGCAAAGTAAAAGACATCAACAAAACTAAACAATGCCCTGGGACGAGATGTGATCACATTTCCTACAGTAGCTTATCCAACCCAGTAATAGGTCTCGTGAACTTGTGTTGTCTGAGCCCAGGCTTTTGAAGTGCTGTGCACCCTTTCCATGGGTTGGGATACACAGAGATGATTAGATTTACCCGTTGTAAGTGTTCCCCATTGATTTTGTTGAGGAGGAGGAAGGGATAGCCATCACAGGACAGAGGAGACTTTACAAAAACAGAAAAAAAGGAGAAAGAGTTTGTTTTTCCACTGGAGTAAATGGATGATTAAACCACCTGAGGGTCTTGCTGTGTGATTCTCGCTTTTTAGATAAAAAAGTGCCAAGTGATCTAAACTGGTTCAGGTTGAAGTATGTATTAAGCTTTACATGGTATTATATTCATAGACTGCTAATTTTTTAAACATGAGCTGGCTGGTCATTTTGACCATATATAAAAGACACTATATAACACTGAACAGAAATTAATCAAATAATTTGATAGCCAGAAGCTCATTCTTAGAGCAGATCTGCCTAGATTGTTATTCTAATTGCTGCTCTGACTGGGGAAGTAGGGACTGCATGGCACTGCTTCTTTCTCTGGGGCTGCGTCTTATCTCCAGCAATTTTCTGAGTGCATGTTCTGTACTGGCTGATCGCATCAAAAAAGCCAAAGGATTGAGAAGTTCAGGCGCTCGGTGAAAGGAGAGGTGCAGTAATACAGATGGAGTGCTAAGATCTGTGCATTTTAGCTATCCACTTCAACAAAACATGCTGGAAGATTTGCTCAGAAATAAGCAAACAGATCCTGCAAGCGCGATTGTGTTTCCATCTATAGAATAATGCTGCCTGGATACCCTTCCTGGCAAACCATGAATCTCTGTGCTTTCTGATTACACTGTAAACCTCACTCACTCATCTGTCATAAAGATTGATTTTTCTTTTATTGTTTTGTCAGTATATGGTTTTATCTCTTCAGTCCCCTTCTCCTCCCTTCCATCCATAAGCTGACATTTTGCTGAAGTGAATGTTGTGACGTCTATTGTACGTTACTGAGCGAAGCTCTAAAAATGAGTCCTGCAAATTAGCAGACACCATAAAAAATAAGAGTCTGCGGGGCACAGCATGCCCTGACCATACAAGCCTGCTCCCCTTTCCTTGGGTCTGGCACTCCCCAGGCACCCCACCTCCTGCTTTTGGCTTGGCTAAACCTTTTCTACGGAAGCCACGAGACGTTTTGTGAGAACAAGCGTATTAGAGAAGGTCCAGGAGTGGTAACTAGAATTGCAGCCGTGTCCTCAAGGCACTGTTAGAGAGGTGGCACAAAGGTGGGCAGAGGTGCTCGCCTCTCCCCGGGCCCTCAGGGTGCTCCCAGGTGTCCCCTGAGCTGCAGCTCAAATCGCGGTTTCCTTCAGGGATGGCTTCAAGGCCCAGTAATATGCAGTATTATACTTGTTAACTTCTGAAGGTTGGTAATTATTTTGTGTCACCATTGACAAAGTTGACGACTTTCTTTCCCTTCACCGTATTAATTCAGTGACTCTTGTATGTGCATATAAAAAGGCATGTTTACTTTGGTTAGACAAATTGTGAATGTTAAATTATAGTCTGTAGTATTGAATCTGCTATTTTTCTTCTGCCCACTATTGTAGACCAATATTCTACTTTGGGAAGGCATTTAAACCTCTTCACAGTGAGTGAAGGCAACAACCAACTTTTTCTATTCTACTTACACTGATCTCTATTTGATTTCCACTGATATAAGAGGCTCCCATTGTAGGATCACCCTTGTCTGTTGATGTAGGCTGCACAGAGGCAGCACAGCGCTCGTAAGCCGGGGAGCAGGCTCCTCGAAGGGTATTGCTAATTGTGTACGATTAGTTATGCAGTTTTAAACAGTAGTTGAGGCTTAGTCCACAGCCTTAACACACGCAGACTATCAGCTGGCTACTTGTGACAGTACCTAGAGCCGTCTGGCTGTGTACAAGCTGCGTTGTACATCATTGGCCTTATTTGCTGCACTTAAATTTTCTGAGAGAGCTAAAAATTTGGCATACTGTCGTTTTAAAGCAACTTTCCATTTATAAAAATGCATGTGGGATGGAGTCATTAGAATAATAAATTCTAATGCTTATATAATGCTTTCAATTTCTATGAAGCACATTATAACTAGAGCTATTTCACAGCCCTGAGAACTTGGCTGAAGGGAGGAAAAAGAATGCCCTTACGCGCTGCCCCGGGCACGGAGCTTGGCCTGGCAAAGGAGCCCTCGCAGGTCCCCGCTGACTCGGGACTCGTCTTAATTAACGAGCTGTTCTGAAATCCACCTGTGAGACACAGCTGGCTGCCCCACGGAGGAGGTGCTCTTGGTCAGCAGAGGAGACCAAGCCCTTCTCCATCCCACTGGCTCTGGCCTCGTCCCCACCGTCACCATCACCACCACCCGTCCTTTCTGTGCACCTAGGGCTCTAAGCATCCCTCGCCCCAGCTGGCTGGGCTGAGAACCATGAAGCAGTGGTCCCTGCGGCTGCGGGGTGCGGGACCTGCCCTTCCCACGGGTGGGGGGACGCCGCCGAGGGACGGCGTGGTGATGGGCCGCTGCGTGGGCACCGACCCCGCACCCTTGGGGCGCTTCTGCTCATGGCCGAGCCCGAGGATGGGGCTTCACGTGGCCGTTTCTCTGCGCAGCCCGGCGTGCTGACCGAGGGAGGGGGTGCGGAGAGCCCCTCTGGGGAGGGGAGAGGAAGAGGGGGAGGGCTGGCAGGAGGAGAGGGGATGCTCGGGGAGGAGAGGCAGGCTGCTGCTGCACTGATTTTAGGGCTAAATCAAGAGGACCTCTTTTCTCTGTTAATTGCCATTTTTTTACATCTTCTCAGACCATTTTAGTACAGAATAATTTCCCCATCTCAGACATCCTCATTTGAATTGTTATATTATCTGCTGGGTTTTTTTTTTTTAGATTTTTTTCCCCCTGATTACACTGAAAAATTGGCCCAGATCCTGTGCTGGTATGGACCTCTCTCCCAAATCTTTACATGCATACAGCAGCAGATGTTGTAAGTCTTAGTGGACAGGCAGGTTGTAAACAATCGTATGATGGTGGGAAACTGAGAGTGGTCCAGCTGGAATATCTTTGGAGGACACTAACAGGAGAACCACCTTTAACTGCTCCTCAGAATTCAGCCTGTCCTTACGAATAATGGAGGAACACCTGCTTACAGAGGCATACAAACCCAATTTAGTTTTGGTTTGTTTTGCTTTTCCTCCCTAGTAAATCGTGTGTCTTTCATAGTACATTTGAAGTTAAAAGAACCGTAATAACATGTCATTGCACTTCTTAAATCTCAGGTTGGTGAACTGCTCTAGTTAGTCACGGCCCTTTCGGTCCTGCACGCAAGTCTATTTATTGCAGGAGGGACAGGACAGTTGTGATGCTGCGGTGGTGTCCCCGCTTGGAGAAGATGAAGGGCTGGCAAGGCTTCTACAGGAAGCCACAAAGATATCATGGAGCCCAGGAAACTCCTTTAACCAGTTGAGGAGGAAAGAAACTGAATCAATTTTATGCAAAAAGGCCGTGGTTGCCAGTGGCATGTGTCAGAGGAGACACAGCCTGGTCCTCTGGCCCCAGCAAGGCAGCCGCCCGGCTCACACTGAAGCTCCTCCCCAGCCCGAGGTGGTGGTGGAGGGCAATGGAAGGAGAATGGCACCGCGGACACGGTCCCGGGGACACAGCATCCCCCGCCAGCCCCGTGTGCTGGGCGAAAGTGCAGAATGGGGCCCAAGAAAACCTATGTCTTTCTGTGGACTGCCAGCATCTGCTGCAGCCCTCTGGAAGGTCACTGGGATGGTCACCTTTTTTTAGGTAGCCCCTCATTTTCTTAATGTGAGCGATTTCTAAAGTTAATTATGAAATCTTTAGTATTAAATATTCAGGAACACTTATTTTTGAATACCTCAGGTTTAATTTAGGTTCTTTGAAATTTTAATATCTTGCTTTAATATTTAATGCTACCCTGACATGAGTATAGGAATTTAAAGTCTATTCTTTGAATAAAACGAGTCCTGGATTTCTTTATGGAAAAGGCTGAGATGGAGAGGTGAGGAAAGGGTCTATCTTAAAAGGATGCAACTCTCTCTTCTTTTTTTCCTATTGATGTCTGGGCATTGCAGTATTTCCAAATCAAAATCTTCTTTTTGCACTAGTGTTGTTAAAGTAACATAGACTCAGGCATGCAAAATACTTTTCTTTCCTCTCTGCTAATTATCAAAGACCACAGTCTCTCCAAAGCAGCAGACTGTTTTGGGTCTTCTGCATCATGCTTATCCATCAGGCAGGACCAGGACTGCGCTGTCCCAGGCTCTGTACCATTTTTCACTTAGATGTGATGCTGAGGATGTGCTCACTGTTTCCTTTGGCACTCCACAGAATACAAAAGACACACAGATCTGGGCAGTGAATTGGACAGAAGTCTGTGTTACTTGGGTGCTTTGCGGGTGAAGAATGAACGCGTTATCTTTGCATGGTTTGTTTACTGATCTGGTGCAAACCAGGTCACTCCTGTGCCACACCAGCGAGTTAGGGAGCGGTGGGTCCAGGGGAGCTGCCTGCGGCAAGGGCCCTGTCTGCGTCCTCCCTGCACAAGGAGATAAGGTGCATTTGTTTGGGTTCATCCACGAGGCTAATTCATGTATGATTTCCAGATTATTCTTGTTTTCACAACATGTATTATATGTATGTGAATATATTGGGCATTATAGGGCTTACTTAGTTCATATATCAGCTCTAATTAAAGTGTCTCAGTTATTAAAATATCTTTAACATGTTTTACAGCACAGTACCTTCAAATTAGAAGCCTTACAATTTGTTTAGGTTTTGGTTTTGGTTTTTTTGGGGGGGTGGTGGTGGTGGTGGTTACCTGCCTAATTAACAGACACTATTAGTTTGAACTGCATTTAAAGTGAAATGAGTAATACAGGCTTTGTGAAATTTCCTAAGAATCTACATTAGAGTCAAGATGCATAAAAGCACTTGGAAAAAAAATCACAAGCTGATGTGGTTTAGTGTTTAAAAGATATAGGCAAGCTTGTAGCTGGATGAAAACTGAATTTGTCTTGGATAGAAAAAAGGGTTCTTTTTAAGGACAAAGTATGAGACTTGCATGGAGGATTTTGCGGCTGCCCTATTCAGAAGGCACGGGAAAAATATCATCTAAAGGTGATGGAGCCAAGTTGCTAGGTGCTGAGTGTCAAAGAGCAAGAAAATATGTGTGAACATGTAAAATAGCAGCATGCAAAATTATTATCACAAAGGCTTTCTGTGAAAGAGAACAGGATATAATGGGGCTGATTTTGAAAAGCAGTTTTGTCCGGTTTTGTGCTTGCAATTTTATATGAACTTGTAATACCAGTGCATCTTTATGGCCACATTTTATGCACTTAGATGCTCGCCTACCCAGATTTTACTGCCAATCAGTTTGATTTTCATGGGTCTGGTATCATGTACTGTTATTCACAAAGTATAATAGCATGCACAAGTAGTCTCCCCACGTTAGCCGGACTTCATGTGCAAGTATAACATGGCAAGGATGAGGATGCCACCACTGAGCTCCAAGCCTCCGTCTGTGCTGCGTAATTATTTGTGACAACAAGATATTATTTTCAGATACGAGGGCACAAAATCAGTAGAGCCATTTTAAATCCCTGTTAAAAGTCTGCACACTCACACTCAGACGATGTTTGTGGCTGCTTGTAACTGGTCCTCGGCATTAGCAATAGATTTTAAGTGTTCTTTGTGGCCCCCACATTTATTGTCAAACCCTAGAGAAATGTTTGGTGGGAGTGTTTTGTGTGTCGTTAGGGACCCTGTTTCAGCCCCAACTCTAAAAAATGACACACCACAGAAATTTGCACTAACTGTCGGGTCTGGTCCATAGCACTAGTGTTCATGTCAGGCTGGATAACAGGGCATGAGCATCTCTAAAGCGTTTCTTTCCAGTGCAGAAGTGCTCATCTGGGATGGCAGAAGGATGCAGCAAAGTGGCTGGAGAACACTGTTCTTCAGCTGCAGCTTTGCATATTCTGAGTCTTACAGTTTCTGAGAAGCCCTTCAAAAGTAAACGCCAAACCCTCCAAACATTAGCTCACTGATTCAGAGACTGCACGAGCTGCCGCCCAGGATAATCTGGCACAAGCAGCAAAGTCAGCTCGAGTGCTTCACCGCTCTCCCCATCTCAGAGCCTCCTCGTTTATACTTGGGTTTTCTCCCTTCACTTAATCACCTTAAACTTTTGTGGTCATGCTCTAAACAGAACCCTGGGGTCTGACATCAAATTATTCTCTCTCTCTTTAACACCATGTTCAGTGTCGGGCCCCGTGTCGCTCTCTACAACCACCTGGAAGGAGGTTGTAGCCAGGTGGGGGTCGGTCTCTTCTCCCAAGTAACAAGTGACAGGATGAGAAGAAATGGCC
>JAVJGG010000090.1:1090603-1197424 GCA_035590195.1 Aviceda cuculoides | reverse complement strand
CGGGCAGCCCCGGGTCCTTCTCCTGGGCCGGAGGCTCAGCCGCGGGCGGGTGTTAGCGTTCGGCGTGGGGGTTCTCCAGCGCTCTCCTAGAGGAAGCGGGTCGGGGCTGCCCGGGGGCCCGCCGTCTCTGCTGCCCGCGAGCCCGCCTCGCTCTTGCCTGCGATGCGCCGCAGCCGGCGCGAGCCCCGCGTCGCCGCGGCGCTGTAGTCGTTACCAGGTTACGGCATTTGTGTGGACGTGGAGTCTGACAGCCATCTGACACTCATCATTTTATCCCGAGTGTCCGTTACTGTAACAGCCTCCCCTTGTAAGGCCTCATTTTTTTGTCAGGGCTTATTGCATCGGTGAAGAAACCTTTGTTTCATTTTAGCATTAAAAATAAAGACTAAAGTAACTGCTCTGATACTGAAATAAGTGCAGTTAATTAGTATCGTGGCTGTTTTAATTCGGTTATATATTTCTGGATGCTAAATTCCTTCAATAACATGCTGTGATATTGAAAATCTGGAGGGTAACGCTGTATGTTCACGGACCCGATGTTTTCTCAATCTCTAGGCGTGATCCTTTGCCTTGCCGTGGTCTCAGAGCTTATGTTGCTTTTTATTCCTTTAATTTGTGTTTCAGTGTCGTGTGGCAAAAAAGCAGGGCGAAAAAAATTACCATCTGGGTTGGCTTTCACCGTCAGAAGAAACAGCTGACTTATCTATTCCTATAAAATACACATGATTGGCTCTCAAATTTTCAAAGGCCCCTCTCCCTTAAAAGTGCAAAATAATAAAAATAAAACCGTGCAGTGAAATGTTTCCTTACTTTTCTGCACTGGCAATTTCTTCTTCATAATTTCTGGAAGACAGTGTTCCTATATCATAAATCTTTAGAAATTAATAAATGTCAAATGCAGCAGCCAGCCCCTTTTTAATATTTCAAATAGTATGATTAAGCTGGGAGTTACTCTCTGAAAAAGAAACCAAGACTGTCAGAACAAATAATGTTGTGTGATATTGTTTCTGAGCCTTCAAAGAGAAAATATTGTGTGCTTCCATGAAATAATTAATTAATAGCTAATAATTCTTATGTTTACACTATACTGTTTTGTTCATTTTAATATGAAAATGTATCTGTGGAAAGGGGTGGGAATATTTTCGTATAAATAAAAACAACAAATGAATTTATTGCAGTTGTGATACTAACAGTTTCTCTGTCCTTGCCATGGAAAAAAGCCACTTCTTTGTGGCAGGAGGGAAATACACATTATGGTCATGGCTGGTGGTTACGATGAACGTTAGAGGCCAGGAAACCCCAGTGAAAGTGGGCTTTCGCCTGGCTCGGATGGATTGGCAGGTATTGAGGACGAAACCCATACAGATTAAAGTTCAAATAACGTCAGCTGTAGAGCAAATTACATTTAACATCTGGTAGAAGTAGAAGAGTAAACACTTTTACTATTAATTAGTAATATTCTACTGATTTTCCATTTAAAATGTTTCAGATTTAGAGATTAATCCATGTTTTATCTGCAGACAGATTTCCTAGAATAACTTAAAGCATCTCGAGGCAGTCAAGTTTATAAAATGAAGAAGCTGGAGATGTGTAATGGAGAAGATATATTCTGCTTTCTCTCCCAGTCGTTTTGTCCTGCTTTCTCTCTCTGCCTTGTCTTTCGTTTCATCCGCAGGCTGGCAGGTACCTGGCAACTTTGTCATGGCCAGCTATAGAGCAGAAAATCTGACGTGTTCTCGTGGTTAATAAACAACACGTCGATTCTCTGGAGCCGTGGAAGTGGCACAGGAGCAGAGCAGGGAGGTTAATTATGCTAATTACTCATGAAAATTCAGGTAGCACACATCCCCATTTATTTCAGGCAGTTTGCCAGATAAAAAGCTCATACTGTTATCTGCTCCTTTTGGAAAAGTCCACGGGTCAGCAAATATTTAAAGAATGATCTTGGTTTCTCCCTAAGTTTGCAGATCTCCAGTTCTGAGCTGCTGTTTCAGAAAGCAGTTACTGCTGCGAGTTGCAGAAAGTAGAGGGTAGTAGGTTTGGAAGAATGTCTTTGTTTAAAGGAGGTAATTATGAATAAGTGTATTGATATGGTGCTAAATGAATTATTTGACTGCAAACACTGGGTAAAATGCCCCAGGCGTGTCTAGTCGGTTCAGCCTGGAAGGGGAGGAGATGCTGCGGCGGCGTTAGCTCCTGAGATTAGTCTGCTCTTTGCCCAAAGGCGCCTGGGAGCAGAGGCCGTGGGAGGGACAAGGTGAGGCTGGAGACTCCGTCCTACCCCCGCGCTGTGCCGGGGGGAGCAGGGAAGGTTTCGCTGGAGGGATCCCCCCGGGCAGCTCTGCCCTGCCCCAGCAGCTGCGGAGGGACCCGTCTCCTGGGGCATCTCCTGCCTGCTGCTGGAGGGAGACTGGCTTTGGAGGCTCTCCATCCTCTGCGGGGGAGACACACTGCATCTTTGAACCTGGAGGGAAAACTTGCTCGGAAAAAGGATTTGGTACCAACTACGGTTTACGGTGCTTAAAAAGCAGAAAGCACGCAGAGCAGAGCTCAAAGGAAAAAGGCTCATTTGTGCATGTTAACACCTCAATGTATAATCAGAGCTCTTTCCGCCACTGACATGAAAAGAAAAAGAACAACGGAGACGTTGGGACTTGCTGGTTGTGGAGAAGGAAAGCTGGTACCAGGGCGAGAGGAAGGAGAAAGGGTTCGGCAGACGCTGCAGGGCATTCATAGGGGAACAAAACAGAGTTTGCGGTGTTTGCAGGACCTACATTAAACGCTGCGAAGTTCACGAATGTTTGCTGTCGACTGGTGGCTGCGTAGAGAGAAAGAAACCGAAATCTGTATTTGATCCATTAGCACCACTTCTCTTTAGTCCTGACCGGCCTGGTGCCGTTTCAGAGAGGCAGCGCGCAGGAGTTGGCGGTGGGTTTGGTGTGTGCCACGAGCAGGAGGGGGCAGGCGGCTCAGCACCCGGGGGAGTTGGTGCTGGGAAGGTGCACGTTCGTGTAAAGAAACCTCATCACATCCCAGCCTAGTGCTGCTGTCATTTTTTAAGCAGAAAGCATTTTTAAACGTAGATCTAAGGACTTTGACATACAAAGGAGATGCCAGGCAAAGCAAAGCCGGTTATTTATTTTAGGTCTGTTATGGCTGCTGTGAGACAGAGTTTTGGGGTTCTGATTTTTTTAAAACAAGTGCTTGTCTCCCCCGTTTTACATAACTCCTGTGTATCAGACTTTCCAGAAAGCGCCTGTGCAGGTTTCTGTCCCATTCACAACAGAACAGTCTCCCTCTGCAGGATAATTTAACATTTGCATGTTTCATAGTGTTGCATCTTGGGGAAAAAAGAAGAGGTCTTCCTAAGATTAAGATTTTTAAACTCTATTAAGTCTTTCTTGTTATTAATATCCTATATGCCTGGCTTCCCAGGTGCAATTCCTCTGTAATATTTAATGCTTGCTACGCTTTGGAGATAATTTAGCTCCAGCGGCTGCAGCTGAGCACTGGCCAAGTCTGCTCCCCAAGCGACCTCCCCGTCCTTGCGTTCACTCGTCCAGGTCTGGCAGCCAGTAGCGCAGGTTAACTCCCTGAGAAAATGGTGAAATTGGGGCCGCAGCATCTTTGCACTCCGGATACACCGAGCTCGTACCGGCGCACGCGCTGCTGGGGACGGGTCTCCAGCTTGGGGCACGGAGGCAGCCGGGGCTTGGCGCGCCCCAGCCCCGTCACCGGCCGTCGATGCGTCAGCTCCCTGACGGTCTGAGACTGCTCTGTAAATGAAATTAGAAAAAAGCTGTGATGATCATGAGCAGCTGCCCAGTTTTTTATGCAGAATTCCAAGCTTTGGGCTATAGTAGACATGGGAAAACTGATTTCGATCACGAAAGTAAAAGGAACACCTATAATTGCGCCTGAGTTATTTTTAGTGTTTGGAGAAGTTTCCTTAGCGTAACAAACTTTTAAGATGTTACTTGTAAGAATCCATGGAGAACCCGGAGAAGACATTTATCAGATCGTCAGTAAAAGGACTTTGCAAAAGTTCTTAGCAGGTTTCTGCTGTGCTTTTCTGGTTCTGGAGTTTGGATGTATCATTTTATGTTCTGAGCTTCTAGGTATTTTTCTAGGCTGAACCCTGACCCTGGTGTTTCTCTCTCCCCTTGCTGCTTAGCTCAAAGCCAATCTCCTTTAAGGCAGAAAAATTTTAGCAACACTGTTTTTGCAAAGGTCTTCTATGTTCTGAGGAAAGTGGCTGCAACTCAATGCCAAAACCAGTTTCACTGGGAAAAAAATTGCTGTAGTAAGCAATAACAACTCTGTTGAGTGCTTCGCATCTGCTTTGGTGAACGCTCACCCGCTGCAGGGTGATAGAAAGGGGATGCTGTCATCCCCTGCGGGTGTTACAGTCAGCTCCTCCAGCACCCAAAGCACCAGCTATATAAAACCGTAAAAATTTTCAAGTCAAATTCTTCTAGGTTTTCAGGGAAAGGAAAGGATTCCAGGACTTTCTGCAAATGAGATGGAACTTTTAACCTGAACTGCCCCAGGATTACTGGTTTTGGAGACACAGCCCACACAGAAGTGCGTCATGTTCTGACCTGGAATATGTGTCCCACCATTTAGGGGACGGGTTCTAGGGAGGAAGCCTCTCCCAGTGTGTCACCTGGTGTCTCCTCTAAGCCCCGGACGCGTTCGGAATGGCCGTGGAGCCGGGCAGCGCCGTGGCCTCTCCCGACGTTCGGCTCTGCCGCGGCTCCTGGCGCTCACCTCCCACAGTCCCACCTGGAGCACAAACGGGTGAGGTGGGAGCACTGAATGGAGGCCCGTGGGGCTGAGTGGGTGTATTTAGAGGGCTGCGTGGCTTGCGTTTGCCTACAGATTTATAAGACGGGTTTTAACTTACTTATCCTTCTAGCTTTGCAGTCTGGATCAAGTGAGTAGTTGCACAAGAAGTGAGGATGATGGTAGCTTTCCGTCCGACTTGAATGAAGATTTTTTTCATTTTAAGTACTGCCCAAGTACTATGCAGATGCAACCTCAGAGAGTGTGTTGAAGGCTGTGTGGAGATAGGCGTGCGTCAAAAGTTGGCGTGGCATACGGCACATCGGAAAGCTCGGCGCGCAGTCCCATGCAGTGTGTTTCAGGGGCGGCGAGGTGGGCGCTCCAACCCCGGCTGCGCTAGGAAGGCTCTTGGAAAAAGAGACCGTGTGCAGTTTTAATTAAGCAACTGAGAGGAAGTGGTTTTTACTAAGATTAATAGGTCTGTGTTTTAATTATGGGGAAATAATAGACTAGAGAACTAGGAAAGTGGGAGGTATCAAAAAGAGAGGATTAAAAACTTTAAGGAAGCTGGGCGAGACTATATTTTTCTGTACTTACAAATTACAGAATATCATCCCCATTAATAATGATCAGAAAAATAATAAAATACCTTTAGCCATATATGACAGCTAACATTAAAATCTATTTTTTATGCTTGTTGGGTAGAGAATTTCTGATTACAATCATCAGTTAAAAAATAAATGGTTCTTTTTTCCAATCTTGTAAGTTTAAAAATAGAATAATTATCTTCTGACTTCAGCTATAGTTTAATCAATACATTAAAAAGCAATGTAAAGGTAAAAAGAGCAAAAGTCACTTTTATTTAATGATTGTTATGCTTTCTTTAATTGTCATGCAGTGTTATTATTAACTTCTAAAAATAATTGGTCCTATGCATAGATTTTAAAACTTACATTGGAGAAAAGACTGCCACGATGGGCAGGAAGTTTAAACAAAATTTAAGGAATGAGAATAAAGAGGGAAGAGAGGGAAGGCCACTAATATTTGCAGTTTCTACTAGTTGTCATCTTTTCAGTAGATTATTTCCCATATATTACTGTAAGACGCGTTCCGCTGTAGGACTTCGTTAAACATCAGCATGCTTTGGCTTGAATCGTCCGCCAGCGCTCGGTGGTGCCTGACCACGGCTCCCCCAGACCTCTGGCAAGAGCAGCTCCACAGCTCCAGTGATGTGGTCCCACGGGGATCTGTGTGCGCTGGTCTAGAACTGTGCGCTGATCTGGCGGCGTTATTCAGCGTATTTACAGCACTTAAAAGTAGGAGAAGTTGAAGAGCTGGGCTCTTAGCTTGGGGCTCAGGCTCATCCCGAGGGAACGGCGGCGGAAGGCTGCCCGTTCTTCACGGGTTCATATGACGTCAAAACTCCGCTCAAACTCACTTCTCGGGTTTGCTGAAAAGTTGTGTTGAAGTTTCCTGAAATGTTTGCAAGACTTAATGGGCAAATCTTTCCAGAGTGCAAACCCAGATTTTAAGTTTTCAGTGAAACTTAGCTTGGCGACTCCTGTTTTAGGATTTGTGACGTATTTTGCTCAACGAGACTGCTGCAGTCCTAAGGAACTGGAGGTTCCAGAGAGGGCTTTGGTCGCCCGTGGGCAGCCGGGGCAGCCGGCCCCGTTCAGTCAAAAGAGCCGTTATGTTTCTAGATCTGTTCGTGTTCGTGCAATGAAAATAATATAGGGTTATCTCTTATTATCTGCAGCTTAAAAAATAATGTTCAAATACTGTTCCTGGTTAAAATGAAGAAGCGCATCCAGAGATCGAGTACGTGAGAAATACAATTGCAGGGAGAAATGCAGAGGTTGTGTACAAGGTCGGTTGTGGTATTGCAGTCTGAGACCACGCGCACCGGTCGGATCCCACGGGCTTGCTTGGGATCGGTATTTTTGTTGTTCTCGGTGTTTATCCTTTGCAAATGTTCATCCATACAAAACTGGTTGGTTAAGTCACACAAAACATATGTGGAAAGACTGCTCTTTCATAGAAAATTATAAAGGTGTGGGGGAAAAAAGACCAAGCCTTCATTTAAAGGGCAAAAAATCCTTATTTGTCCTTATTTCTGTTCCTCTGCAATAACTACAGTGCAGAAGCGTTGCCTCCAATGGCCAGTCAACACACGTGGGTGAATGTGTAGTCCAAGCTGCCTGCAGAATACTTTCAAGCAACAAATGCATTTTCAGAAATGAGAAGTGATTTGCAAACAGCAAGGGATTAAATTTGTTAGATTAGAAAACATTTCTGAGGTGAATCATTTGATTGCTTCTTCCATGGAGTAAATATGCACTTTATCTGTTGCATCTCACGTGCATAATGGGAAAATACAGCATCTTGGCTGCTGTTTAATTTGCAGGCTATCCTGTGCAAAATATTTCAGCCAAATTCTGCAACATTTTCCAATCAGTTCACTTCCACAGTGTTAGGGAACTTGCATGGCTTTTGAGTAAATGTAGAGAAAAGACTGCTTTGGGCTATTGCAGGAGCCTGTCTGAGGTAAAATATTTAACCTATTTTCAAAGAACCGTATTTGGAATATCATTCTTAGTTTGAAGCCACTGCGCTTCCACAATACAATAATCTTTGTCAGAGTCTGAACAAGACTGAAATGTTTTCTCCTAGTTACGTTTTTAGAAATACCTTTTGTGACTTATTTTTTCATCAAACTTGAAAATCCTTCTCAACAAGTAAACATACGTTCCATTTTTAGTCCTTGGTTTTCATATTTTATATGGCAATTGTAGACTGCATACTTTTTGCTAATTAGTGGGACATAGAAGAAAGTTGGGTTTTGCAGGTTTTCATCTCTGTCCATGATAACTATGCACCTACAAATTAATAGAACAAAATTTCTTATTTGTTTTAGAAAGTTATTTTGAGAAAATACCTTAGTATATCAAATAAAACAGCAAGAGGTCTCATGTTCATTTCTGCACTGGTGTATCTTGCCTTTTCTCAGGAGGAAAGCCTTGATATCAAAAGGGCTGGGTTTATATGGGAAGGTTTTGGCAGCCTTTGGGGCTTTTGGAGAAGGTGCCGTGAGGAGATTGTGAGGATGCTTTGGAGCTGCTGCGATGGCATCCCTGGGCACTGCCCCTCTCGGCCTGCTTTTCGTGTGTTTCGCTTCACATCTGATAAGAATTGCACTTTGGCCTTTTAATTAATAACCAAAAATTTGAACTTTTTTTTTTTTTTTAAACAAGGCTAATTTTCTTTCTTACAAGCTGCACAGACAGCAGGGAATTGGAGGCTGGTTTTGTGTGCTGGGAGAGGAGGAGGCTGGTTTTCTTTTCTGTGGGAAGAAGTCATAGTGCTAATGCTTTCTTGCCTGTTTTGGGATGCGTGCGTGTGTAAAAATGACGAGGGAGTTAAGGAACACGGTAAACAGTCACTGAAACTACAGGCTACCTTCAAAATATTCATTTATAACTGACTGTATCCAGCTGCTGCAGAAATACCAGTAGAAAAGAAATGCATTGTAGAAAAATGTCAGTGAATCTGAGGTTTCTCTGCTTCTCCCCAGTCTTCTGTTCATTAGAATCAATTTGAAAATGTTCATAAGACTTTGAAGGCGGCTCCTTGCCTTCTCCAAATGGGACCAGACCCCACAAAACTCCTCCTGCAGGGATTCGCAGATGTCAGCTGTGCTCTCCGTCCTCAAAGTGATGCTTCCCCATGACATCCCAATTCTCTGCTATATAAACTGTGATTTTTTATCCTGTATCGTATGCAGCTTCTTGCAGCATTCTTTCAGATTTCATGTTGAGACCATTAATTAAATGAATGGTTATATTCATGATCCATTTCTGAAGAATTTCAGCCTGATGCTTCTAGTTTCTTATTCCTGAAGGGAATGTCTTTTTTCCCCTTAAACAATACCACCATATGCTTCAGCTATGAAATCACCATTTTCTCCCACCTGACAGTTTCCATAGTTGTCCTATTTTAATGTTTTATCAAAGAGATGAGATCTATTGCATTCTCTTCTTCTGTTGGATTTCGTTCATGTAAAAAAAATGCTTTATCAAATAAAAATGTCTCATTAGTCTGTTGTACTTTGTATTACCTTCCTTCAACTTCTAAAGTTGTTTTAAAGCCTTAAATTCTATTGTGGGCATGGTGATTAGCTTAAAATTTGCCTGATTCACTCTCCACATTTCCTTAAATGTAGATAATACATTTCTGATTTCCCAGTCACATAGCATCACTTTCAGTTTGTTTAAAAAAAAGCCCACATGCTCCTGGATTTGCAGTTTCATGGTCTCAAATGTGACTCCATTAAGGTTTTTCTCTGCCCTTGACTCCATTAGCTGCTCTGCCTTTTTTTCCCATATGCTGGATGTCACCTTCTTTATGGAAAACTGGAGTATAATGCTCATTTGGTTTTTGAGCCATAGTTAAATCTCCTTAACCTCGGTCCAGACAGGCTCTGTCTTTTTTATCAGCTCATAGAAATAAAGCTCCTTCTGCATGCTCTCTCTGTTCTTTCATCCCACCACTTCTCAACCGCCGAGAGGGACTCTCCTTGCTGGCCGTTCCTCCTGGACACCCTTCTCCCAGCCCTGTTTTCCCATGCTCTCTACCCAAACTGACACCCTTTCCTTAGCTCAGGTCTCATCTGTCTCCAATCCTCCTCTTTTTATGACAAGTATTTCTGGGTCTATGGCAAGGTGGTACTTGAAGTATCTCCAGTGTTTGTATTCTTGTTGTATTCTCATACTTCACACAGCCCTCTGCTCTGCTCTTTACTGGTTTTCTCCCATCATTGTGTTCTCTTTCCTCACTTGCTGCTCTTTCATGAGTTTTCCTGGCTGCTGTCATGCTTTAACCCCAGCCAGCAACTAAGCACCAGGCGGCCGCTCGCTTGCTCGCGCCCCGCCCCGCCCCAGTGGGATGGGGGAGAGACTCCGGGGGGGGGGAAAGTAAAACTTGTGGGTTGACATAAGAACAGTTTAATAGGACAGAAAGGAAGAAAATAATAATGATAATAACAGCAATAAAATTACAATAATAATAAAAGAATTGGAATATACAAACCAAGCGATGCACAGTGCAATTGCTCACCACTCACTGACTGATGCTCAGTTAGTTCCTGAGCAAAGATTCAACTGGCCAGGCCAGCTCCCCCCAGATTATATACTGGCCATGATGACACATAGTATGGAATATCCCTTTGGCCAGTTTGGGTCAGCTGTCCTGGCTGTGTCCCCTCCCAGCTTCTTGTGCCCCCCCAGCCTTCTTGCTGACTGGGCAGGAGAAGCTGAAAAATCCTAGAGTTCGTATAAACTCCACTTGGCAAGAACTGAAAACATCAGTGTGTTATCGACATTCTTCTCATACTGAATCCAAAACACAGCACTATGCCAGCTCCTAGGAAGACAATTAACTCTGTCCCAGCCGAAACCAGGGCAGCTCCTCAAAAGAATCATTGCTCTGGCTGAAGTTCAAGAGGGCGGCATCCCAAGGCTGTCATGCCTAGCAATCGCTTTCACTGTCAACCACCGCAAAGTAGAATACAGTCTGCGTCGCCCAAGCGTCAGCCGAACACACAGGTAAAATGCCCCTGGGATTGAGAAGTGGTCCTGAGCGTCCTTTCTGTCTCCTGCGCTCCCGCCTGTCCCCACTGTCACTCCGCTCTTTCCAGACGACAGAGAAGTTTGATGGCTACTCCAAAGCTGTCTGTTGCATTGAAAATTAGAGCATCCCCTGGGACCGGTTTTCTCCTACCCGCCTGCGTGCCGCCGAGTGGCCGCTCCTCCAGCTCCACCAGCGACCGGGGCTCCTCAGCACTGGTGCGGCGTCGCGTCCCCGGGCATCAGCCCGCTCCCCCGCCAGCGCTCTGCCCTCCGAGGTCCAGGAGCACTGCCCGGCTCGCCTCCGCAGGCATCCCGCCCCACAAACGTCTGCTTTCCTTCTCATTTACTTCGCCGTGCTGTCAAAATTATTCGCCGGCTTCTTGCTGCGTTTTCCACAAAGTTTTAGTAATCGCGCTTGATGGCACGCTGTTCTTGGGACTTGTCGGTGACATTTAATGGTATCCTTCGCAGTGCAGTTCTCCCCATCCCAGCGGGCAAGTGAGCAACTTAAGATGGAAAGCTGTTTTAGAGAGAAATTACATATGTTTCCTCATACGCGATGCAGAATATTGACTACAGCAGCGTGTTGCAGTGCCTAATTACCTTAGTAGAAGGTTATGCTTCTGTTACACCTGGGTGGCTTTTTTTTTTGGTTTCATATCTACAGAAAAGATTTTCAATTAACAGTGACCTTTAATACTGCTACTGGTTTTTGATTCTACAGATGGTGAAATGGACTACAAATTAGATTTTGCAATATACCTTGTTCTTTGTATTTCTCAACAGATTAGTTTCAGTTTGCAGTACCTACACCGGCACCTTCAGCTCACAGTTCCCTCGCCGGCTCCAGTGCCACGTTCAGACCCCCAAGATGTTGTGTAGAAGTGCTGTCAAACTCTTCTGATACATGCGTTTTCATTCTGCAGCTGTACTTTGTACTCATTTAAAAAAAAAACAAAGTCTTTATGGAGGAATATTTTTGAACTAAAATTTAGAAGGAGAGGAATCTGTCTGGGGTGCATTCGCTTCTGATTGTAGGGGTGTTGTTTTTCACCAAGCTCCAGTTAAAGTAGCTATTGCACCCCGAAGAACACTGTTTTTTGTTATTGTCCTGATAATAACTGAAAAAAAAGCAAAGTACGGCATAATAAACAAATCACATTTGAGTCACTACCATACCAAAGATATTTTAAAAAATAGTTAGTAGAACTGTGCTTTATAGTTCACTGTTGTCAGCAGGGAAATCCATGCTAATGGAGTGTATGTTTGCTTTAAACATATGTTGAATGGCTTGAGTATAAGGTTAGCAATGACAAATCTAATAACCTTTTGAAAAGCAAAAATATTGTTTTGGATACTAAGTTGTCATTGGAGATTTTGGTAGCGGTCCCTTGGTTCCTTAACTAAGCAAGCAGAAGTTTAATGTCTTAGGAGAGGGGCAGTGCTTTTGCACAGGGACACATGCCGACGCCTGATCCTTAGGAGCGGAAACTGGAGCAGAAAGAGCTGCTCCCATGAAGTCACTGAGTCCAGTCCAGAAATAGCTGAGACTTTCTGCTTACTGCTCCGCTGACCGCTCACAGCAGGAAAATCGGACAGGAAGAACATAGCAGGAAAACATATCTATGTTTGTTGTGTCTTCGTAAGATAGGCTTTTGGGTTTATGATGATTTGTGAATTAACAAATGACTCATGTTTTGAGGTTCAACTCCGATATATCATAGCTGTGTTCAGTCTAAAAATCAATAGCAAGTTAATGGTATTTGAAAGCTCCTACATTTTCATACTTATGGTTTCACCTTTTTTCCCAGGTGTTACTTGGAAGATGGAGCTTCAAAAGGTGCCTGGCTGAATCGGTCGAGTATTATTTTTGCTGGAAGTGATAAGTGGTCAGTAGATCCTCGAGTTTCAATCGCAACAGCAAATAGAAGAGAATATAGCCTGCAGATACAGGACGTAGACGTGACAGATGACGGTCCATACACTTGTTCTGTGCAAACTCAACACACTCCTAGAACGATGCAGGTGCACTTAACTGTACAAGGTATGTGTTTAAACCAGTTGCAAATTGTTATTGGAGATATACTAGAAAAGTCTGTGTTTGTAGATGGGAAACATCAGCTAAGCACATTTTAAGGTTTTTTTCTTTCTTTCTTTCTTTTTTCTTGGATGTATGTAGCCATAGACTCTATATGCCATTGGCTCTGGGCCCCTGCAAATAGATAATTAGCCCAGAAGGGTCTCAAACTTGCCAAAATCAGGTTTAAATCCTCACTCCTACTCTGCTGGCAATTGAACAAGTTATAAAAATACAAGAGGAGAATAGTCCAGTTCCCAGCAATGGTTCTGCGCAGTTATCTGTCAGTTTGATACAGGTCTCCTACATGGCTCAAAATTTGGTTGTTTCTTGTGGTAATTCAGCCTAGTCACTATGTAAAGCTGCATACTCAGGTGCTGAGCTCGCAGAAGGTTTACAGCCTTTGCATTTTAACATCGATACCAAATATTGCCAGAAACATCCTCGTTCCCTTTACGGTGCCGAGATGTGTTCAGAAACATCCAGTGCCGCTACTGCGGCGGCCGTGGAAGGGTCACCGGACGAGGACCCAGCTGTCCTCGGGCACGGAACAAGGCCGCCAGACGCGCCGTGACGATCGGGCAGCGAAAGCGTCACGTAAAAGGCGCCCGACGGACGCGGTGAGACAGATGCCGGAGCGCGATCTGCCATACGCAGTTGGCAGGCGGCACGGCCATCCGCTGCCCCCGCACCCCGACACCCCGCCTCCACATTCCCTGCAGGACTATTCTGATGAGAGTTTGGAAGGAGGACCATGACTTGGTTCGGGGGCTCCGTCGGAGGCAGTTCCCGGGGGGCGGCCTGGGAGGAAGCACAAAACCGCTTCCCCCCGCGGTGCTCCTGCGTCGGCGGCAGGGTGGCAGGTCCCCCCCGGAGAGCTCGTCCCCTTGCCGGCACGGCTCGGCCGCAGGGGAGGGCTCACCAGGGCGCCGCGCACCCCGCCGGCAGCCCCGGGGTCTCCGGCTGTTCCCGCGGCCCCCAGCTCGCCTGCCCGCCTGGCTGTGTCCTAGCCCCAGGAAGCTTTAGGGACGAGGCTTTCTGTAAGTTTTAGTGGCGTTTGAAAGAAGCAGTATCTGAGCACCTCAAGTGTCTTCTCTGGCGTGCGCCATCACAAGCACTGTTATAAAAAAAAGAATTAACTTGTCAGCTTGAAAAAAGCAAAGCTAGAATGCATAAACCAGTTTTTCGAACGTAGAAATAGAAATTCTGTTAGATTCAGAAGTTTAATATAAATTCATTAAAACCAAAATAAACAAGTGAAGACCAAATAAGCTGATTTTGCATTAAAATCCATAGGTTTTGTTTCTTCCAGAGCAGTTTTCTCACAGAAATAACTAAGATCCCAATATTGTTACTGAGAACAATCCATTTATTTCCGTGAGACAGTTTTTGTTACTAGCGCTGCAGAACAACAGTGCCGGTTTTACACGCGTGGAGGTAATATTTATTGTATTGTTCCAGGGTAAACAATTCTTAATTTTTATTGTCTTTGTAATAGTTAATGCCCTCGTGCAAGGGGCTAAAAAAAAAGTTGGAAATTAATTGCATGTATAAAACATATAAACAGGAGCTTAAAATTAATTAGGCTAACTACAAGCGTGTAGAGAAATAATAACTCAATAGTTAAAAATATGCATAATTATTAAGCGATTGCATTTATATCTTCAGAAATGCAAAGTATAACCTAAGGCTTTAACTTATTAGTCTTTGGTGTAATCATCATTAACATTTTCTTTTGCATTTTTATGAGTAATAAAGCAATGAATATAAAACAGAAGAATTCAAATGGCAATCTCTATTAATCCATATGGCACACCAAAATCCCTTACAAATAACGTGTATGAAATGCTTCTCAAACTAATTGTTCTTAACCACTGAACCTTTGGACCCCAATGGTTTGTAAGCACGTTAGGCTGTTGCTTTGTAAGAGCTAAGTGTATTTGTTGTATAAAGAACGTTATTTTATTAGTACGGCCAAAAAGCCATCACTTAGTCATTTTTATAACCTTCCTCAGAGGCGGCTGTTGCGCGAAGACCCGTAAACGTACTGTTTACTTGCGGGGGTTGTTCAGGGATTGCAGAAGTATTTGTGTGCTATCGGACTGGGAAGCTGGAATGAAGAAGCTGTGGCAGTATCAATTATTATTTCAGTTGGGGGGAGAGAGTGTTACACCAATATTATTTCAGTTATATTCTATGTAGGAAGGAGGGACTAGCTTCATGAAGCATAGCCAGAAGTGAGCCATTTTCAAGATAAAGTTAAAAAAAAAATCACTCTTCCTGTATTTTTTCCTGCGTGGTTCTCTTAGCCCGTAGCAAGAAGGGCAAGGTTCCTGTAGAGAGAGGATCCTGAGCACAGGGCGGGAGCAGCAGCTCTGGAGGATGCCCCATCCCGTCTCGGTGGTGGTTGTGGCCGTTTCTTTCCATTCCAGCTCATATCTTTACGTACCTGCGACCGTAGATACTAATAATTACCAGCCACGCAGTGGTGGCTCAGTGGATCGGGTGCGAGTCGCGCCGATTGCTCGTCCCGCGCAGGTGGGATCCCGCCTTGAGTCAACCCTGGGGTTTGCACGGTGATTTCGGGCGACCTGCATCCCACTTACTGCTGTCGTTATCTGCCCGGCGGACCTGAACGGGGCTCGCGATGTAAGCGCTTGGAATCGGGGCGCTTCGTACTTACTGTGCTAATAAAGCCATGGCTTCACCTGCCCTGTGCTGAGACTCCGGAGGTAAGGGCGCAGGATTCATGCGTCCTTTGAGATGGAGATTGACCTGTCTGAGAGTAGCCGAGGCTGTAAAGGCGACATCAAACAGCTAATTGGTGCTATAAGCTTATCTATCCTTTCCTGCTGAATGGGGTTCATAGGGATGATATAATAACATTTTATGGAAGCAGTTTTACGTTTCCTTTCAATATTGTTCATGGCTTTGTATTTCAAGATTAGAAACAACTTCTGCTATTGGGGAGAAATAAATGAAGGGAAAAGCAGGTCTTTTGCCAAAGTAAAATCGTTCAGTCAAAGGGCTGGGTTTCCTTTTACATTGTGAATAAATGATCAGCAGCAGACCTAGAGCAGCACATGAAATAACAGGAGAAAAAGAAAATTTAAAAGCAAAGTCTTACCCCTTTAAAATTCCTCTGCCCTACAGGCTGTATTCTGTGGAGTAACGTTGAAAGAAGACGTTCTCCTGCTGAAAAGAGCAGAGCTGGAAGAGCCAGGGGTGTGTGCATTGTGTCACAAATTAAATGAATAAAGACTTACATCTGATCATAAGCTCCCAAATAGGTTCAAACTCCAGACTGCAAAATTATTTGCTGTGAAACTCCACTTTAAAAGCTGTGTAAATCCAACTCTCTCTATTTCTTTTTTTTTCACGTGTGTGTGAGGTCTTTCTATACACACGGATCCAGTAGCTGTCATTTTGAATGTCCTCTTCTCTGCTCTTTGGGCTGACAATTTCTGAACATATTCATGTAAGTGTTTCAGATAATAAATACATTTTAATGGGTTAAAGATGCTTTAATTTCCATGAGTAAAACGTAGAAAGGTAACATGATCAGTAAATAACCAAGGCTGAAGGGAAGCAGCAGCCTCTCCATCACTGTCCCATGCACAGATGCGGGGAGCAGTGGGACCTACTGGGGTTTGGCCACAGTCCATTAGGAATCTCTGCCAGAGCTTGAAGCTGAGTTTCAGTCTCCCAAATCCCAGCTCGACACCTTAACAAGACCACCAAGTTGAGTCGACATCACTGTTAATTATTACATAGTCGCACCTTTTTGTACCAAGAAAATTAATCAAGATAGCTAATAAAAAAGAAAAAAGCCTAATGTGTCTTTGGCCCACATTTACATCAGTGAAAGAAAAATCACATGAAAGAGAGGAAGGTAATCCAGTTAACTTTATTTCAGTGACCTTATTAAAAAGAAGTGAGAATTATGGAGTAATTAATTAAAGTTTAGAAGGTAGAAGTTTGTAATCAACTCAGTCTACCTCAGTGCCAGATGCTTGATCTGCAAAGTCATGAAGTGCAGATGATTTAAACATCAGATGTTTGCCACGGTAAAGTAAAAAAATGAAATACCTCTTACCACACTATGTTGCTCATAATTTTCCTAGCCGAAGGTTGCAATTTCTGCCATTTCTAATATGACATTTATTCTACCAAAGTTTAAATTGCATCCTCCAAGCTGTGTTTCCCTTTCAGTTTGCAAAAAATATTAAGACACGTTTACCAACGTCCTTGAGAATTAATTTTGCCACGGGGCAGAGCGACGGGTCGCAGCCCGAAGCCGCCGGCTCGCTCCGTGCGTCAGGACGCAGTGACGGTGTTGCTGCTCCGAGCGGGGAGAGGGCAGGTCAGGCTGCTCGTCGTGACCGCAGGGAGACAGAGGCACGACGGGGTCCTCAGGGGGACCGCAGCCGCCGGGAGAGGGCTGCCAGGGTGATGGGGAGAACAAAGAACGCGTCGGAAGGAGATTGCTTTGTTTAACCTGGCAAAATGAGGGCTCGGGAGGCATTTCGTTGTGCTCGATTAGTGCTGTTGGTGTGGGTCCACGGGAGGGAGAACGAACGTGCTGGCTAAGGGAGAGCACTTTTACAAGACTAGCCAAATACAACTGAGCCCTGTGGGAATTTTGGCGCGAGGTGAGGGGAAGGGGCCGGTCCCCGTGGCGTTGAGGATGGGCCGCCCAGGGAGAGCGGCCCGCGTTCGGGGCAGCGGTTCCCGCGGGGCTGGTGGGGCAGGGGTGGCCGTGGCGCCGGCGAGCGAGGTTTGTGACCGCGCTCTTCCCAACGGCGGCGTTGAGGACCTGGCAGCTCCGATTGTCTCCTCGAACGTGCACGAGGAGCCTGGCCGTGCTCCGGGCGACAGCAGTGCCGGCATCTGCGGGCGCAGTCTGGGTCGGGGCGGGTTTTTTCAAGGCTGTATTGTGGTCTGTCCTGGAGGCACGGCTCGGATGGGTCCGTGGTTTAGGCTTTGAGGTGCGGATCACGGGCCTGATTCCCTCTGCCACCCCCTGTCTCCGACTCCCCACCGTCTCCGCTGCCCTTGCTGACCCCCACTGCACCCGCTGCCTTCCCTGTCCCGCCGGGACCTGGCTCCTGCTCCCCTCGGTGCTTTCCGTCAGTCCCGGAACGCTGATACTGGGGAGGTGGTGACGCGACGGCTTCCTTACATTAGCTACTTGGCATGGTAATTTTTATTTTCATCTAGCCCCTGCTGGGCACGTTCGGGGCTCCTCCCGGGACAGACCCTGCGCGTGAGACACGGCGCTTGCTCCTGTCCTGCCCTCTCTGCGTCGTCTCATTGCTGCATGGCACCTGCACTTGACACGGCGTGCGTGTAAATAATTCAGTTATTTATGTAAATGGGATTTATAGATTCAGTCAGAAACTGCAACCTATATTTTTTATTTAAACGTGGATAGTATTTCCAAAGTAATACTCAAGGCCCTTTTTCTGTTTAATAAACCGCCTTAATGTCCCCTAAATATTAATGTATTGATTTAGTCTTTGCAATGTTTGCAAAGTCTAATTTGTTTCCTCAATCAGGCCAAGAGGGACTTGCATTTGGAGCTAACGAGATAAATGTTACCCAAATTTATTTAAAGTGGGACAAAATAAATATGCAGAAGACTTCTGAAATCATATAACAACCACTTCCCAGCTAAAACTGACAATCCATTACTCTTTTAAATTGCTAGCACTCGAGTAGCATGTCAGTTTTCGTTACAAAATTAACTCGCTAGTGCCAGCCGCTGTTATCATCTTGTTCCTGCTCAGCACAAGAAGAAAAAGACTTAGAAAAATTGTTCGGAGCTGGAGGTGGCAGAGTGAGATTTGCTCGATGACAGAGGCCCCCCAGTCGAATGAACGACCCACTCCAGCAAACAGCGTACTTGGATTTGCCGTTACCAAGGGCTGCATCCACAATCGGTAATGCATCATTAATGACCGATCAGAATGTTTTCTCCAGGATTTGTATTTTTTATCCATTCATTAAATTCCTCCCACATTTGTACCTCTCACGGCATTCAAAGGAGCTGCAGGGGATCTCTCTCTCTAAAATATGTATGAATGGCTTTTCCCCTTCTTTAACGCACTTAAATCATGGAAAATGTTTGCATTAGCAGATGATCTCATTTACAAGGATGTAAATTAGGAATAGTTTATCTGAAGTAGAACAGGGCTGTACTAATCTGAAACTCATATTTCTGCAGTGTTTGAGGTGCTTTACAGTCATGGCTGCAACTGAATGTCCATTATAAGTCTGAAATTTCCATCTTCTGAAATCTGCAGGCAAAGGATAATCTACACAAAATAATCATTTGCTCACTGGCCCGAAGTATATTAGTTCTGTTACATTTGAATTAAGTTGAACGAGATGTTTTGTGACCTGTGAGAGTCTTGTAAAAGGTGTGTTAGCAGAGTCCAAAGTGTCTTTCAGCAACTTCTTGCATTATGCGGCAACGCCAGGAGCAGAAGTAAGGAGGAAGAACTAAGGGGCAAGGCAAAAAACCCCAACGACTTAGCTTAAAGAACATAATAATCTAATGCAACGGTCAAAAATGTAGATTATTAAATTCTGAGGTTTGCGTTTGTTAGGTTAGTTAGGTTCTTCATCCCCTCCTCTACCAAGCTAGAGAGGTGCATAAGCTTCCTGCTGGGCATAGCATCTTCGACTTCCGAAACGTTGGTCTGGTAAGCGCCCACCTCACAAACAGGAGAGCTCCCTCAGATAAAACAAAAAAACTGTTGGAAACGTGTGAAACCCGAGTTGTAAAAAGGATCATGAAACTTTTAGAAAGAAAAAATTTAAAAATTAATTTGGAAAGAAAACCAATTCAGAATGAGAATTTATCGAAGAGTGAGCTGGTGGCTGTGTCTGCTCTGCACAGTGGGTCTCTTCTGGTTTTTACTGGCATTAAGGCAAACAGGTCAAATCTATTACTCTGCATTAGAATGATCTAAAGTGGATGATATGAATAAAAACTCTTGGGCCAGCTTTTTTTTTTTAAATTTTTATTCCTTTTTAATTAAAGTGCAGATAACCTCTGTAGTCTTTCACATCTCAAGGAGAAGGCTTTTCTTAAGGAATTTAAAATCAGAAGCGTTTGAGTTGAAAATGTGAAAATAAATTCATGGTTAGTACACCTCGGCGAGGATTGTGGGTAGCCGTACCACGTGTTTCTCGAGCTCTGGCAGCACAAGCCCCTGCCGGAGCCCCGGCGCTGCGCTGGCCGCCAGCAGAGAGAAGATGCTGACTCGGCGTCGGCGTGTGTCCGGCTGTGTCTGTGGGGCTATGGGAGCCCATTAGCAAAAACTCACTCATAGCAGCACGTGATGTGCGATTGCGTCGTATAATGCAAGAAATTACCAAGGCTGACAAACCTACTCCTTTTTAAAGAGTTTGTATTTATTGAATATGACTTTTTTAAGATTTCATATCTAGTGAATATGCTGCTCCCACCAAACTCAATAGCAAATATCCTGATAATTTCACTCAAGAAAGAGTCAACGCTCATTGCAAGACTTGCTTGGAAGACTGAAACTGAAATGCTGTTTTTTCCATTGTACTACCTCAGAAATACAATTGTCACCTGAAAAGACAATGTGGCAATGCAGAGATCTTAATTACAATTACTTTACCCAAATGCAATTTTATTTACAAATGCTATTTTGTAACTGTAACGAACTGCAGGAGTATTATTTTAAAGACATAAAATTTGGCTTGTAGCATTTTTAAGGGTTTGGTTACATATAAGTATGTGTTCTTGTGACTGCCCTTACTACAGGCTCTATTATTCCCTCTCTGAATACCTCTTCACCATCCTGTTCATTCAATTAAAGGCAGTTGGGCTGGCCTGGAAAAACTGAGATAGTAATTATTTTGTTATTCATTGCCATCATTTCCACATTGCCAGTGTTTTTGGAACTCTGTACCCTGAGTAAGCAGTATATTTTATTGAGCTTTCTACTGCCTGTCACTGTGATCACTGTGATTACTGTGTTTTATCTGATTTTTTTTTCATTGGATTTCCTGTTATTTCCACTTCTGTAGTGTTAGACTGTCAGTTGTCAGGAGGAAAAAAGGTGTCCCATGTTTCAAAGTTTAATTTTTGCTTGGAGTGGTGTTAACAAAGACAGTCACTTGGAGTGTGATGGAGACCAATCTCTGCAACTCTTACTCAGAGCAGCCTCTTTTTCATCACCTAGATTTAAAAGAGGATGTCGAAAATATTGTACCTGTTGCAGAGTAGATCTAGAACATGCTGGTTTTATCTTGCAAAAAGATTTTAATGTAAGTATTTAGTGAAATCTTGTGAAGGAGGTGCAAAACCACTGATTATCCTCAAATGAATTCGCAACATATTTGAAAATCCTTATCTTCTGTTTCTCTAAGATTGAGGAGAAAACACTATGAAAGTATTTTAGGGTCTAAACTTTGGCACGGTAAGATTTTTCATAAATTCTTCCTCACAAGATTCTAATTAAGGCAATTCAAACGTGCCCTATCAGGAGTTCTAGTCATTGTAAGCAATGAAAAAATAGATCCGTATATGAAAGCCATTTCTATAAAAACCGAATGGAAAGAAACTGGGGAATAAAACAAAAGGACACATCAAACCTTCTTAAGTGGCACGGCGGCGTCCCCTCATCGCGTGACCCAAAGCAGCACGTCTGCTGTGTCTGCGTGAAAGACTGAGGTCAGCATCTCGCTTTTAGCCTGATTAGAACTAATAACATCTGACATACTAAATATTCTAGTCGAAATACTATAATCTCATAAAAACCTTTTGTGAAGTCCAGTTAATGTTTAAAAAGTGAGACAACTGGAAACTGCTGAATTTATAGGTTTCCCAAAGAGTGAAAGTTTCCCTGCAGCGTCCCTTGTCTGCTGACGCCACCGAAGACGTGGCATCGTGACTATGTCTGTATGTACCTCTAGAATCACCTGTTTTCACTTCGCTTTGGTGTTGGATGCTGATGCTGACTGTGGGAATATCCCTGCTTACTTGCAAGGGATGGTGGAGATCCATGGACGTTTGTGGAATTGCTGGTCTCCTCATCTCTGGCCTGGGAAAGGTGACTGTAGAGGAGAATGGGAGGGAAAGCGCTTGGAATATCTATTGATGCTAAGCTCCTTTTTTAAAGAGGTGATGCAGCAGTGAGGTTACAGGGGTCTCCGAGCGATTGGACCAGCAAGTGCCGTGCAAGCTCCTTGCCAAAGCTGAAGAGGAAACCTGTCTTGGGCAAGCCACTGTCCTTGCTGCTGCTTGCTCATCTGTGAATATTTGCTTTCTGCAGGTATTTACAGGGGAAAAGGAGCAATGCTTTGAACATAAACATCTAGTAATTAAAAATTACTTTTTAGGGCAACTCTTTTAGGCATTAGAATAATTTGTCAGGGAAAAAAAGGGAGCATACCTTCCATGAACTCCTTAAAACTAGAGAGAAGAGCGTCATGGAAACTTCAGGACAGAACCAGGTCTGTGTGTTTTGTTGTGTGACGTGGTCTTGCTTGTTTAACAGCAAAGACTTTGAGAATTACACATCCCTTTGCTACAATAATGAAATTCCAAATTACTTTAAACTGCTTATCTGGCTATATTGCAGGTTAAGTAACTGTAATTACAAACTCTGGAAATATTGCTCCAAGTATCAGTACAGGCAATTATAAGTATATGAATATAATAAAAATAACTCTATAAAAACAGAAAATATAACACTTCACCTTTTGAAATTATTAAAAAATAAGTGCAAATTTTCACAAACACATTATTTTATTGAAATGGGAGGTGGAATTAGAATGATGTCCTGCAAACCAGGAGTGAGCTAGCCTGACTTCTGCTCTGGTTTGGCTTCTGCATCTTTGTCCAGTTCCCGTGACCTGGTTTCCTGAGGTGTGGGGATCATATTCACCTGCCTGTAAAGGATAAGGCCAGCCAGCCTAAATTTACTGGTGCCCACAAAATGCTTTAAAAATGCTCAAGCTGGAAATGTTTTATGTTACTACAACGTGATGCATTCTGAGAACAAATAGAAAAAGGAGATAGGGTTCATTCTAAATCGCGGTGACGTGATACTTTCCAAGAAAATTTGCAATAGCGGAGATGCAATTCTTAGACATTTTGTTGCTCAGAAGTTTTAACACCTTGGGAACTAGCTCCTGCAGGTTGGCAGTGGCCGTCGCTGCGTACCAGCTGTCCCTGTGCTGGCCGGCACGGCAGCGCTGGAGCGGGAGGATGGAGCTGCGCTAGTGCCTTCCTCCCCTGCGTCTCCGTCCTCTCCTGCCCTCCACCTCCAGTTCTGCTTCCCGGTTTTTATTGCAGACCTAGAGGTGGGTCGGTAATGGGGTAACAATAAAGAAGCTGGCAGCAATTTCTTCTATGGAAACACTGCTAGAACAATGCAACGCGACAGCAATAATATCCAAATTTTTTGCTGCTTCGTCATCAAAGAGAGCGCGGTTTGCTACCGGCTGCAGGTTCCTGTACTCCCAGCTCGTGGTGGTCCTTGCTGGACGTTGCGACCTTTCTGAATTGGCTTGCAGTTCATTCTAAATTTAGTCTCTTGCACTGTAGTATTCGTACAAGGAATAGTTCATTTATATTAGCTATAGACTAAAAGCAGTGCATTGAAAATAAGTAAATAATGATTGTCCTATTATAACTGTATTCATTTAAAACTTAAATTAAGTTTTCATAACCCTTGCTAAATAGAGAGAAGTATTACTTTCCATTTTGCAAGTGGGGACCCTGGCAGACTTGAGAGGATAAAATCAGACTTATTTTACAGTCTGAAATTGCCCTTCTGATGTTCAGCAGTACGAAAATCCATCCAGTAGGCATTAGTGGAGAGAAATAAAACTGGTGGATGGTCTCACCCACATTTATTTTTAAGTAAAATGTCCATGGTCATATAGCAGATAACTGGCAGGAATAGAAGAGACTTTAGAGTTCTTGTCTGTTTATACTGGCTATCAATAATGTATATGCTAGGGTACGCAAGCACATACGTGTGGATGTGTATCTTCAAGTTCCTTGTTGTATGTATTCATATTACAGGTCAAACTGTGGCATAATTCAGTATGAATATGCTGAATGTGGAGGCTGAATATGGAGAGATGTCTCATAGTTTGCCTTTTCTTACAAATGACAGCATTCTGTAATTGCAAAGAAGCACTGTTAGCAGTATAGATCTGTGAATGAACAACTATTTATAACTGATAGGAAAAAGATTTGGATCTGTTCACCACTGTCCTGTTTTTTGAAGGTAATTCTGCACATATGTTGACCTTTATCTAACGGGTAAAAATGCTGTGCCATAAATCCAACCAGTTGTAAATGTCAATATTACATACTTAAAAAACCTAAAAGCATTGAAATTAGCATCTAGAATTTTGAAACCCCATTAAGCATTAGTCTTATTGGAATAATTAGGGAGCAGCATCTGTAGAAGTGTGAAATGTCATGTGGGCTCTTCAGAAACCTGTTGACAAACCTGTTCTAGATTTTCCTTTCTATGAAATTTAAACAGTCGAGCTGTCTTCTTTGAGTAGCAGTGCTGTAATTAGTCTCTAACATTTTAGTCTTCCATGTACAGCCTTTGCCTATGTACTTTACTTTGCTTCTCTTTCCGTGCACTCCTACAGAAGCAGAATTGGGTATGCTAACGTTTCAAATGGTACTAAAGCAAGGAAAAGCAAAGGCTGCATGCAACAGAAAAATGGGACTGGGCAATCGTCTTGCTTTTGAGGGAGCAGTGTCCCTCGCTCCTCTGATGGTTAAACCACTTCTCAGGATTCCTCCTTCCTGATTACGCAGGGGCTGCATAAGCACAGACTGTCTCAAATTCACTGTGGTAGCATCATGCTGCAGCTTGTCAAGGGAGTACACCATATATTGCATGTTCTCCTGCGTGCTTTGTACCGTAAGCTCTAAGGGGAAAGCTCTGCGCGTCTCCCTGAGCCCTGGGTAAATTTGGGCAAGTCATATGCAATATACCAAGAAGCTCCGGGGAGCGTTGTTTGCAGCGAACACAAGTGTAGGCCAGGCTGAAAGGGTCTGTCACCCAAAAATGCAAATTCAAAACATCATGTAATTTATCCTGTAACTGTCTGGATTGTTCAGGGTGCCTTGATAAAGTATTGGCAAAGCTCTTACTTTTAATGAGTTAGATCTGCATTAGCAGCATTCTGTTTTAAACTGGACTTATTTAAAAACACCATTGTCGGCCTTTTCATGCATACTTTATTTCAGTTGCACCAAGCCAGGTTTTACTGTTCGGACAATATTTGCTTGTCCCCTCCCACCTCTCCTCCCCATCCCAGTGTCGAGTTGGGAGCCCGATGCTCTCCAGGTGAGAAAGCTGAGCTTTTCCTGGCCCGTGCCGTGCCGCGGAGGACAGGACCTCGGCGGGCGGGTGCTGCCTTCCTCCCCCCCCCTCCATCACCACCGTTTGGCGGGGGCAGAAGCCCACCAGCAGCAGAGCAGACCAGGCACCAGTTTGCAGTGTTGCTGGTGATGAATGGCCAAGGCCAAAGGTTGTGTCAGCCCTGCGTGCCAGTGGGCATAACTCCTCTAAGAAGCTGTTTGTCTCTAAACTATAAGTAAGATACTGCTTTTCAGGTGAGATTTAGCTTTTCCGTACGGTGTGAACCCAGACATCGGGTCTTATTTTGCTTTCATGCCTGTGCTCTAACACAGGCTCACTCTAGAAAAAGATGAGAAGAAAGCAGAAACCCACCCAAGCCTCACACCTCGCTGCCCTTCTTCCTCTGCTCCCGCTGGAAGTTTTTCAAGCCTGTGTTATTAGTGTTGATTACACAAAAATCAGCCCACTTTCAGGTCACTTAAAGTGTTCTCTGGCTGGGGTAAGGGCTGCCTGGCCCAATAAATGAAAACAAGACAGCAAGATAGAAAATATAAGATTATTTGTCCTCTTTATGGCTCATCACTGGGAAAAGATGTTTATTTTTGTAGGTGAGAGAAGGTGTTGGGAGAAGTCAGTGGGAAAATGTCAGTTCTCATCAGTGGAGGCTAAATCAAGTCCATAGTTTACCAAATGTCATTATGCGAAACAGGGTGGTTAAATGTAAGTTTGAAGTACCAAAAAAGAAGAGGAAAATCTCTATCCAATAAAGGGAGATATTATTAGGCAATATTTTACATTGCCTTTTAACCACTAAGGGAAAGATTAGTATCTGCATGATGGATCTCCATTGTTGGTCCACTGATTCTGTATTTTTAGGACAGTCGTTCAGCATGAATGTCCCCAAAGTGAATGTCCCACTCAAGCATCCCGTTCTGCCAGCATTTGTTTATCCCACAGAATAGAAGGAAGGGGAAAAAAGTCCACTCCAGACTGAAATTGCAACTTTATAGGTATTGGGTTTTTGTTTTGTTGCTCGTGTTTAAAAAGAGAGAAATCCTGAGTGCTGGTGTAGTCGGTAAGAGGCGCAGAGTCCTGGGGGAAGCCAAGTTGGGGCATGTTTAAACGGTTCTCAAAAAAGTCGAGAGGAAATACGGAAACAAAGCAGTTCTGTTCCATGTTAAATTTCATGATAAATGTTTGGTGACAGCTAGAGCAAAAGATTTTTTGTACTTTTAGCAGGCAGTTGATGGACCTTTTTAAATAAAATAAAAAGCATTTTGAGTGCACAAGCAAGACAGAGGGGACAATTCCTGGTTACTGTCTTAAGGGTGCATTTTCATTTACAATATAACCTTGGTCACTGTAGATGTTCCAGGATGAAGCATAAAGAACTGGTGATTGAAAAGCTAAACACGAAAGCAAATGAAGTAAAATTGAATGAGGAGGAAATTGTAAGGAACATTCCCCATATGTCTTTTTACCAGTAAGAAATGGCTAAGTCTAATAGTGAAATGTAAAATGACATTAATGCAGAGCATGTCCTTTTTTTTGGTTTTGTTTTAAATGCTTTGCTATTCATTTTTCTACATCAGTCTCTTCCCACGCTTTTTTTTTTTTCTTTGAAGAAGCATCAGTTGTAGGAGTGAAACTAGGCCAAGCACAAGTAGAACTGAAGTTGGAGTTATAAGCAGAGAGAGTAGTAAACTTTGGAGGACTTTGATAGAATATTTGCAATAAAACAAGCTGTATGCTTCATGCTACATTTCCATAGTTAATGCTGGAGAAGCTGATAGCATAGTGTATTTGTTTTGTCTTTTATTTCCTTATATGATGCATAATACGTATATCTGCATTGCATGCGGCTGCTTTGCTTCTAGTTGTAATCTGCTCTGAAGAAATTGTGAAGTAAGCTTGTATACTTGATTTTAAATTAATGACATCCTTGAGAGATGGCATTATTATCCAGAACAGTGTAAAGGACTGTGATTTATATCCTCTATAGGTAGCTCTGCTTTAGCAAAAGCTGATGCATGACCTCTTAGCATGCCAGACTATTTCATAAAGCTAAATTATACATGGGCAGAAATATTTTACCTCCAGTGACCAGTCCATTAATAAAAATCCATAAACAAGAAGGGGTAGAAAGAGCTCATTAGGAAAACCAGGTGAAAGAGTGAAATTCACGAACTTTAAGTACTTTAACAACTGGAGACTCCATCAGAGAAGCTGAATATTTGGTCTAAGAAAGAGGAGTTCGCTTTGCGTCAGAAGCAGCCATAGTTGTACTGGAAAACATGCAGCAGTTTCCTGGAAATACATAGGACTCTCAATCCAGTCTCTTTTATGGTTTACTAAGTGAATATACACACACACAAAATACTAAATGAAGATGGGACCTTTTTTCCATTCGTACCAGGGGCAGCATCTCTAGGTATTTATGGAAGATTGTATTTGCAAGAGAATCAGTCTTGAAATAAATACCTATATTCACTACAGTCTTCCTCGTAACCTTTTTATATTGAGACTGTCTCTTCTATCACCGATGCCCAAGGGTAATTCCCATTCATAGTGAAGCCCATTAGGAGAGAAAAAATTGCCTGTGCAACTGAAGAACTCACAGACGACAGTCCATTGCTAAGGATTTTACTGTGTCTGGGTACTGTTCGCGTTGGTACGTCTTCTACTGAGCTATGGCAAACTTCATCTGCATTGCATAGGTGATTTACTTAACGGAAAAGTAAGAATTGTACATTAACTCTTTAAATCCCATCTCCAGTGTATGAAGATGTGATTCTTCCCTTTGAATTTAGTAGACGGTACATCTTGTCTTGTTTTTATGAGCTGGGAACTTGCAGAAGGAAAATATTTTGTACTATGAGCTGTGTTGGATTCAAGGTTACGGGAGAATTACCAAGAATGAACAAGCATGGGCATGGATTTATTAAAGCAGTTCCTTTTCATATACTGTCTTCTTTTTTGGAATCCTCTACAGCTTAATTTTAATTTTATACCTTAAGAGAGGGTAAGAGAGCATGATGACAATATCTGATACTCGCAAGCAGCAAAATCCACCAGTTGGATAGAGCAAAATCAAATACATATCTTTAAAAATAACTCATAGTGCTAATTTAGGAAAATTTCTGGGAAGGGCTGAAAACAACTGAAGAGTAAAGTCGCGGATTCACACTGTAATATTGAAGTGTAAGAAATCTGAAAGAAAGCTTTAAAGGATATGGTTTAAATGTTTCCTGCCTGGAAAATCTCCATTTGAAAAAGCTCGTGTTTGATTGTACAGCTGTCATAAGGATGTAAAGAAAACCTTTTCGGTCGTTACCTTTCAAAAGCTTGTAGGGCAGCAAATGCAGAGGTTACCTAACCTGAGGCATCCGGCAAGGGTGGGGGGCTGCGTTCTCTGCAGGGGAAATACAGACGCTGCTGTTCTCCATTTTAGCATTTGAAGTACCTTCGTGCTGAGGTTTAAGTTAGGAGGCTTCAGTTTTCTAAATCGGGCCTCCGAAAGAGGAAGCTTCTGCTCGCCCGCTCTCGATTTCGCCATCCGCCCCAAGGCCGGCCGTCGGGGCAGGCCGTGGCCCCCAGCCCCCTCCCCCGGGGCCGCCCGCTCCCACCGCCCTGCCCCGCCTCGGGGCTCGGCTCTGCCCTCGTCTCCCTGCCCTCGAAATCGGGTTATTCCCTAGCAGCTCGCCCGAGAACGCCGGAGCAGCAGTTGCAGGAATGGTGAACCGTTTCGGGGAGCTGTCTCACCGCCCCGGCGAGCCTCAGCGTTCAGGTGACGCGGGAGCCGTTGGCCGTGGAGTCGCGGCCAGCGCGTCCTGTTTCTGGTGGCTGACCTGGTGCGATCAAACAGCTGCAGATTTGGTCTGGAAATTGCCCGCATGTGGTAGATGAAGCAATAATTACAATATCATTAGCAAGTTGTAAAAAACACTTCAGTGGTGACCGAAAGTGTGATTTAACTTGAAATGCCTTAACAGAAGGAACAAGGTAAAAAAAAACTTCATATGTAACTATGTATTGACATCTGGTAATACTTCGATTTCATTATATCCCATCCAGTAGGCGTGAGCAACCAAAACCTACAAAGTGGGTCTCATTGGTCAGGAGATTCATCAGTGGTTTATTAATATTACTAGGCTAGGTTCAATTAGCTCTTGTTTTGTAAGTAAAACTGAAAAAAAAAATCACCCAAGTATCTTTCATGTTGATGGCACGACTTTAGCAACTCTTGGCGCCGTCCTAGAACTGTGTTCTCTTCACTTTTAGAAAAACACAACATTTATGGCAGAGGGTAATCCAAATTATTCTTCTCTTTTCTGTTTGATAATTACAGTGATGATTCAGATCGTTAGGATACATTAACTAAGAAAATATTCTTGGTTTTCCCATCAGGAGATGGTGTTATGTCAAAGGCCAGTATGTCTAAGTCTTCATCTAATGCAAGGTATTGAGTCCGATCTACAAAGACATAAACCATCTCACACAACGAACTGAGTGAATGGATTTCAGAAGAACAGCTCAACGAGCCCCAAACATCACCATACTCAAACACAGCTGCAGACTCACAGGATAAACTAAATTAGGATACTGTTTGTAGCAAACAGTAAATCGAAGCCCTCTTTGAGGCAATTAGCAAAATCAGAGCCTCCTTTGAAGCAAACAGGCATGAAAATGCTGTTCTTGCCCTGATTTTTCAAATGCTTAATTTTACAACTTTCTCAAGTGTCTTAGAGTTTGTGCAAAGAGCAGCAGAGCTGAATAACACAACAATGAGTTTTGTGAGTTGGTGGTTCTTTGGTTTTTTCTATGAACTATTTATCCAGCAATACAAGCATATTTTTAGGAACAGCAGCAATGAAAGAGAATTATTAAAATAACCCCCACTTATGGGTGAGTTGTAATTGCAGCCGGACATCCATTTGGATTTCCACCTTGCATCCAGTGAGGAGTGATGATGACAAGTGGAAATGACCATGGGGAGCGGGGAGAAACTGCCAGCTGGGAAAAAAGGGGCGAAAGGCAGAAGGATAAAGCCATGGGTTTCATCCAGAGCCGAAGAAGTATACAGGTAGTTGTTGTTCTTCTGCGATGCTTACTTCCATTTAAAATATCCAGCAAAACACCTGGTTGCAAAGCGAAAATTCAGAGAGTGTCTTTTCCCCTCAAGTCATGGTTCATGTGTTCATCCCTCAACACTTTAGTAGAACTTTTTAATTTTTAAAGGGTTTGTCTTCATATTTATGTTTTCATCGGACAATGCTCAGGATTTGAATATATCCAGGTCCTCTGAGGAGCGGCTGAGGGAGCGGGGTTGTTCAGCCCGGAGAAGAGGAGGCCGAGGGGAGACCTTCTCTCTTTCTGCATCTGCCTGGAAGGAGGTTGTAGCCAGGTGGGGGTCGGTCTCTTCTCCCAAGTAACAAGTGACAGGATGAGAAGAAATGGCCTCAAGTTGCACCAAAGGAGGTTTAGATTGGATATTAGGAAAAAATTCTTCACCGAAAGGGCTGTCAAGCACTGGAGCAGGCTGCCCAGGGAAGGGGCTGAGTCCCCACCCCGGAGGTATTTAGAAGACGTGTAGATGTGGTGCTTAGGGACACGGGTTAGTGGTGGGCTTGGCAGTGCCAGGTTAATGGCTGGACCTGATGATCTTAAAGGTCTTTTCCAACCTGAAGGACAGATTGTTAAACCACGACAGTCCCTTCCAACTGAAATCTATTATTCTATTCTGTTCTATTCTATTCTGTTTTTCGTGTGGCTTGTTTTTGAGAGGATGTCCGTCCTGTAGAACTAGTCCGGTGTTTTCCAGGGGCTGAGGTGGGTGGGGAAAGGGGGGTCCTAAAGGCAAAACTGAGTTTGTTAGGTGTGTGCAGCAGCATGTTCCTGTACAGACAGGCTTGAGGTGGGACAATGGGGAACTTGGCTTTTAAAGCACAGAAAAAGTGATTGTATAATGAAACTTGAGGCGAACTCTGGTTTTGCTAACACAATCTTGGATTGGGATTTGTCCCTGTGAGAAGATACACCTCATAGAAAAGTGAAGCTGGGTGAATAAGGAATAATTCAAGGCTTGAAAAAGTTAAAAAAGTGAAGACTGCCGAGGTCTGATGATGGAAATTCATTAGCTCCTGGCTAAATAAGTAACTACGATTCTCTTTCAATGTAAGAGCTCTGCCAGCTTGCAAAGGAGCAGATGTGCACACAAGATGGATAGTTTCGAAGAGTCAAAATACTGTTTTTTGGTGTTTTTTTTTTTTTTTTACTATAGTGATTATCTTTTTTCATCTAAAATAAATCCAGATTGTGCATAGTCTGGAAAACAAAATAACAATATTTGGAGAGTGGGAGTGTTTATTTAACAGGTGGCTTATTTAGCAAATGGTTTACTCTTATAAAAATAATATTCCTGTTGTATTCTGCAGCAGTGATTCAGAACATACGAGAGCGGGAAGGCATTTTTGGGGGTTATTACTTTATGTGGGCTTGGGTTAGGTTGCTTTAATTAAGGACATCTGCAGGAGTGCTTTTCTAAGGGCATTTGCATATATTATTGACTTAGAGCTGGGTGCTGCATCTTGGAGAGCAGTCACCCCCTCCTCTTTGAGAAGGGAGGGGACAAGACAAGCTGGGTTTGCAGGGACACTGCTGCTGCACAGCCCTGTGCTGGCAGAAGGGGCAACCAGTGGGCTTCAGCCCATCACTGTGAGGGGGACACAAATTCATCAGATATATTTCCAGCCTCCAGTGGCATGGGGTACCTATCCTTAAACATGGATTTAACGCTCGGATGTTATTCCCTATTCAAGATGTTATTCCTATCCATGATGTTCCCTGTAACAGGATCTTATTCCTGTTATTCTCAGGTACCTATCCCGGAGGCGGGGAAAAAAGGGGAAGAAGCCCTGGTGACAGAGGTGGAGGGCAGGAGCTGCCTGCATGGACAACCTCCGCCCTTCCCAGTGCAGGCAGCATTTTTCCTTAGGCTCATTCTTGAGGCTCGCTATGGTCCGGGCTGAGCCATCCTTGAGGTGCAGTGTGGCTCTTTGCCCCTTGGTCACCAACGCTCAAACCTAAGCTCTGCCAAGGGATGTGGTTCTGCAGAAAAACTGGTGTGTCCCCCCCATGCGAGGTGGCAAAGAGCAGGCGCAGGGACAGAGCAAACCCCCGGCACGGGGGCAGGAGCTGCCCCACCAGCCTCCGAAACGGGACCTCACCACAGCTACGGCTGCTGACAGAGGAGCCGTCGTCATCCCACAGAGCGGTGCAAACACGTTCCGCTATAGACCGAATACATATTCTTTAGAAGTCTTCTACGCTGGGTGTGATAGCTGCGCTGGAATTTGAGCCGAGTTATTTTAATAACAATATTTTGAATAGTAGAAGGATAATTACACAAAGATTTGGCTCACTACCTCCAAGAGGCTTGGCTTTTGTTTTCAGATGGTGTCTCTCTACATTTAACAAACACAAATGGCTCCTTGTTTCTTTTTTTTTTTCCCCTATATTTGTTTGACTCTTATTAACCCTTCCAAAGATGCTGTCGCTGTGTTAAGTAGCTGGCCTGGTACTGAATAGTACCTGCACCACGAACCGGTGGGGTGTGTTTCAGTTTTTGCCTTTCTGCCTCAGCCTGTGCAAGGTGGGAAGGGATTTCTTTCCAAAATATTTTTAATTTACTGGAATATTAAAGCACTTTCACAACTCCCAGTTTTTGCTAATAGTGTGAGCATTAACTACAGGTAAAATGCCTTTGATGACAGAAGTCACGAACTCAATAATTTAAAGTGATTATTAAATTATAATAGCCCTAATTCATGCAACTCATTTTAAGACTCCATCCCAGTATTTACCATTATTATTTGCCATTTACAGCATGCTGCCATGATTTTTGGGTGGGAGAGGAATTAGAAATTGAGACAGTGTTGGGGTGGGGGGGGAAGGTTGGTTTGTTTTTTGCCCAAATTGGCCAAATCCCTGGTTGTCAGTGCTCGTGAAGGAGATCCATGCTAAAGGGGCTAGTCTTAGATGAAGAGCCTAACAGTAATCAATGCACATTTCACCATATGGTAAAATAATTACTTTTCACAGGCATCAACTTGATGAGGAAGCAAAGGAAAAAACTGTATTTCAAGATCACAGTTTGTCAGAAAAACAAGCACATTTTAAGCACTCAGAGGAAGATCCTGTGGTCTCCTAAGGGGTCTCAGCCAAGGCCCAAGCCACGCCAGCTGCACGCAAGACCTGCGTCAAACCCTGACCCTTTCCATCCTACGCCAGGACAGCCAGAACAAGCCCTGCCATGGGGGGAGCTGCTTTGTCTCTTGGCCTTAGAGCCAGTTGAGCCCAGTGCCTCACCACTGGTGTGCCTTTGCATGCCAAGCGCTTGGCTTTGCACACCAAGCACCAGCAGACGCTCCTCCTCCTCCTCCTCCTCCTCCTCCTCGTCCCCCTTTCAGAGCAGGTCTTCCCGGTGTCCGCAGCACTGGGGCTAAGGGGAGCAAGTCCTTCTGCAGCAGCAGACCTGCCCGGAGACCTGCATGTGTTTAAACCCATTTCAGAAGTATTTTGGTCAAAAATTCTCTACTCCCTTCTTCTGTTCATTAACCTTTACCAGAGTGCTAATTCTGTATTCAAATATAAGGTCAAAGCCCTCAGCTGAATTTTTTTTCAGAAGAACTAAGTGTCTTATCTAAAATCTTCTGGAGAGAAATACCATGCCAGAAGCACTCATCAGTGCCTCTTGACTGGCGCTGCTGCCGTCTCGCTTCCTGAGGAGCCGGTGGTACATCTGACATGGGAACGACTGTGCTGGGGAGCCAAGTTACTAAAGGTGATTAACTTTGGGAAATTAATTTTTTAAATGTACTCTCTTACATCGCGGCCTTTTGCAAAAAGGTGCTTAAGGTACTGAAACAAAGACCGAGACACTTATTGAAACTCCCATGACAAAAATGAATATACTGTAAAAACTCAGGTATCTTTTCCACTACGTGTCTCATCAGCAGGGGAGGCAAACCGTCATTGAGACATTTCTGCTCTGCTGCGTCTATAAAAAGCTATGCCTGCACGGAAAGACTCCATCACTGTATCCCACGCTCAAGGACAGCAGCACGTACATGTCCAAGTTGAGGAGGAAGGTTTTGCTGAATTGGAAAAACATCACAGAGCTTTCAGGTTTGTTTAAGTTGACATCCGAGCCCTGCTAGAGAAGAAGATGGGAGCTCAGACCCCAGCGCGCAAGGCATAACGCTCTGTCTCTGTCTTCTTAGCTGGCCGTTCGTCTGACACTTTGTTTTTAAGGTCCGTCTTATGGGTTAGGAGCTCAGTCTGAGAGCTGCAGCCTCCTCCTCCCACTCCCCTGCCTCCCCCTTACTGGGGCTGGGGAGAGAAGGGGACCGAGAGCTGGGGCCAGCAGTGTGCCAGCCCCCGCCGTGCTGCAGCCCCTTCCCCAGGGAGGGGAGGCGATGCCGAGCGAGGCTGGTGCCTGGGGAGAGCAGCCCTCCGCTGACAGCCGAGCCTGAGAGCGAGAGCCCAGCATCCCCTCCTCTTAGGCAGCACAGCTGCTGCGGGCTTAAGAGCATAGTTTGGCAGCCGTGCAATTAAATGAATGCGAAGGAAAAACCCCTGACGAGACTAGGAAACGCACAAGTAGCAGAGGAGGATGCTACTTGATCGCTTTTCCGGGGATACCTGGAGGAGGGTGGATGAAATTACCACTTTCCTGACTCGGGCTTGCTGCTCACCGATGGCTAAAGCACGAGGCTGCACCTGCGGCGGTTTCAAAAGATTGATGCAAATATCCCAGAACTAAACTTCCAAAGCCTGCATCAAGCATGTTGTCTAATTTAGCTCCGCATCACCTCTAACTCCCCTCACTAGCTTATTTTCCAGCTCAGTGAGAGCAATACAGGAACCCTCGGCTGGCCCCAGCAAAGCAGCCTGATGGCCGAGGCTCCGGGGAGCAGCTCATGGGAAGGTGTCCCGTCCCCTCACTGTCTTTCTGCTACTAATAAACACATAGCTAGGAAGGATACGTGCACCTAGCTTGCTAAAAGTAATTTAGAGATGATTCACAGGGACTTCTGATCCTTAATTTTTGGCAAACATTGAATCCTCTTTATACAGAAAATAGTGGCAAATGAGATTTGTTGCTCCCCTGGCTCCAACTCCTAGGCTCCCTGTTTTTAAAAGCTTGGGGGGGAGTGAATTTGCAGTAGCTTACTCCAAAGTTAACTTTTTTTTCCCTTCTCGTAATAGATGTAAAAAGGTCAAGGTTAATGAAGAAAATAGTGAATTTGAAGTTCCGTGGAAGAACAACCCAATGCTTTTAGCAATTCGCTTAAATTAGAGAAGAAAACCAGTTCCTTTAACATTTTAAAGCTTTTGTAGCCTAATGAACCATGCTACCTCCTGCAGCTTCTACAGAGCCGAAATTCCTGCAAGAAACTGTCTCATTAGCATGAAGTGGGAGCAGCCTGCCCGGCTCGCTGCGGCTCCCTGGGATGCTTTGCCTCTCCCGCCCCTGATGAAGTATCTCCACCTGAAGCGACACGTCAAAAATGTTAAGCACATCTAAATGGCTGCACCTCCCAGCCTAAATTAACTGCCATGTAGAAGAGGAAAGTCTATTTTCCTATACGGAAAAGAAAAAAAATTAAGGTGGGGGGAGGGAAGAAATGGTCCTGCCATCTCACCATTAGACACCTACCAGAAAACAAGGCTGCTGCTGTTCAATCACATCTTTAAGGTTTATTCTCACTTGTGGTTCACATTTAAGTTGCTGTTGTTGAGGTTAATGGGAGTTATGTGCTTATGACTATAATGGTTTTGATAAGTGGAAAAGCTGATGTTATTGCACATAAATCGCATCATGTAATGTGCGAATTGTGTTTTGGTTTTGGCTGAAAAATAATAAAGAGAAGGATGGATGTGCATTAGGAAAGAACAGATTTTGCCCTCTAGATACTAAATATAATATAGATCATCATTACAGGCATTTTTTTATCTGGCAGCATAAAAAAAAAAAGGGTAGTGGAGGATTAATGAGTACTTTCATATTTGGCAGATAAGAGGGGAAATTCCTGTGGCTATAGTGGCCAGAGCAGCACTGGACCATCTCCTCCTCCCCCACCTCTACCTTCTGGCTCTCTGCACAGATGTAATTTATTCTGCTAATGGGGGCTAAGGTTCACCTGCTGTCCAGCTGCCGGGGCTGAGGCAAGGAAAGGGACTGCGAGTAAAATGACTTTCAGCTGTGCTGTTTTTCATTGCTGTTTGCAGGTGGGTTCAAAGTTCACCGAGGGGGAGAACCTCGTCCTCTGCTCTGCCCGGCGATGTGCGGAGCAGGAACAAAGGAGAAGGTCCCTCCTGCATTTCTCCAGTCACCGGGATGGCTGTCGGCATAAATTAAAGCAAGCCCTCAGGGATAATTCTGACAGCCAGCAGTTATGGAGACATCAGCGTGTAGGTGATGCGGAGCGGGTGACGACCATCGTGGAGCAGCCCTCCCGTGCAGAGACCCGACAGCCTCGCCGCACCTCCGTCTGAGACAAGAGCAAAGCAGGTGGGAACTGGCCCCTCAGCTTGTCCTATAACGCAGGTTTACGTCCTACCAAGTGACGGGAAAGCATAATATGCCCTAAGATAGGAGTGACTGAATCCTAAGTTTATGGGAGGTGGCAAATATGCTGATCTCTACATTTTTAAACATGGGGATCTTTTAGTATAAAGGAACCTTTGAGCTCTTAATGGATTAGGCATAAAGTGGGCAGAAAGCAATAGGAACAAATAGGCATGCGCTCAGCACTGAAAAGTGCCCCGGTAAAAGTCTCCCCTGCCCTTGCTGCTGTAAAATTTTTGGAGCAGGATTTATTGAGAATTCTTTCCAAATTCTCCTGAGACCCTTGTGCCGTTGCCTTGATCTGGCTGTTTTCACTTATTCTAGGGACTTTTCCAATCACAGAATAAATTACCACCCTTGCCCTCAATGCTCAGCAGAGAAACATAAACCAGAACCGAAAACCAGAGCCAACCCGAACTAAGTGTGTTTGCAGCATCCCTGCAGGTGCTATGGTGGTGCTTAAGGTTGGCCAAATTCAAAGTGAATTCCTCCCTTTGATGTCAATACTTCTTTACCTACTCTCAATATTAAGGCTGAATGGAGAATTTTTAATTCCTGTTTTTTAAGTTTTGTTTTTTTTTTTTTTTTTTTTTTAAAGAATTTCGTGTCACAAGTTGTAGCATGGCTGGAGGGGTGCGGGTGTGTGGCCCCTCTTCCCGCAGTGCTGTGGGAGGAGGGGGCACCCAGACACCCCGCTCTGCCCGGGCTCAGGGCCACCCGAGGCTGTGAAGCCTACAAGGGGACGTGGAAGGGGAGGTGACGAGCCTCTGGCAGCACCGTGGCACTGCCAGTCCCCCCCCGACCCCCCGCAAACCCCGCGAGCGAGGCGGCGCACTGCCAGTGCTGAAGTGTCGGGCTAAAATTTATCCTTTTCCTAAACTTCCTCACATATGTCAGTTTATGCAAGAATTTAAAAATGATTTAAGATTCTTTTAAAAGAAACACTTTTTCCCCCCCCTCTTTTTCCTTTTTCTCCAAAGAAACAAAACCTTCCATGGCAGGCTATAAAATATGGATTATTTACCTCCAGACTGGGCACAAGTCTGATCCAGTCTTAGAGGTAAATGTGTATTTAATCTTTAAGGCATATTGTTTGTCCACGTAAATACATATTTTGGTATACACATTCTTTATAACACAGTCATATGGATGAAGTGGAGATTTTGGTAGGCATAACATTTACCATTGTTTTTCTAGAATGCTAGCTCTGAAAACGTGCAAAAAAGCAGCTTTTACTGGTGATGGTTTTTAACACTCCTGTATCTTAAAAACAGCATAGTTTCTAAAAAAAATATATATATTGAAAAGTTTAAAAAAAGCTGTCTAGCTATGAAGGACACATTTCCTGCCAAGTTATAAACCCTTGAGAAACTGCATTTGTTCAAGAAGTTGTGAGACATCCTTTAATTCAGTATTAGTATAATATCACGATCAGCAACTGTATAATTAGAGCATCATTGCTTCTATGTACGTCACCGATGCAATGGTAATTGCAGACCTGAGTTATTGCACAAGTAGGAACTTACGGTGTTACAGACTTTGGGGTTTCCAATGTGGACAACAATCTTGATGTAAATATTCAGTTATACTGCTTGGAGCTAAGCCATTTATTTTTCACGTTTGAAAGGTGGGAATAAATATAATAATATTTGCCCGACAGATATGAACAGTATGGGTTAATCCTTTGAAGCAGCATAGAACATACCTTCAAACAGTTGCCTAAAGCAAACGCACCCCACAAATTACAGGGCGGGTGGATTTCGTAAAATGTGGTTGTGTTCAATTTGCAGCAGTCTGCACCGTCCGTTTTGGAAGAATGCCCCAATAAGTCCCAATCTGTACAATTACCAGTTTACCGCATGGAACAGATTCACCAAGAACCAAGTCTCTTTATTTGATCAACACCGCCTACAGCTCCAATCCTGCAAAAATTAAGGTCATTTGGCTGTATGTCCTACGTCTGTCGAATTAATCGGTGCACAAAGTTAAGCACAGCTGTACCTCTTTGTAGGACTGGAGGGCTGAGAGGGCAGAGCCTCGTGCGCAGCCGTGGGGAGACTAAACCCTACGGACACCGAGAGCGCAGGGCGGCGTGGGCAGCCCCGGCACGCCTCGCCCGGCGCTGCGCGCACACACGCACACGCACACGTCCGCTGCTGAACACGCAGGTCCGACCGATATTAAATACCTATGTCACCTAAGGAAACGCCATTGGCACCTAGAAACGCTTGGGGATTTTGTTGGGTTTGGGGTTTTGTTGGGGTTTGTTAATTTTCTGACTTGACAATCATTATGTCCCCCCAAATTTAACTGAAAATTCAGAGATGGGACTGAGCATCTTGTCCATGTCATCCAGTGGCTCTGTCCGACACGAATGCAAACAGTGCATACTTCATTTATGGTTTTGTATTTAATAAAGCTGCTGTTCGTTCTATTCTGTTGCTGGAAATATCAGGCTCCAGATATCAGGAATCACTGAAATGAAACATATCATTGAAACATACAATTTGATCCAGCCACAGGATAGAAACATCTCTCAATTTTACATGAGACAAGGCATACGAGTTGGGCTATGCGCATTCTTTTTTCCTTTCTTCAAAAAACTGTACTGACATAATACTTTCTGCAGCACCACTGTTTCTAGTGAATGGATTCTAAAATATAGCACTTTAAAGCTGCAATACAAGAGAGATCAGAACATCAGGACTGTGTATAGTATAATTTGAATTGGGTTTATACTATTTCCTTGAAGAATGAATTTAGTCATGTTATTCAAGGTTTTAAAAAATGCCACATTTCTGAAAAGAGTAACTGCTTAGCACATGACTGTAAATAATACGATAGGAATAGTACGATCTGTCACTGAACGTGCGCAGAGTGACCCAGGACATTTTATTGCCATACTTTGGATTCAACATATTTCTGTTTATACCCTGCGTCTGAGTTTATCAGTAACTACAACAGATTCACCGCGTACTCTGTCTACCTGTTAGCATGGGATAGTGTATCTTGAGACTAGCGAAACTCGGAGTCTGCCTTTTCAAAACCTGGGGTGTCTGAACTGAATTTGGAACGGCTGAGTGTGCGGAGTGCTCAGCTGGTATCGCTCGCTAAGAAAACCTATTGTTAGGAGGAAAAAATGTTATACGATAATAACTGTGTCGCCTACTGGAGTTCATATACAAAACAGGGGAATAATAATGTCAATGATGGTTTTATTATTCTTGTCATCAATCGTTGTTTTGTAAGCAAGTCAAGATCTATTGGGGTCACCAGGAGATCTTGCATTCAAGGGCTGTTGGCCAGAGTCATGCTGCAGCAGTTTTCACAGATGGCATTTTTAAATTCAGCTGTAAACTGTGAGCAATGTTTTGTGTTAATGCTGTCTGGGGCTGGTTTAAAAAAAAAAAAAAAAAAAAAAAGTTAGTAGCTTTACATGCTATTTTGAAACTTGATCCTTCACTGAGTGAAATAAGAGTATTATCTTGATAGACGGCAGTACTAGGAAATTGTGTGTGTGAGGACTTAACTGCTGTGGTAAGATATTTGTACAGTGTTAGTACATTGGTAATGAAGTCCTGTCTGTAAAGATGATTCTATCATGGACGGCAACATGCACTTCAGTACAGTTATTGGAGCAACCTCGTTTTAATATATATATGTATTTTATATATATATGTATATATATAAAATTCTGCTTGATACTTTATGTATTTTCAGATATCTAGTATTTAAAAGCATCCTTTATCATTGCTAAATTAGCCAAACCAGTACAAAATTAAGTGCAAGAAAAATACCAATTCACATAGTTTTTGCCAGTAATACAAAAGGGACTATTCAGCTTCTCACATTTACAGCCATTTAGGAATTTTGATTTAGAATGACTAAGGGAAACATTCCTACATTCAGAAGATGTCTCAAAATAATTTGTGTTCTCTTTTGTAATAGGAAAACTAGTTTTTACAGATATCACCTACTGGTTATTGGTGGGAGATGGAAAACATAAAAAGGAGTTGGTGCTATCCTTGACTAATTGCCTAAAAACCTAAGTCTGAAGCAGGCTGATGACCCCCTGGAGATGGGAGAGGAGGTTTTCCTTTTAGCCAATAGCACCTTTGTCCTTGACTAGAGATTCCTTATGCTCAAAAGGATGCCTTAGCATTTCCCAAAACACATTCCAGATTTGTTGGAGAGGAAGAGGAAAGTAGTGTTTTATGAAGGCACACCCATGCTGAATTTGCAGGAAAAAGGAAAGAAAACAGAAAGCAGTACTGCACAATGCAGTTATAATACAAGGCTCATTCTTGAAACCTGAATATCATGCTAGAAGAAAATCTAGATATGTGTAATATTTTGAAGAAATATTTTGAAGGCAATATTATTTGATTTTTTTTTATCAAAAAAGAAAAATGTTTCTGTGTAAATGTGGATAGAATGCTATTTATGAAGGGAACTGAATATTTGTATTGCAGCCTTAAAGAAGCACATTTTTACTGCAATATTTTTTTTTTTTTTGTAAACTACGGTCTGCAACTCAGCAGACCATGACTGAATGCTTTTGAAAACTTGTAGATTACAAACATGAAATCACAATTAATATCCTCTAAAAGTAATTTCAGAGCTTTCACGTCTTAAAAAAAGGACAATGTGTACTGCTTCACAAGGTAATGCAGCTAATCAAAAAAAGGAGTAGAATTAAAGTATTTACATAATGAGCAATTCTACAGAAGGCGATCATCCCCATGTAAGCACTGCTGATTATATCCCACGCTGCTTTTAACAAACTCTACCAGATTGGATCCAGTCATCAGCACTTTCAGAGAATCCTTAAAAGCCTTTTATGGGTCTTTACATTTAGTGCAGAATGATGTTCTTCAGGTAGAATATGCTGCTGAGGGAGGACAGTGTCAACACAAGGTACCAGCAGGAGAAGAGGACTTCAGCGTCACCGGTGATCCCATACTGGGCTGTACTGGGAGCTGCAAAGAGAAGAAAAAGGTCTTAAGTGAAAATTTCCACTCTTAGACCCCCAAATTCTCAGTTTTCATTAATTCTTCTAAGATAACTATTAGAGCAGCAAAAGCATTCTTCTGAAAACTGGAGAAAATGCTGCAAAAGTAGCCAAGCCCTCCTGCTACGCCGCTCAGTGAATATTACTTTTTGTTTTAGAGAGGATAAATCGTTATTAAGGCAAGCATTTAAAAATGTGGGTACTTAACATCAGATGAGCGCTTCATGGTTAAACATTTGAATAATTTATCTATTTTTAAGTTACTGAGCATTAAGATCTCCACTGAAATCAATGAGAGGTGAATATATTTGCCTCCGTTGGAAAACAACTCACTTTCTGCCTAACTTTAGAAGCCCAAGTTTGACAATTTTGCTTAGCCAAAGACATTCATATTTATTTTCACTCTCTTTGAAGAAACTGCTTTAATACAAAGTCTTTCTCAAACTCCTAAGTAAGTATTACAGTAAGTGCATGCGAAGAGAGTTAAAACACAAGAAAACAGTGGCGAGAACCGGGTGAGGGGACAGTCGACTATCCCGCCTGCAGCGCGGGAACGCACCCGGGCACAAACCGACCGTTCGGGTCTTGTAGAGCCACGGGCAGGAGGAAGGAAAAGGACCTATTACCTCACCCTGCACGGAGCTGAAGCTCATTGGAATGTTCGGCTGCTAATTAAGCACTGCAGGCTCACTTTGGCTGGCAGATTTGTGTAAAGAATTTCTCTCAAATCAAATGTTTTTCTTTTATAACGTGCGTGGAACACCGACCTCTTATAGTCATACGCAGCATCCTGTGCTCTTTGGTTGAACGCTGGTATCAAAGGTTTTGCTTTCCAGACTATATGAATATACTATTGATTATTCTAAAACATAAAATCTATGCAAGTCTTGTATCGAGTGCCGTTTCTACAAGCAGGCATCGCTTATGTCAATGGTGCTTTATTTAGATACAAGTTGCAGAATTTGCTTTTTTGACTGGACGATGTCTGCCAGAAACATGGATGGAGATTAACTGGTGGATGCTGAGCAAGACTGAGCCAGCTTGGTGCCCACGTCCTGGTGCTTAAGGCTCTCTCCTCGCAGAGGACAGAGGTGTCGGAAAGGCAGGAGGGGAAGCTCATTCCTGATGACCCTTCTTGAGCTGGGGACGCTCAACCCAAAGTCTGGGCTGCAGAACGGAGAAACCACTGATGTGGCTACGTGAAAAACACAGGAGCCATGTGTGAACGAAGAGGAGAGGTTGCCTGTGAGCCTCGGGTTGGTGTGGGGATGGATACCATGTGGAGGATCCTGCCTCTTCTGCAGGATCTCTCCTTCCACCCCATTACATTGCCATCCTGAGGTGTCCTCAAGGCACGGGGCTATCTGGACCAGGAACACCAAGAGATGGTCTGAAGATGAGACTTCAGCCAACAGCCCTACTCCGCAGGTACATGGGAGATGGCTACGCAGAACAGGTGCCAACGGTGCGGAAGATGGTTCTCCTGGGGCCAAGCCAAAGCTTGTCCCACCGCCTTGCCCAGGAATGAGCCGCCTCCGACAGCACCGCTGCCCCTCACCGGTGCCAAGGCCACCTCTGGCAGGGAGACACCAGGGTACAGCGCACATCGTGCTTCAGAGAAAGCAAACTGCACCAAATCCCCACGCGCTTCCCTTTTGGGCAGAGAAGAGGAGGAGAAGTAAAGCATCCCTGATGGCAGGCGTGAGCCGTGCTGCCGGTGTGTCCAGGAGGGTTGCGTGGTGCGGGCAGGATGGAGCCCAGGGAGCAGAGCAGGATCTCGCTCCGTGGGGTTGGTACCCAGCATTTGGCTTGCACGGGAAGCGCCCCCCGCCCTGAGATGAAGGATGACAATAAAGCAACAGAGGAGATTTCACTACAGTCACAGCCTGTCTGGAGGAGTAGGAGCACAAAGTAAACCTGGGTGTTTCACCAAATCCTGTTTGCTTTTGTAAGACGCAGTCTCCTGAATTTCAAGTTTTGTTCAGTCCAAATACTGAAACATAAACATCCCTTTTTTTTCTATACAGAAATCTGTGCTATGTGCTACCGGGTCCATTTTCAATGTATGACATTTTATTTGGCGCAGAGTGTGCTATAAAACCAAAAATCATTCATTTCCCCCCCCCCTGCAGAAAGGTTCAGGTAACAAAAAAAAAAAACAAACGAGATGAAGCTTGATTTTGAAGCTTAGTTTAGTGACTTATAACCATGACTAACTGCAGGACAGGGCACTCTCTTCTCATTAAAAAGGAACTTTCTGTGGTAAGTTGGTATGACAAATCAACATTTAATTTATTACAAAAAACAGGCTAGCAAGCTGAAGCATAGCGTAGGTGGTATTCCATTTTATCATATTAAAAGAATTTCCCCAACGTAAAGATAATTTGAACTACGGTGGCTATAAAAGCGAGTGGAAAATTATGTAAATCTGATTTCCTGCATATGAACCAGTACTATCTTTCTAAAGCTTATTAAATCATATCTGGATTGTTTCAGCACAAAGGTACTAGGTGAATTAATGGGGGAAAAGACATAGACTTGGGTAGATAATAGAAAAGAGTTATGGTTCCCAAAGCTGGCTAACCAGAAGAATTTGATGTGAAAGAAACCTGAAAGAGAAGCAAATCTGGAGAAGCTTAAGCCACTGGACTCTGCTGGGTTTGAATAAACTGCCCCGGGGGCTGAGTTCATGTGGTACAGCGAGGGGCAGGATGCCAAAGGAGCCCAGGGGCTGGTTTTGCTGGTCCATGGGCCATATCCCTGATCCCACCCTGTCCCACACCTCGCCCACTGTGGAGCAAGGGTTTCGGTGCTATGTCCGGGTGTGATAAGTAAGATTTTGATAAGTAAGATTTTCATTTAATAAGCTCTCTGAGTTTCTTTAAACTGGTCTTTGGCATTACAATAGCAAATGAAATCCATCTGTGCTGCGTGGCTCCCAGGTTCGCTGGGACTGATGCTCTGAAATATCTTGAGCTGAAATTTAAAATTATTCTCCAGCCCCTCTACTACCTGTTCCATTTCCTCAGATTCCTTTAAAGAGGGCAAACTGGTGCGAACCTGCTGCCACTGGGGTCTGCTGATTAACCCTTGCTAGGTATAGTTCCACTTAATGAGACCTGCAGTGGCATTTCCTATAGAAAAACAAAATAAACCTGAAGCTATTCACATTTGTGTCTGCATGGCCCCAAGTCCCCCTGAACTAGGAAACTGCTGTCATTGTGGAAATGTCCCCAAAATCTATGGCGTGCCAACAGGCAAACTGATCAGAAGTTGGCTTTAAAGGGCTTTTTTGGAACTGTATACTGCAGGTTTAAAAAGACACGCTGATTTAATTCAAACAGGAACTGGTAGCTGGAAAACATTTGCCATATACTCGCACAGGACCAGCAATTCAGCATGTGCATTGTGGTGCACTTTTTCAACCCTCAAATTCATTCGGCAGTGGAAAAAGCCTGACTGGTTTGGGGGTTGCTTTAATAGTCTCCTTTTATAATTAGCAGCCCGAATTAGAACACACTTTGGGAAGCTCGGCTGGCAGGGATGGGCAGGAGGCTGCCTGTGCTTTTAGCTGGGCAACACTCAGTTGTCTCGGGTACGATGGATGTGACTTAATGATTGGGAAAGTCTTGCCAGATCATTATGCCTCCTAACTCCAATTTGACTTCTGGAAATCTCCAAGTGTTTCTAGTCTCCAAAGTGAATTTATAAGCAGATGTCCCTCCTTCACTGTTAGTGGCAAATGGGTTGCATCAATTACAATGTCACAGTAAGTCTACTGGATGGCATACAGTTTAAAATGTTGTGCTTGTCTCTTAAAAATTAATAAGCTTTCATAGGGTTTTTTTTATGGTTCTCTATGTCAGTCTAAAAACCTTAGCTTAGGAATGAATGAAAAGGTTTAAATGTTTGAAAATAGCATGAAACTCACAGCTGCTTTTTTTTTCCCTACTAAGATCTTAGCATTGAATGTCATTGTTTTATACAGACACACACACTTGCACTTGCAGTCTTAATATTGGTACAGCAAGATAATGGTGGAGGTATGTATGATTAGGCATTAAATAAAAGCATGAATTATTTGACTCTGTGATTACATCTGCAGCTATCCTGGGCATTTCCATAATACCTATCACCACCATTATAATGAGGCACTCTGTTTATAACTGATTTTACAGCATGTGAAGCTTTTGGTACACAAAGAGGGGAAGGACAACAGCGGTTGGGCTGCAGAGAGGTATTTATCTGGCTAAAGATTCTCCTCCTGAACAATGTCTTGGTAACTACCTGAAATGGAAAGCAAGGTCAAATCATTTGGCTCCCCTCGTGCTGATCTGGCAGTGCAAATTCAGTTCAGAGCCGTGGTAGGGATACCTTAAAAGAAAGTGAATTTCCATCTGGAGGAAGATTAAAATGAGCTTGATGAAAAGTCTGATGTTTGAAATATAAAATGACCTAGGATTTAGACGACGCAATAAGTTTAAAATATATCAGCTTCCGGGATAATAATTTCCTTTCTTGCTAGTGGATAAGTTGTTCAATTTTCCCCAGAGCCCAACAAGCAGCGTCCCGTCTAGCAGGGCAGCGGCGGGGCGTCAGGCTGAGCTGCGCTCCCGGCAGCATCGCGAAGGGACCCGGCGGGGCTCGGCAGGTCCCTGGGCATGCCCTCTCCATGCAGATGGTCCTTCCCCCGGGAGCTCCGCCGGGAGCCCCGTGCTCCTTGGGATTTGCAATCAACACCTGCCCGCTGAGAGGAACCCTCGCTACTGACACACGCAGCAGGTCGCAGAAGTGGGGGTTGTGTGCATGTATTGCACCGTGTCCTTACAAGCCTCATCAGGCTCGTCCGCTCTCCCTCAATACATCAAAACTATCTGCAGACCTGCGCGAGCGGGCGCTCTCGTTGCAGCAGGGACGGAGACACGCAGAGAAAGTTTCTGCTCCCATTCCCCCCTTTGCTTTGTAACTCCCTGTGGTGGTGTTTATTGAAAAAGGCAGGTCCGTTTCTCGCTTTCGACGAGACCGTATCCAGGATCTTTCCTGGGAGCCCTTTACGCGGCGTCGCGGTCCTGCGGAAGGAGAAACCCCTGCGAAGGTCGGCACTCGCCGCGTCCTCCACCGCTGCCACGGCGCGACCCCCAGCCAAGGTCCCTGCGTGCACGCCTTTGAAGTCCGCGTGCTCTTATCAAGCTCTCCTTTCTTCTAATTTAGCGATTATTCTGCATAATCCTAATGTTTTATAACAGTTAGCAGTTGTGAAAATATTTAAGCACGCTCTTAGCACAGATAGGATTATATTCAGAGATCTCTCCTGGTGGTGAATAGAAAGGAACAAAGTAATATTATATCACTATCTCTAATTAATACAAGAGATTAGGAAAAGTACTATGCTGAAACGTGCAAACCAACATTTCCTAACACCAAGCACTGCATTAACCAGAAATAATTACAAGCTTTAATGCTGATGCCTTGTAGACAAAAGCACGGACCTCTTTAGGTTGTCTGAATAAGCAAGACTAATTCTGTTAAATGGATTATGCAGGGAGATGTTAATAAGCCTTTCATTTAACTATATTCAGATTAATGATTTATTATAGGAAAGCCTTAATAAATAGTTTTTTGTGCAATATTTAAAATATATGGAGGCGGAAGGAATAAACTAATTCAAGGTCAAAGCAGTAAGAAAAAAAAAAGATTAAAAAGACTGGGCTGTCAAAAATGTTTTTTTAAAAGAAAAGATTGTAAGATAATGGGACTCTGAAGGCTCAGTGGAGTCCTACAGATAACATCTCTAAATATTGTTACACTTGAAGTTAGTTGAGGATTTATGGCTTTGGAGGAGCTGGTCGACAGTCTATAAAAGACTGAATTAGAGAGCAGTGGCTTGTGATAGGAGAGCTAATCTGCTTGGAGAGTGCTAGAACTGGCTTACAAGCGTTTTGACCAAAGGAAAGTTTGTCAAGAAGAGAAACCTCACTCTGTGCCTTGGAGGCCAGGCAGGTTTGTAGAGAGCTTGACCTTGGGAGAACAAACCCCTAAAATCCTGTGTGAAAATGAATCAGCGAAGACACCGATTTGTTTAGTCTTATGCAAATGCAATCATCCTCAAGGCTAAGTGCCTGAGACAGGAAATTTACAGTGATGGAAAATTCACTAGTGAAGTTAAATAGATAAATCTGAACGAGAAGGTCCTTTTGAAGTGTGTGCTAGATGGAGACTTAATTAAAAAGAGCTTTGACCATGATAATAACACTTGGAAAATGCTAATAATTTAAGTAATGTTGAAATGCGTTTGGTCTGTGTCTGTGGTAGCCGAGAGCTGGATGTGGTGACTCAGAAGGTCCTCTCCAGTCTGATGTTCCTCTGTTATTGGTATGAATCACTGAAATTCCTTTTAATGACAGAGAAACGTGAGGCACTGGCCAGGGCAACATCCCCAGAGCGCATCTGAAATGCAAAATGCTTATGTTTTAGATAAAGGATTACATTTGCAAGAGATTATTTTGTAAGTGATTTATGGTCAAAATGTTTTTGCTTATCCCACCCAGCTAAGACAGCCAAGCGAAGAAACCAGTGCAGATCTATGTAGCTCTGGCTTTTGGAAAAGTGAAACACATTTTATGTGATGACTCATGGGGCACTGAAAAACATTTTCACGGAGTATAACAAACTGTTAGACGAGGTAGCTCAATGCCACCGGCCGTGTCCTCACCTGCGCGCAGTGCTCACTTGTCTTCCCAGTCTTTGCTCACGAAACCATAGGGACAAAGAGTGGCTTTATCGTTCTCTGAAATGTGAGCGCTGGCAGAAAGATTTGGAAGATAAGCCCCCCCCAGACCGACGGAATTGATAAGAGAGGCGTATGGTCAGGTCCTACTCACCGGCATTCACACAGGCGCTGTGAGATGCACAAACTGTAAAATGAGTGGCTTATGCTGATTTGTTTCTTATTTCTAATTTAAACGAGTAAAGTAGCATTTTTTGAGTTTTAAAATAGGAATACAGAGAACAAAAGATTATTGCTATAACTGCAGATGCAAAAACCAACTATTTGTTGCACTACAATAGTAAAGCTTAGTATTTTAAATTCTTGAGATATGTATGCCACCAGCAATGTTTTAAAGTGAAATATTATCCCAGTGTGTGTTTGCGTGTATCTGTGTATGCACAGAAAATAAGAAAGAAGCATTTCTTGTTTCAGTCATAAAGACCCTGGTTGGGATACGCTCTGTGTCTAATTCCAAACTGGTTCTTAATTCTGATTCTGACTGAGTTCAAATATAAAATATGATCTTTACAGGACTAAAAAGAAAGTCAAGGAATCAAAACATGATAACTAGCTCAGCCACCCAGCATTGTAAATTCATAATCGAGGGGATCTTTGCCTGGGAATTTGGATTCCCTGGCTGTGGAAACACACGTCCAAGGAGGCAGCAGAGGAGACACGTTTCTCTCTCTGCCCTCCGCAACAGCCAGTCACCCTTCCCGTTCCACCCACTCACACACCGACAAATAACTCATGCTGAATATTGTAAACAGCTAAGTACTAATTTAAAACCAGCTAAAAATACACACAGTAATGTAAATTTTAAGTAAGATGATTTTTGCTTGCTTATTAATGTGATGGGGCATGCCAGACACATTTTGCAGTTGTTCAAACTAGACCTACTTAGTGAACACTTAACAGCTGCATTTCATTAAGCTTATAGAGAAAGCAAAACCATAACTGATGGAGGTTGTTAACTATATGCAAAAGGTTTTTAAGTGTCTTAATTTCTGTCCTCAAATAAGTCTCTGGAACAAAGCGTTTCCAAAGTCAGCAACTTCTCAAAAGTACCGAGTGCAGGCATCTCGATATATATGGCACGGATATGGAAGCACCCCCAAGCCCGTAGGCTGGCTCACCTGGCAACCCGTTATCTTGCAAACAGACTTGTCCCCTGTTCCAAGGAGAGCATCCCCCGCTCCGGCTGAAGAGGATGCCGTTAGGGATCTAGCCAGCGATTCGGCAGAGCTGCGTTTGGGAATGCGGTCCTGGGAAGAGCTTTGGTGAGCGGCGGCGAGGAGCAGCCGTGCTCCGGGGCGCTGGCGCTGCCGAGGCGTTGTTGGGTCAGGTCACCTTTAAGATTTTTGTTGTGTCCTGTTCGCTTTTTCCCGGTTTTGCTGCCTTGGGATCTGCCTAAGTCAACCACCTCTCAGCAGCCTCTCTCCCACTTTCAAAAGCTGTGCTAACAAATGGAACCCTACAATTGTAGGGTTTTTTTCTAAAACTCATTCCTCCTTCCTGTCCGATCCAACATCTGCTGTTTTACTTTCCAAATTGTCACTGATTCCTCTCATAGAAAGCAACCTTTAAATCTGTTATTGTTCACAGCAAAACATTTAATGTAAAAAAAGAAAGGGGGTGTGTGTTATTTTAGAGAAACAAACATCTCTAATTTTTCAAGCTTATAAATGATGAATAAATTTTCCAGCTAATTTATACTTTTAAAAAAATCATATATAAAGTTACAGTGTTTAAGATATCAGAAAAAAAAATCCTTTCCAAGAAGGTAGGCACATGGGCTATCTTATACTTAGGCACAAGATCCTGGTAACTCAAAAAACTTGATTTTGGGCATTTTCACTTCATGTGCTAAAGGAATTGCTGTGGTCCTTGGTGTCAGTGTGTGCTTTTTGAAGGAGTTCAGCATCTAATTATTAGTGATATGATAGTTAGAGAGCTACAGAAGCTATTAACATTTTCTATTCAGTATACAAATACCCTTGAGTTGTTAAAAAATGTGTATAACCCAAATTACTGCATTTGAATACATTTGAATGTAAGCGCTTTATATTGCTACTGTTTTCACAATGAAAAGGTGTTGTTAAAACTTTATTACCTAGGTGTGATTTGTTTCCAAACTTGCTTTTTAAATTTTAGCATATGGTTGCCAGTAGAAAAGTCCCCATTTGCAGGCAGTTATCACACGGTGGTACCTAAAAATCCCTGTAGTTATTGCTCACTCTAATTATACGGTCTTGCTGTTGTTCTTACTCAGTAGTGGTTGTAAGTGTGGGCTTTTTCAGTGGGGGCCAGGCACGCACCGTTTTAGTTACTCCATATTTCTGTATTTACAATGGATTCAAGTAACATGAAAAATGGGCAGTGGTGATTTGGAGAAACTCTTTAACAATAGCAGCCCTAACACAAAAGCCTGTTTTGTAGATAATCAGTGTAAATAATAGATTCCCCACATGCTGCTGTCTATCAAGTTATTTCTTCAAGCAAATGTCTCTGGGTATCATAAAATCAGAAAAATAGTGGTGCTCAGACAAAGCGGGCTCACGCTAATCTTTCAGATAGTGCAGACCTGCTTTTGTTGCAGCTGCAAAACCAAAAACAATTTTAAACCCTTATGCGTTGTTGTACAGTATATCTTTAATGGAATTTCATTTAGACACAGATAAACTTGATCATATCAAATAAAACCCCCTTCCATTAAATAATGCAAAGGAAAAGAATCCTTCTAATACATTAATAGGATAAATGAAGCAGGCACTGAACGCAGAGTGCCTTAGTGTTTTAACAGGATAAAATAGTACAGCCCTGACATACCCGGTTTCTACGGCAAGGAGTATTTCATAATCCCAAGAAGTATTTATGAGGAAAATTACTGTAAGGGAATAGAATAAAATTTGGCTTTATATATCATCATTTATACTCAAGCTATCTCAAATTTCTTTGTACAGCTGGGAAGAGCGGTCATATTGGAACAAATAAAGTATGTTTTAGGAACTTCAGAGCTGCGGACGTGTACCAGCCTCGGACATCCGAGACGACTTTTAAGAGACGGAGGAGACACCAGCCCTGGTCCTGGGCTGAACCCGTGCTTAACCCGAGCACCCCGACCCCTGCCTGGATCCGTAAAGGAGGCAGGAGAAGGCAGCCAAGCGCGGTGCCTGGAGAGCGAAGCAGAGCAATCCCAAACCACCTCCCGCAAGTCCTCTAGCACTGACCAGCAACACGGGGACCGTCCCAAGGTGACCCGAGCTGGGATTTTAACGCGAGAACCTCAAAGCTGGATGTGCCGTAATGAGAAGGAGCTGCGTGTGTTTCAGAGGGCAGATTACAAGTCAAAATAAACTTAGTGACTCGGAGAAATCTTCTGGTCAGGAAAAAAAAAACAAACCAGTTCAATAAGGCCAAAAAAGTCCTGCTCTTTAACAAAAACAGCCAACTGCACACGTACTGGAAGAACAAGAATTGACAATTCCTGTGACAGTTCCTCAGGAAAGTGTCTGCGATTCCAGTGGGTCGCCCATCCCATCCTGCCGTGAAAGGAGAAACGCGTTTCTGGCGCGTGTGAGCAGAAGCGCAGCCTGGGAGGGAGCGCTGCGGCTCTCCCCGCGTGGGGGGGTCACGGCCGGAGACGCGCAGACGGGCTGGACGCAGCCCAGGGAAGAACGACGAGAACATCTCAGCCGGGAGGAAAGCCTGGAACAGCGGGACAGTTCAGAACCCGAGGGGGAGAGGGAGTCCTGGCATCGGCTGAGGGATACACGTGAAGGTTGCCCCTGGAGAAGGTAAGGGAATGGTCTGCTTGTGTCTGCGGCAGGTAGGACCCAGGACAGCTGTGAAGGCAGACTTGGCCCGGGGTTGCACGGAAAGGATGAGGCACCTGCATCCCTGCAGAGTTTTAAGAGCAGTGCGTACAAATATCTGTCAAAACCAGCAGTAGGCACCACCTCTCTTGCCTGTGGGAAGAGGCCTTTCTAGACGTTCTCTTTGGGCCTTTAAAAAATAACAATCCAGGCATGCATCGTAATTAGCAGTGACAGAAACACTGGATTTCCTTCTGGAACCGGAGGTACGAGCGGTTCCAGAGGAGGAAAGGGAGGGTGGCTCGTGGCAGAGACAAAGATCAGCCTCCTCAGCCTGCAGCTCCTGGAGCGACTCCCCCGTCCACAGCACGGGCTGCAGCTCCATCTCCCTCTCCTAGAAACTGGCTCTCAGTTCTTTCTCATGGCTTAGGGACATGCCTGTTTTATGCAAACTGCACAGAAAACTTTAAACAGATCTTTAATTCTCATAGAAAAACGAACACAGCTGTGGAACCTATAATTAGCATATGCCTCTTGGCTTATCAAACTCAGTTCTGCTGTTGCATCATGCCTTGTGATTTCCCTCATAAATATCTTAAGATCTATCTTAAAAGCAGTTACTTGTCTTCCACTGGGAGCAATCAGGGGAAGGTTTCTCTACACTTCTGAACGGGTAGGAATTTTCTTATTCCAGGATATAGTTATCTTTGGATGAGCTCTGTCTCCTCCTGGATCTCGCCGCCTGGTTTCCACTGGTGCTGCTCGTGCGTGGTTTCCCTTCGTTAGACTTAGCACCGTGTTCTAGTCTCCTTCCTCTTTCTCTTCTTTCTCTTTGTGTAATAGGAACAACAACAGATTCAAATACTTTACATAAACTTGCAGTTTTAACCCATTTCTTTGTGGGATCAGCTCTGAAGGGCTGTAATTATCACTAATGTTCCCACATTAGAGCTATTAATAAGTTAAAGGGCACTCTTGTTTCTAAGGCTTGAAATAAAACCCGACTTCCATTTTCTTTGAGTTTGCCAAGCTTTCCTCTCTTTCTTTAGCTGTGCTAAAAATAATTTACCCAAGGATTACTAAAAAAAAAGCAAAGATTTTTTTGAATATTATTTTGTGGTTTATTGCAGCAGTAATTTCTTTGGTAAGGTTATCTTCAGCAAGTCAAATAACTTTGCCTTCAAATAAAAGTTATTACTTAGCCCAAAGGCCAAGCAGAGAGTGCTTTCTGGAATCAGAACCACTCTGCCTCTTTGGAGCATATATGAGAAAAGTTGAATAAATGCAAACCTAGCATAGCTTGATAGTCAGAGTTATATGATCTACTACTATGTATTAATGAGCTAGAAACACTGTCTAGGATTTCATAAGCAAAATAAGGCCTCTTTAATAAAAATAGTCCACGAAATGGTGAAAATTGCTACTCGAAATTCTCACAAAAGTCAAGGGAGATTATCATATTGCTGTCTCCCCTGCTTGGTTACACAGGCAAAGCTACAGGGCTGCCTTCAGAAATGCAATCTGTCTGTAAGCACCTCTAGGCAAAAAACCGAAAATTAAAACCAAAATCCCCTCACTGCCGAAACCCTGAAACTCTAGCCTAATTGCAGATGTTGCCATTAATACTGTGCTTAGTAGGCTGGAACACAATTGCATAGTACTGAAAGAAAAATTACATCTGTGTAACCTGGCTGATAGATAACATGGTGATGCAATAAATAACACGGTGCTGGATATTTCTGCTAAAATAGATGGGCTGTTTTGTGTAACCAGCCTGTTCCATCTAGTGATGTGCGCTGGGGGGCCTGACCTCCTGGTCATTGCCATTAAAAAAAAAAAGCAGCAGCCTAGAGAAAATATCCTGAGTTTCACCAGCAAGACATTTCTGTAGGCATCTGGAGCCTGCTGAATTTACTGGCTGGAGCATTAATTCCTTGAACTGAGAACTGGATACAACTGATTATTTTTTCCATTGGATTTCAGAATTATCAATGCTTTATAAAAGAAAGGCAACACCTCAGTACAGAGTTGTGTGAACTGGACAGCACAATATACAGCATCTCATTACCTACCAGCAGAAAAATTATTTAATAACACCAGTGTAGTCAGCAAAGCCAGGTAATGCAGCTTATGTTTGCTCCCACTTAAAAGAACGCTGTTGATCGCCCCGAGTAACATATTCTAGCTCTGACAGGAAAGGATACGGCAAAACATCACGACCCGAGATTTAAAACGTGCTAGTTCTATGTCCCTAGGGAGGTACTGCATCCCTGTGCACCAGAGTCTGAGCCGCCGGAGGCAAGATCCTTTGCACCGTATTTCTATGGGATGGTGCGTGGTAACTGCAGACAGGATTGACCACTTCCTCCAGTCCAACTTCCCACGAAAGGTTGAACCAGGTGATCTTTCAGGGTTCCTTCCAACCTGGGCTACTCTGTGATGTGGCATATTTCCCAAAAGCTCGTAAAGGTATCCTGCTTCTAAGACATACATGGACTCAGATACAAGTTCTGAACAGATACTGAATTGGGGCTACTCTTAATTATTGTCTATTTTAAGCTGTGATCCAAAAGACAAATGTACAACTCCCAAGCTGTCCTTCTTGCCCCAGATTTTGTGAGAAAACTGTTTTTTTTTTTTTTCTGAGTTTATGTATGGAAAAACTCAAAATTTGTAGAAAAGAGAAAAGCTCTTCTGTTGAGAATGAACCATGAAATCATTTTCAAATAGTTTTCTAAATGATGTAGCTACTGAAGCCCTCCATTTCTTTAAAATGCTTCTTTATAACTGATATCAGAACTAATTTATATTGAGCTTATTTATGGGAAATCTTAGCATATTAGGCAACTGCAGGTCCCACGTACTGTAGGCTTACATGATATGTATGGCTACCTAACCCTGGAGCTACACTATGGTGAGTAAGTATGGATGTCACATTCATCTTCCAAGCTTCGCCTCTAGAAAGATGACTTTTTGTATATCTGAAGTGTGATGTACACACTGTTTCTGAAGCACATATGTACACTATTTTTTTGTTGTTGACAGGCTTTCTATTTGAAACTGTCAATTTTCTAGACTATTTTAGATTTGCAAAAATGTATTTAAATGCTGTAGCATACATATTTTTCATTAGTCAAAAGTAAAAAATTCTTACTTATTTTGCAGAAGTACTTGGCAGACAGATGCGCTTGCTAATGTGGTAAGTACAACGCATTTCTGTGTCATAAGAGACATACTACAGCTTTCAGCTACAGGTCTTACCAGAGGATCCCTCACCCTGTAAAAACCCTTCCCTCCCATGTACGTACTCCGCTCCGGGAGGCATGCTTCACCTGCGCTGCTCTTGGCACAGTCAGGGTGAAGGAAACCACAAAACCAGATGGTATTTTTGAGTCTAAACCCTTCTGTCTTGTCTGGAAGATGTGGAATAGTGACAACTGTAGAGACAGAGGGGGATACCAATAGAAAGGGATCATTTTAAAGCAAACTTGTAGGCAAGGACCAAATAAATAATGTATTATTTCATGACATTATGCAGTTTTCCGCTCTAGTGCTGGTTTTGGACGGGATGTGTTCAAGGCTGGAACTACCTTCTTACCTGCATATCTATAGTACACATCTAGGCCTGATTTTGTTATCGTCTGTAGCAACAGCAATCAACAAAAACAACCATCACTTGTTTAGCTTAAAATTAAATAGAAAAGAATATACAAAGGCTAAAGACATCACGTCTAGAACAGGCTGATGCTGGGTTCTGCATGGAAGTCCAACATTAAACAGAGGAGGATGGGTCATGATCTTCCACTGGACGTGGTAAAGAGAGCTTTGGTTAAGAGGACATTGAGAACAAGACTATGGAAGTGCTAGAGAAAGCACCGGGACAAGCGAGCCCATTCCCCTTCTCCCACCCCTGTGTTGTAGTATGCAACCCAGTTCCCATCTGCATCCCAGACCACGAAGTCTGGAAAGGTTCTTCAGTGAAGAAGAACCAAGAAGAGCCAAGAACCGAGGCTCTCCATGACAGATAACCACGCTCAGATTTCCGTACAAAGCATGTAACTTCTTAGTCACCTGCCAAGAGGTCGAGTTTGATAAATTTGCCCAATTCAGAAATGTGATGCTGTAGCAAAACTATGGAGTTATGAAGTCAAATGCTAAGAAACACAGGTTGTTTAGAAAGTAATATGCGTGGCATGTGCCATGGGGTACTTATGCACATAATTTTGGCAGCCTACAATAACTGCTTCTCTGACAACGTTGCCCTCATTTGTAAGTGTCACATTTGAGAAAAGGAAAAGCATTTTAATGTGACAGAAAAATTTGACTTGGGAGCTAATTACTTTAATTTGATAGAATTTTTGGCTCATCTGCATGCTTGACAATTATTTACAACTTACATTGGTAATTAGAGGTTGGGTCTTGTGCTGAAATACTGTAAATACCTTTGAAGACATTTGCTGATCCTTCTAACTTTTAGGGAAAATGAATTTATTAGCAGTTAATATGTAAAATATTTGTACTTCTGACCTTTTGTAAAACATTCTTTCTATATTTTAAATGATCGGTTGTCAGAATCATCTTCCTCAAAATGAAGTGTGACATTGTAAATAAGCTCTTGAATTAAGCAGCATATTAAATCTATGTATTCAGTGGCAACCTTTGATAGTTCTCATATATCATGAAGATTTTGTTGGTTCTGCTACATTGAGGCAATGTCATATAGCATTGTGAATGATAATTTTTTACACTGAACTTTACAGTTTCTGGACAGTTTCAGCATCATTCTTCTGATCTTGACAAAGGATATAGAGTTAAGCAGGTTAGTACATGATTTCTTGCCTTTTTTTTTTGGTGAGTGTCTATGAGAAAGGAACTTTTTCTGCTGGAGGAGCTGACAACCTTTAAACAAATCTTCCATGGAGGTGGTTGTCAGATGATTTCTAAAGATGCATTTTTTATTCAGCTATTCTGCTGATTTTCTTAAGCATTTCTTTGGGGTTTCTCTCGGTCATATTTCCGCGTAGTGTATATACTGCTCTTGTTTTATAGGTGTATTAAGCCATAATCCATGGAATTCTACTGCTGAACTGCACTAATAGCCAATCAATTAATCATCAATAGTACTTTTATTATAATAAGGTGATGGATGGAATAAGTAACAAAGTCAAACTGTTTACAAATTCCAGAAGAGTTAAAGTTTTAAACCAACCTTGAATTATAACTGACTAGACCGGCATTATCTCTTGAGTTTGCCTTGTATGTCAATACTGCTTAATCTTGTTCTTTGTAATGGGGTACGTCTTAAATAGAAGGACACTGGATAAGTCATATATATAAAAGAGATCTACAGCTTGCTGGCATGTGAAATTCCTCCAATATATATTTTTATGAAACTACCAGCACATTATGTGCTCAGCAGCATAAATAAAAAAGCGTGTTACCCTGGCAATTTTACATTTACTACATTAGTTAGTAAATGCAATGGCCACCCTTACTTTCCTATAATAAAAACTGCTGAGCCTTTTCATGAAAGATGATTGCAATTTCCACCAGCCTGTATATGCAATGAAAAAACATAACTCATCAAAATCTGAGCTATTTGCTCTTAAGATACAAGAGCATTTTTCCTGAACACTTGACGTGACATTAACTATTCATGAAACTTGAGAGTGTTCAAACACTGCCTAAGTAAAATTGTTACTACTTTGCAACTTGATTGAGATCTTTTCTGAACCAGACTCTACAGCAGCCAGCAAAAGGGCTCTACACACATAAGAAATGCAGAGAGTGTCCAGGTACTGTAGCTGCGAGCTATCGATTTGGTAAAAAGTCGAGTTCCTCCTCCAAAATTGATTCATGATAACTGCCTCCATTTGGGTCAAACAGTATTTAACCGCTTGTAAATTTTAATTAAATGATTTGTCACTTTGAACATATAGTTTGTCATTGTGCAGCTAAGCGATGTGTCTTTATCAGAGAATGACTCAAGGGGAAGGCATCCATCTCCTCTGTCACCTCGCCCCCCCATTAAGATAATTTGGCTGTTGCGCAGTACGTGAGGCTCTGTGAAACAGACTGTGCTTCCTATGAGCAAGTCCGTCATGCAAATTATAAAAATACAATTTCTTCCTTTCGTCATTAACATAACTTTCTAACAAACCCTTTTCCCAGCAGCACTTTTAGCAAAACAGATTTTTTCCTTCCAATGACTTACTTTTTCCTTTTTCGTGTACAAGTGACACCTGTAGCTATTCTTACTCAGCTACCCAAGTACCTTTTCTGTGCCTACAGTTATCCTTACTCGCAAGATGTTGATTCTAGGAGACAGTAAAGAGAAGCTTATAAACCATGTAAATCTGTTGACTGACTCTAGAAAGGATGGTTTATTTTAATTGTTTTTTTGTGACTGTATAGCTCTTACCCTCCTTTCTGTGTGACTAGCTATGGAGTCCTCATTTCAATGAATTTAAATAGGTCTTCTGCATGTGCATGTTATACAGCACTGATGTAAGCATATGAATTTCATGTACATCCTCCTCTATCTGTGACAAGGCTTAACCCTTTGAGGCAGAGGGCCTCTTGCATGTGCAGGGACACAAGCTGTTGCTTTAAAGCTCTTGCTTTAATTCTGGGGTTCACCATTTGTGAGCTAAGAGAACTTAACAAACATCATGTAAAGTCCCTCCACAGAATATACAGAAAGCGCGTATAATCTAATCTAGTACTTGTGACTCTTCATTAATGTGCGGATTTTCTTTTTCCCCAAGTACTTTCAGATTTCCACCCTTTAGCCAAAGGGTATCGTGTTAGAATATGCCATCCAATTTATCTTTATTTGCTGTTCCCTGTGATGAATTATTTGGGGCTTTTCTGATGAAGGACTGCAGCCGGAGCTGGCGTGGCCGTTGGGACGACTCTGAGCATTTGCAGCTACCTCCTGCGTGTGCGAGGGGGGATGGAACCCCTCGCCTCCGGAGAGGCTTTGGGTTGGCTTTCTGCTGGGGCTCCCCAAACCGGGGGGCTGGTGGGGGCCCCTTTGCAGAGACCCCCAACCTCCCTGGCTGACATTGCTGCTCCTCTGCAGCTTTTACTGCTGGTGGAGGATTTTGCATCAGGAGACTTTTCATGCACCAGTCTTCCCCACCCGCTTTTCAGCTTAATCCGGAGGATTTTGGAGACATTATGGCTCAGCTTTGCACATGTTATTACGCAAAAGAGAACAAAAAAACCCAACAGTTGAGATTTTTCAAAGCTGACTGGGAGCTTGAGGCATGAAACTCCTGGTAAGATTCATGGCTTTGAAAATCTCTATCAATTAGTACGCTATTTTGGTGGAGTAGCAAAGAAAAAAAAAAAAAAAAAGCAAGTGTTGGTGCCTCTGTGGGAGGCCACTTCCCAGTTAATGCTGATTAATGGTAGGGGATGAGTGCGTGGGGTGCATTAATCTCAGGACAGCTCTCCCACTACCCGCACCTTTTGAACACCTTCTGCTGTGCAGATGCCCAGTGTCACCGTGCCCTCTCCATCCCTTGCCTGGGGAGGACCACGGGTACTGATGGGAGGAAACACAACGCGACTGCAAGGTAACGTGCTGGTAAAAAACAAGTTAACTTCAACGGATGTATTTTTTAAGCAATATGTGCAAGAAGGTTAGAGAGACCACCCAGGGACGATGCTCGAGCAGTGCTGTGTGAGCTCAAGCCGCAAAGGGCCCCTCCACTGCGACGCCTTACTAACCCTGGCACCAGTTGCCGAGCTGTTGGGTGGCTGAGGACAGCTGCAGAAAGTCTCTTCTGCGTGGTACTTTCCATCCCCTTTCTCTTCACCCTTGTGAAGTCAGGAATGTGGCCTCTTCAGTAGAAACAGACTACACTCACCATTAAAATGCACTTCGAAACAGAGAACAAAAAGCACCAAAAAAAGGTTCTTTCATATTCTCAGTGCTCACCTTGCAGGTGAGCTGCGGCTCAGCTCTTCTTAGCGTAGCGCTGTATTTGTGGGGTGCAGATAAACTCGGCATCGTGTGTGTCCCTCTGTTCATGAGGAACCAGTACGCACGGGCTGTCAGAAACGTTTCCCAGCCAGGCAATGGGCAATTTCTTTCTGCCATTGATTTTGGCTCAAAATCAGGATTTAGAAAGACAAGTCAGAAAACAGTACGTGGCACTTGGCAGGAATGTTAGCAACTTTCAAAGTAGTTATGGATGTCATATTCTTAAAAAAATAGTAACAGAAGAGGCAATGATATATATATATTCCCCTCCGGGTAGTAGGTAAAATTTGGCAGTCAGTGATGAAACCTTTTTCACCTTTCCCTTTTTCTAACCTCTCTGGGAATGAAGGGTACTTTGTTTTGAATATATATCCTACGTCATGCCTATCTAAAAAGCTGTGGTTTTGGGAAGACAGAGATGGACTTGGATGCCTTTAAAACTGCCTATGATGGTCTTTGAGACACGTGGGAGAAAGATACATTTTGCTCCAAAACCAATTAATTTTTTTCCTAGTTTGTACTGTGTATAACCCCTTAACTACTGAAATACTTCAAGTTCCTACAAAAGGAACTTTCCGAATAAGTGAATGAGAGCTTGATAGTGATAATCTGCATTTAACCGGGAAGGATTTCTACCTCTTTGTAAAAGGCAGCTCCTTCTTTGTTTAAAATGAAACACTAAATGGGATTGTACATTGCAGGAGGGGAGGACATAGGAGACTGTAGGTATGGAAACCTTACAAACAACATCCTGAAATGTCTTTATAACCAGAGTGCTTTGCTTTGACAATTTACTGCAGAGTATTCAAATTACTTGCTCTTTTCCTATTATAAAATCCATACCCCGTTCATTCAAGTGAACATGCTCTTCAGCTTTCAAAACCAAGTTGTTCTCTGAATTGCCTCAGTTTGGCAGAAAACTCATTCGGTGTAGTTTTATATACTGTGCTTGTTGAATAAGGAGGCTGAATGGCAGGCAATCATTTCTGTTGCAATCAGAGATATTAAGAAGGATAAGTTCTATCAATTTTTTTTTTCAAAGTCAAAGAGATTCATCCCTGCCTGTGTGGAATACGATCGAGAGAGAAATGCAAGCTGAGACGTGTATCTTAAAAATGAGAAGACAGACGTACAAAAGATGTCAAGGTCAATCATTTTGTCTCGGTGTTTGGAATGACAGGCATCACGGAATATCCCGGCATCACCCGACGTCACCGATACCAGTGTGGTACAACATGGAGGCGGGTGGGTGGGAGGCAGCAAGCTGCCACTCATCCATTGGGTTAGTCTGCTGCTGCCTAATGCCAACAGCTTTTTCTTATGGAAATGTCTGACTCAGCAGCTGAAAAATGGTAAAATATTTTGCAAAACTTTCATCTTAATGAAAACAATCTATAAAACTTTAACCAGATGGCTCCACAGTTTTTTGTGGCACTGTAAAACTCAGAGGCTCAGTTAAAATCTGGACTTAATGAAAATCACGTACAGGAACAACTACAAAGTGAATCTTCCTTGTAAAGCTTACTGGATTAATGGGGCAGCATACGGTAAACTGGGCCTGAGCTCTTAACGTGTTTCCTTCCACCTATATAGCGTGTCCTAAATAGATGTGAGGTTCATATAAAGACTTGCTGTTCAGAGATACAAACTTCTGGTCCTGCCACACTCGCACTGAGGATTGCCCTAGATCCTTGACAAGTGATTGTTTGCTTTTAAATTTTGGTATTCGGGTCACAAATTCTCATTAGCAGCTGGGCCTGGAAGAAAGCAAAGGTCACGGTGTAGCAGGACACTGCGCAAGGGGCTTGAGTCTACGATATAAAGTGTATAGCCTAGAGTCCGAGCTCTGGTCCTGCTCTGAGCAAACCATTTTTTTTTATTCATCACTCTCAACTCCAAAAGCGAAAGACCTGGCTGCTCAGACCGCTGAAGCCCCCCTGAACGTTCAGGGACTGCTGCACTGCCCTCCCTGGTGAATTTGTGCCTGCAAAAGCATCTCCTCTTCTGAGGAAGGTCTGTCTCCAGTAGTTGTAGAGCCCTGCACAAAAAAAAGCAGGCGAAAACCAAGACGGCATCGCTCCTGGGAGCAGTGACGACTTATGATAAAACAATGTTTGTTTAATCGTTCAGAGCTGCTGTGTAAACCTTTTATGGCCACACTCTTTGAAAGACATGGGCTTGGCCCAACTATCATACTTTTACCTACAAATTTTTGTTCTATTTCTTTTAACAGCAAAGAGACTATCAGAAGACAACCATATCATACAGTCTTTCTTGGGTTGCCTGATGGCATGCATAAGAGCTCATCTGGAAAGTTTCGAGAAGCACCAAAACCAGTTTAAAGACCAGTTTGGTAGACGGGGCCTTGCGACTGGTATATAATAAGGAAAAGATAAAGCTGCAAAGATACACCTTTAAACATTAAGTTCAGAATAAGGAAATAGCTGATCCTGTATTATCTCTGGATGTCGGTTTTCCTCCCTAGCTGGAGATACTGCTGGCAACTGCATCAAAATGTCCATGTTGCATAGATATTCTAGATGCAGCTGGCAAGAAACTGAAATTTCCATTTGGTGAGAAATTCAGACAGTGAAAAGACAAGAAAAGAAGTGTTGCCTGGAATGAGATGGGTAGCCTGGAAGGAAGCCAGTATTTTTTTTTCCACTCAAAACTCAACAGGCTTTTATTTGAATTTCTTTAAAACTGACATATTCATGGAGATTTCAAATAGGCATTTTCTGACAAGCCCCCTATTCCCCCGAGCCTTCCCTCCCTTAACAACCCAAGTTTGTCAGATCCTTTCCCACCAGCTGTAGCTATAGGCTCTTTTATATTCTGCACAGAGTTGGGACCCTCCCTGAAGTTATAGATACATAGTTATATATACATTTTAAATTTCTGCACATGGCTACACATCTCATCTAGATGGATATATGCATATTTATTCCTGTAAGAATTACTGTAGTCAGCCAATTCTAGCTGATAAAACCTTCACATAAAACATACCCTTATGTGATAAATAAAAACAAAGACTGCTCTCTTTCTGCTAATGAATCACATTCTGGAATCTCCTGCTTCTCTTTTCTCAATCAGAACATGTCCTTGTATGCACGGTCTTTCAGAGCAGCTTTACCACGTCTTGCAGCGTTGCAGGCTGGAAGATTTGCAGTGGGCATTTTTCTTGCCCTTTCAGAGCTGGTGCAGGACTGCAGACCGGCGCTGCCGCCTGCGTGCACGACACGCTACGCGGCTGCAGGAGCGCAAGACGCGGCTTTGGTCGCAGTTCGGGTTAGCCTGAACCGAGTCACGCTGACGGCGTTACGAGCTAGATATGCAAACATCTGATTTCCTGGCATACTTCGGGAGCGCAGGTCTAAATCACGGCTGTAGTCGAAGAATGGAATTTAGATATACGGCTCGCTACCCCCCGGCCTTCAGAGCGGCCATTTCCAGCCGTGTGCCTCCGCGCCGCTCCGGGGAGTCCATCCCTGCCAGGGTCCCCCCGGTGCCCCTACGGCAGCCGGTCCCACCGCCTGGCTGAGATGGGGAGACGTCTCCAGGACGCGGACTGAGATGGCCATGCATTTTTTTATCCGTATTAAGAGTTAATAAACAGATGCCAGAGCTACAACGAACAATATCTGTCTTCTAACGTCCCATTAACTGGGGAAGTTAGTGCCCTGCTGAGAAGAGCTTTCCCTGTGTCTCAGGGGCGTGCTGGTTCCCCTGCGGCAGTTCCTGCACAGCACACGCTTCCATACGGCAAATGCTGATGCCATTTACAGTAACAGAAATGAATCTGCGTAACGGTAAACCACCGACAGCAATGACACAGATCCCTCGGAGCCGAGGAATCGCGTACAGCAGCGAGCGTCCCCCAGGAACACGGAGAAGCCTCGGGCTCAGGCTGCCAAGGAAGCCCGCGAGATGCGGCTCGGCGTCGAAACGCTTGGGCAGGAGAAAGGGTCAGCACCGGCGCGGCAACACGCTGTCCGCCTTCCCCACCCTCTACCCTTCCCACGGACTACAGCGATTATGTCGCAGATGTCCCTGCGCCGCGCTCCTGGCATTTCTCAAGAGCACTTCTTGGTTAAAATGTGAAATTTCAGCAAACTGTTCAATGTATTGTATTCTGAAATATTCAGGCATTCTCATTTCTGTGGGAAGCCCTGGATTTTGTTGGTTAAGCAAATCGGTGAGTGTCAGAGCAGCTTCTCCTCTTAAGTGGCTTCTCATATTTGTGGAAAAACTCATTAATACTGAAATCCCCCGTGACAGAAGGCATGAAGGCAACACAGTATCAGAAAAAGTATTCTTGCGGTTTGCATACTGGTTTAGAGAGTAGGAATCAATGGACTAAAAATGACCTATTTCTAATCCTATTTTTCAGCTGATAGAAAGTAGCTCTTTTGATATTAAATGATGCATCTATTCAGCAAGCAGTGAATAATATACTTATGATTTACTGTGTTCAAACAGTCTTCTGAAATGACGCAGTCTTCAAATATTGCAGAATGTCACTGAGCACACACTGTGAGTTATTTGAAACATGCATTTTACTTAAACAGAAACATTTACCTAATTCCACAGATTTTACTTTGAGGATGCAACTTTCACAGAACGATTTAGAAACATAAGTTCACTTGTTTGTAACAGCAGATGAATATAATACTTTAAAGGCAGTTATTTCCCACAGTACAGCTGGTATATAGTTCTAAGCGTTCCTGGTTTAAGAACCTACCTTGCTCTGCTGCGTCTTCCTACAGTAACATGTCACACACTGGATAAAGGGTGTAGATGCATAATGCTGAGTGAATATATAAACTAATTTTTTCTGGCAGAGAGAACTATGCTGGAATTTCACATGTGCCTGGAGTTCTGAAATGCAACAGAAATGTCCATAATACGTTATGAACATAAAGCTTTAAAATAATTAACAAATAAGATTAATATATTGATCTTTTTTTCTTTAGAGACTCTTTACCTGTTTGATGCCAACCTACACATCATAAGTCTAGGTAACCTTATATATGCTCTTATATCTGTTAACTGGGACAAAAGAACCTATGGTGGTGTTCTACTGGGTGCTGGAGGGTGATTCAGCCATCAGATGAAGGAGACGGAGGGCAGCCTGGGAGACCCTGCCTTCCTTCCCAGGGTGGGATTATTTGGGAGGCAGTGAAGTGGCCACTGAGAGTCAAAAGCTCTTTTAACTAACAGACTTCTGTTTCTAACGTGATTTAGACACTGAATTTGCAATGATCCAGCCTCTGTTATCCTAGATCTTGATCATCTTTTCATACTTGTTTAGTTTTTTGGAAGAAATTCCACAAACTGGGAAAAGAAAGAAAAGAGTTTGGGTGTTGGCTGACGAACAACCGGCTGTTTCTCAAGGCTGGTCAGTCATCCTCTTGTGCCTCAGGGTTCCTCTCTACTCCAGAATTTGCTGGACCAACATGTCTCCTGCTCACATGCAAAAATCTCTAGCTCGAGGTACGTGCTGCTTTCATCACAGACAGACAAAATTAGTGGCAAGAAAGAATGCCATAAATTCTGAGATTCAGAGTCCAACCCTATAGATTTTCCTTATGCAAAACATTTATTGATTAAAATGGGAACTGCAACTGCATAAGAAGAGAAAAAAAAGGGGGGGGGGGTTTGACATGTTTCCTATGAAACAAATAGAGCCTGCCTGAAATTAGGTATTATTTGGTATTCTGGCATATTAAACGCATTAAATATGCAGTAAGGCAGATTAGGGAGAAGTAACTGAAGTTCAAGGAGCTGTGCAACCTGCCCAGAGTGCTCATTTAAAGACATGCCTTTGTTCCTGAGAAAATGAAATAAGTTAAAGTCCTTCTCTCACCAACTCCAATTTTTATAAAAGTGCCTCGCAACATGTGAAATCATTAATTAAAGAAGATTCCTCAATTATTCTCTCTGACCTGTCACTGTTACTTGTTTAGTCAGTGTTAAGAATTCAGCAGCATCTTCAAAGGCTTTTCAGGACACCACCTGTGAACTAATTACACTAAAGGATGAAAGATGTGTAAGTAACTACAGCTCTTGGCAGCGGCTGACAAAATAGATACCAACTGTGGCCCCAATTTTTTAACTTTTGCAGCTAATTCTACATGCTTTAAGCATTGTTGCTTAAAATTGAGCAAGAAAACCCCCAAATGTAAAAAGGGGCTCCAGCAGAGGAATGCACAAGTATATCACAACTGCTCTCAAATACAGTGTCGGTTTTGCATTATTTATAAATGTTTTAAATGGTTTGTCTCCTATTGTTTGCAACTGTAAGGAATCCTTAAGGATTTCTTTTTTTAAATCAAAATTTCAATGATTATACATAATCATTGAAAGACATTTTGGGGATGTTGTCACATGGCTTATGAACATCTAGAAAATGTCACAAAACTTCTAAAATTTTACACATGCATCTTATAAATAATTTTTAACAATAGAAGGTCAAAACAGTTGATTAATTATACTGAGTATGAGAAGAAAAATTGGTGAGATGAAAGGTCTTTTTTATGTACCCATTTCAATGTTGACAGAGTTTGCACACTGTAAGAGGAATAGAAAACGTTGGAACCTCACCCTCAGTGCAGTACTTCACCTGTTTAGACAGGAGTTATTAATAATATTCTTTGGCTAACTAGTGCTTAAGCAACACAGAGAAAATAGATGGCTGATAAGAAAGGTGACCTGTGGGAGTCAGAGGCAGTAGCTGTTCCAGGCTTATGCATCTTAAGATGTCTGTGACCTTTTCCTTTCCGCTACTCCTTCCATATACAAAAATACACACACATATACTCATACACACTAGTAACAATGAAAAGAATTTTCAAAGATGTTTTGAGAATAGGATAATTACTGTGTATTCAGAGTTGGACTAAAACCTCAACAGGAAGTGGTTTCAAGATCTTCAGGATTACTACAGATTCTTCACGTTCTACAAAAAGTACCTACCTAGTTTGGGCTTTAAGAAAGATCCTGGAAAACTCTACCAGTGATGATAATGTTGAACATCTCATCAGTCATTTACCTTGATTTATGGGAGATCCTTGGCCTGCAATTCTCCCTCATCTATCTGCAATATTGACTCAGTTTGGTTTTTTTTTTTTTTTTTTCACAACCTTTGGCTCAATATTGAAACACTGGAGAAGGATCCGTGTCCTTCCAGCCGCAAAACCTTCTCCAGGAAAAACATCCACTGAAGCTGCGATGAAGTGAACTTTTAAACAACAGTAGCAATTAACCAACTAGCTGCAAAGCCTAGATCAAGTAAGAATGAGGCTGATGCTCTGTATTCTGACTGATGTAAGACACGAGGAAAACCAGTTTCTACAGGATTATCCACTTTTCGTATCCGCATGAGGGAAAGCAGGGTAGAAGGACAGAGATCCAATGGGCGCCGCTGGCTAAAACTTCCTGGGCTGACTTTAACAAAGTCACAAATCTTATTGTCGTGTCATAAGCAGCTACAGACAAATAAACCTGGTTTTTCCCACAATGTCCCACCCCAACCTACTGTCTTTTCTGCTGCTGCTGCAGCACATGAGGGATTTGGTTTCTGACACTCTGGAAACTTTTTAATTGCCTCTGCAGCTGTATAACTTCGTAGCAATAGTGATGGTATTATCTAGCTATTTACCAGACTAAAATTAGAAAAGTATAGGGACTATCACAGCATTATTTAATTATGTAAGGCAAACAGAACATTTCAATAGCAATGCCACTGCTGATACCAGTGCTGGTTTCCAGGAGGAACGACTCAATCCTAAATTTTCATCCATTTTGAGAGCTTTTCTTTAAAAAAAACCCCTCCCTGTTGTTTTTCATCTGCAAACTGACCTCAAAGTCCTTTCCACAGTCATTTAAAGTTGGATTAGCTCATGTAGTTTCATATCTATTGCAACTTTAGCATCTTCTAAATTTTTCCTCTGTTGTGTTCAAAGGCTTTCATGTTCTCAATTTCATACTGTACTTTGGAAAAATACCTCTCTATTTAACATTGTGCTCTCAGAATTAAGGCAGAGATCGTCATAAAAGGACACTACTTCTTTTCCATTCCCCCATCTCCATCCTGCCCCTCCCAATATGTATAATTGTGCTCATTTGTCCTAAATTTCTGCAGACAGCAAGAATTCAAACACATCTCAAAGCTGTATTACTTGAACATCAATTTTTTTAAAGTGAGAAGAGACTCTGCTTCTGTGTTGTAGCGCTTACCTATGGAGATTCAAAACCAAAATGTTACTAGAGTCAATTCAAACCACAACCATACATCATAAACGATCATTCCCTGAACAGAGCTTGGAATAGTATCAGGCTAAGGGGACTTTTCAACCAATTACAAAACCCAGCATTAAACGACACATAGACTGAGGTTCTCCTATCACTACTTTACACGACTGCCATATCATCCACGACTCTTTTCGTCTTCCTGGCTTCTGTTAGCTATAAAAAAAAAATTCTTAGCTTATTTACAACTGCTCAGTAGACCAAAGCAACTGTGAAAAATCACAGGGATAGGAACTTTTATTACAAGCACTATCAGCTTTTTGCAGGATAAGTCCATCCCTCCCCTCCTACTCCTTCTGCTGCTGTGTTTTGTGATGAACGGTGGTGATGCATAAATTGCTCAGTTGCCTTTGTGAACAGCTTTGCACTACAGACACAGTAGATCCTCTGCACGTAAAAAAGACAGAGTGCTTTGGAAAACTCCCTGCTGAAGAAGGGCAGGCAGGAAGGCAGACAGGCAGCGCCTGTGCACAGCGAGCGTCTCCGCAGAGGACACCGGAGATTGCCCTTCCTAAGCCTTTTAATTAAAAGCACCGAAGATTTATACACTTGTCTTCCTGCTCCTGTAAGCTTTAAGGTGGGTGGATCAGTCTGCTGCCTCGTTTTTCTTTTGTAAATCTCTGTTTAATCTGCATTTTAACTGGGGAGTAGGTTACCTCGGTCGCTACGGCTTTCTGGTGCAGACTTTCTAATCTTTTTATCTTAATTTGGAAATAAAAGTATACTTCATGTGTAGGTTTTACCAGAGGAAAATTCTACTTGTGTTTGTCTCCCAGATGATGCTGATAACGCTTCCCAGAGTCCTCCTTGGAGGAGTCCTGAGCATTGCACATCTTACCACATTATGCACATGGAAATAATTTCAACCTGTTGGGTCTGATGCTGTAACTGCGTCCCGGGGAAGGTGTTTAAGGCAGAGCAATGGGAGCTAGAGCATGGTACGTGAGATTCATGACCTACCCCTTCCAAACCCTTTGGGAAGTGGCTGGGAATGTTGTTACAGGCTGACCCAAAGCCACCTTTTAACGAGCTCTGGGCTGACCAGCTCCACTGGAGGTGTCCTGCTGGGGAGCGGCAATGGGAAACCCCCGAGAAAACGGGGAGTCACCAGGACTGGTCAGGTCAGGACCTCCTGCCGAGCACGAGGGCAGGCTTTTCAGCTCTCCGGGAACACTTTCTGGCAGCTAAAATGAGGAGAACCTCACAACGGGGTCTTAGATCCGTCCTACGAGTCATTCAGCGATGAGACAGCAAGAAATCTGTAAGCCTCAAAGCAGCGTCCACGTTTACAGCAACACCAGAGAAGAGCCGGGTTATCACAAAGAGAAATCACAGTAATTACACTGCGCAGCGACATTGCCCTCCGCACATCCACTGCATCGCCCGGGGGCAGAGAATGAATGGGAGGAAAACAGAGATGCAGGGAGGGGTTTTCTCAACAGGGGAAATTTAAGAGGAGGACAACATATGAAGCCTGGCGGGAAGACAAACCAATGAATGCACAAAGACGGGAAGGAGACAGTCCAGCACTACCACAACAAAGCTGCCCGTAATCAATTCCAGTTATTGATATGGCAATGCATCAGTTATGAGTCCCTGAGAAAAAGTACCCAAACATACTTCATGAATGTATGTGGATACTGACCTGGGCTTGAGACAGGACTAGAGGTAGTAGGCTCAATAATTTCTACAAAAAGGGAAAAGGAAAAAAAAAAAAAAAGAGAACATTTGGGAGTTAATCACACATGGAAGACAAATACAGAATGAGACAGCAAACAGTCATGCAACAGACACGACAATTTTATTTAAAGATCGGGCTGGCCATCACGGGCCTGTGACAAACCCACAGTCAGCCAGACTTCTGTGCCTGCGACCTACACATCAGCGTCTGTCTTTTCCCAGCTACGTTATTCGTGTCTCACCAGTATACAACACTGGGACCACCACACTCTGAATATGCAAATATTTTTGCCTGCCACCTTGGCAAAGCCACCCTTGGAGTTCTCAAGCTCAGAAACATTTATCCTGGGAATTACTGAAATCTGGCTAGAAAAAGGGGGTTTTGCTCATTTTATTGAAGGTAATTTCCTATGATGAATATAAGTCAAGGTAACAATTTTGAACAAAGAATGGTTTTAAGTAATAGTTTTGTGCTTTAGTGAACTTCTAAAAATGCACATCTTTTTAATTATTGAAGTCTTTCCAGAAGAAAGTATTTCTCAAAAACATCAAACACATTTTGAAGATGTTTGCTTCACCTGGGGCAACCAATACAAACAACAGAAAAAGTTACGAGGAGAGCACAATTCTTCAGCATTCAGTCTAATGAAACAACCACCTGTGGCTTTTCATTATCACTTTACTTCAAAATTCATTATTCTGTGCCTTTTTATTAGCTTTGAATAGTGCTATGCAAAATGAAATACCATTCCCAATCAATCTTGCACAGAAGCAAGCTACCATCTCAGTGTAGCAATTCAATACTCTTAATAAAAAAGATTTAACAAAATTACCAAGCTCAAAAGATCATTGACCGTATCTTGACTATAACAAGAAACTAACGAAAAAAAATGTGCGCGAGTTGATAACAATGGATGTGCAGGTAATAGCTGAACACACTCTCCACTTGTCCAATTTTGTATTTTTCCCCCTATAATTACTTTTTAGGTTAATATGATGCAAAAGTCATTCCAAGTGAAATAACAGACAAATATTTTCCCAAACAAAAAGTTATGAAGTTTTCATACCAAATTACTGATGCTAAGAATTCTGCCAATACAGATGAATGTTTCCAATCTTAAAAATATTTATTTGACATCTTGACAAATACATCATTGTTGCTGATAAATTCAAGTCACATTTTTTAAATAAAATGGAATTTGAACTGTATTACTCCAACTTTACAATTTCATTTGAGATTTAAAATCCCTGAGCGTTGGTGACACCTTGAGTAGTCTTCAACGTAAAAAGGATTTAAAGTCTAGTATGGAGGTTTCCTACCCCCGTACAGGGGTAGTTTGTGTACGCGGCACTGGAAGGCGGGAGAGCTGCGGACAGACGTGCCTCACCAGTTCCCACCACGCCAACTGGGGCAGTGGGCAAGGAAAGGTGGAGGTGAGGGTGCTCTCCAGCGGGGAGCACCCCAGGGGCCGCGCGGTTTGCATACCCTGCCGCGGCACTCGGCTGCAGGACAGCAGGAGCTGGTTGCTTCCAGCGAGCCCGACACCAGGTCGGCGAAGGACGTAAACGGCGCTGGAGGATTCTCTGGGGATCGCGTTGTGCTTCAGGCGAAGGTTCCTCCTTCACTGACTGCGGCGCAAACAGGGGGTTTTCCCCGGTATATTTAACAGATATGAAGCAAAATTACACAAAGCTACAGAAACCATGATTGTGCCGTGAAGACCGATGAACTAAATCGATTTCAGCAATGTCTAATTCCTAAAAATCCATGGACTTCGCTACACAGGAATGGATTAGGAAACTGCGCAACAGCCACAGCGATGCATTTGTGGGTTTTGAATCAATCTGCTTAAGACACCGATTCTGCTTGCTTAGTGGGAGGCACAGTGGAGGTGCTGGCTGACACCTCACCGCGTGGGGAGCCCGCCGGGGCAGAGCCGGCTGCAGGCAGGGCAGCACCCATGGGCTCCTGGGGGCCGCCCCCAGCCAAGGAGCACCGCTTGGGCTTAAGGCGAGGGAGAAGGGAAACGCGGTACAACAAAACGTTTCCAGCTGTCGAGAGAAAAGAGACGTCCTCTATGAAATCAGGTTGTACTCCTGCATAGAGCAAACGTGATTTTAGCAGGACAAAAAGAAATGGTGTTGAAACAAGAGACTCAGAAAAAACGAAGAATTCTCAAGAATTCCTCAATTTTGCATTTTAATGGCTGTTTTATAATACTTTGATTTAGTGGTCTTTAATTCCTTCCAAATCTTTACGTTCTGAGAAATTACATCCTGCTTCTCATATATAATTATCAGCTTTGCTTCAAATGCATTGTACAATGATGGCAAAAGTTATTTTTCTGGCTACCCTAAAATAACAGGATCTTTTTCTTCTGAATTTAGGACTCAATCCTTCTTGTTGCTATGGCTTCCTTATAAAGGAAAAGGTTCCTCTTGCTGCAGAACAACAACATTCTTTGCAACAATCAAGTAAATTACCATACTCAATGAGAACAATATTTCATTAAAAGGCAAAATACCATACCCAAAGCAGCAGGGATTTTACTAGGATCGTGCCTCTTTTGGAAACTTTGGAGCTAGACTTAATTGTAGGTGCTTACAGTAGCATAAAGTCACAGAATTGTAGCATCACTGAGGCTGGAAGCGAAGGCGGTAATATCATGTATTATTCGTGCAAAAATCTCATTTTTTAAATACATTATTAGATCAAGGAATTGGAGAGATGGATATATTTCTAGTTTCAAGTTCTAAAACTCTTTGCAAATCTTTATTCATGAAATTGTTCAGGTCTATAGAGAGAAAACAAAACCAGCTGGTTCTCCTATAAGCACGCTAGGCTGGTTCATTAAAATTAAAATATATTAATGACTTCTTAGTAACACTGGGAGGCAGGGATGGGTAGGAAAGAGCGGTAGTATCTGTACTTCATTTTGCTGGGACCCCAATCCTGCAATATCAGGACTGCTCAAATTTTTGAGGGTGGCTGTGGAAAAAAATACGGAAGTATAATGGAAGAATGTGATATTCTGTGCCGTTTCTGTGACTTTAGTGAAGAATTCTCCTTGAGCAGAACTTTTCAGATTAGTTTCATAAACCAGAGGAAAAGCAATGTGTTCACACCACCTCCTAGTTTGCCCTTTACAGACTTGGTGCCATCTGAATTGCTGCAAGCAGGATGCTTGTTTTTATCTTCAGAATCGCCTATTCTGGCGAGGCAGGCGTGAGCCAAAAGCATCTCCTTATTTTAAAGCAGAGCTTTAATTCGAGCAGGGACCAAAAAGATAGAAACAGGAGCATCCTGGGCATGGGCTTACTAGCATAGCATCACTGGCTGCTAAACATACATGGAAAACTGGTAATTTCTGTCAAGGTCTAAATGTACCCATGTCCCAAACCACTTAATATCACTGGCTGGCCTGCACTTCTCCTGGTCCTCGCCGCCCAGCTGGGGAGGCTGCCTGCTTTTCAGTCCTGTGGCTGCACCTGCAGACCATCTGCTGCCACCAGTTTGGGATAACGGGGCAAATTCCCACCATCGACTTCAAACACCTGGTGGATGTGCAAGCGAGAAGGTCGAGACTCACGGTGGGCATCTCTCCCAGGCCACAAGGCTCCAGGGATGCTCAAACGGGGCTTCTGCAGCAACCGTGGCACCGAGGCAGAGCTCAGCCCCTCGAGGAACCCGGGCTCCTCCGGGAAGGCAGGCCAGAACGGATTCGGCCTAAACAGAGTAGCACACTTTGGGAAAAGCTGATGAAAGACGACAGTTTAATTTTCTCTAAAGCGTGTACAGGTGTACCTTTTACTGCCTTTTAAGGTTCAGCTCTCTCTACAAACACCCTCCTGACCAGCCGTTGAGTGCTTGGGGATGCTGCCAGAGATGTCACCACAGAAAGCAGAACTTCATAGCGATGGTTCGGGACAAGCGAGTCTGGAGTTAGAAGCCCCTGTCCTGTCATTTCGGGGGTGCTGCCACGCACTGCAAATCTGGGGAAGTCACGGAGCAGCTTCTGGAGAAGGGCTGGAACACCAAGGACTGGTGACAGCTGCCCTCTGGGGTCGAGGCTGCATCCCCGACTTGGGCAGCTTTGAGAAGAAAAAGGGGGAAGGTTAGGAGAAGCTCAAGAGATCTCTGTAACTGTGCGTAGGAGGCGAAAGAAAACAAAGTAAACGTAGACAAGACAGCAAATAAAGTATTTGATGGCAGACGGACTGAGTGCGTGGAAGGAGCAGGAATGCCGCTGAGAACAGCAGTCAGCTAAGCGATGCTGTCAGAAGGCGTGTACAAATCACAGCCTGACGCCGAACACGGCCAGGGAGAAACAACAACCCCGCCTGTAGGCAACGCAAGGAGTCCTGGAAGGGGGCAAGGGTGACCGAACGCAGCACCGTGCAGAGCAGCAGCTGGGGCCGGAGCCGGCGGGGAACGGGGCAGAGAGCACCCCAGGAAGGGTGCTGTGTCCTATGCCTGCGTCGTGATGGAGTAGAGAGATGCAAGAGATGATACCACATGTAAAACAAACTGTCCGGGTTAATGTTACTTTGAGGAAGGTAGAGAAAAGTCTTCTTGCGACAACACGAGGAAATCTATTTATCTGCAAAGTCAGATTTTGATAAAGACAACTGGAGAGTTTTTAAAGGGAGCAATGCACCTACAGGTCCTGGTGTTACAGCCTGACTTGGCGGAGGTAAGGAAGGCGGAATGCGGGAGAAGGTGTGTAGGTATCTGTACCACATTGTCAGGGAAAGAAATAAAACGTAATGTTCTTTTAAAATCAGTTTGGGTCAGTGGTGGTGAGCGTGTGCTAGAGCTGACTGCTGGAAATAATCTGGTGTTAGAGAATCAGCAGTTGAGTGAGTTTAAATAAAGTGGAAGAATAAACCCCGCAGACTTGTAACTACAGCTCTAATCCTCAAAAGAGAAATCTTTGGAGAATATAAGCTACTAAAGACAGCTGGGACAAGGAGGTGCAGTTTAACATCAAGGACATTTAATGTTGCCTTTTACCAAAAGGAAAGAGATACTATCTAGAAATTCCTTTCTGATCCCAGGCAGGAAAAAAGCTTGCAGACAAAACCTCTTAGCAAAATGGGAAACCACCCCATGAAAGGCTACACAGCACAAGGAGGAAAATTACAAGGAACAAAAGAAATTGGCCGCAAAGAAGCAATGTCTGGGAAACCCAGCTGGGCAGGGATGAAGTGGGAGTTGCCCGGACGCCCAGCTGAACGGCGCCTTGGAAAGGAAACCACAGCCAACCTGCTGCAAAACACTCTTTAGCCCCATAGATACCAAAGAAAAATGAGAGTGCCTCTGTTCACAAAGGTAGGGTAGAAAAATTAAGCATGGACCTAAAAATAATTTCTTTTCTTCAGTTTTAGCAAAAGCTTAAAAGATGGCAATCTGAGTAACAAAATGGAAATGGAAATTGCCAGACCAAGTTTAGAGGAAAATTCAATCAGCTCAGGATACGCAGGTCAGAGGGATTTAAATACGTTTGCACATAAAATTACCAAAACAACAGTAAATTCATGGGGGAGGGGAGGACAGCAGGTACATCAGGGCTGAGAAGTAAACGTATGTTCAAGGAGGTTAAGCACACACAACTACAACTTCACGGCATTCAAGGCTTTAGAAAAACATGAGGTGGAAGGAGCAATTAAAGGATATAGGCAGGTAAAAATAAGCAAGTAAATAAAAACTGGCTATTAGTTTACTAGAGGCCAATTACTTTTAATTATTTGCCTAGAAAATTTCCTAGTATATGATTAAGGAACCAAGTAATCCATCCACCCCTGTTTGCATGAACAAATAGACCTAAACGGAGAGCGAACGCATTCAGAAACCCAAAGCAGGTCTGCAGCCTTTACAGCCTTGCTCTGCTCACGCTGCCTCCTCATCAGAGCTTGTGCAGCAGAAAACCACCTCCTTCAAGGAGGAAACTCCATTAGTTTATGGAAGGGATTGCACGACGGAGCAGCCTGCAGTATAAGGGGATTAGATTCACTGACCCAGGCATCCTCCCAGTCCCAGCGTCTTAATGGCATAAACCAGCCTTTTTCTTTTTTTCCCCTCAAGAGAATACGAACAAGTCAGCAGAAGTAAACAATGTTTTTTCAGTCTGTTGCCTGCAGAAAAACAGCCTACGAGCCTCTGACTCTCACATAAAAGACACACCAGCCCCGCAGGCAAGCACCCCACCTCCTCTTCCCGTCTCCCAAACCCCTCAGCAACCAAAAGCAGACACGGAATTGCCCACGGTACACGTGCCGGAAATTTTTCCCGTCTTTCCACGTAAAAATGCACAGACATTATAGGGACGGATGCAGGGTCACTACTTACACCAGCACACTTCAGTTGCGACACCCGTTGTCACGAGTTGTGACCAACCCCTCGCTCCTCACGGAGCCGCGCTCCCCCGGCCGCCGCTCGCGGACCTGAGCTCATCGGCCGGTTGGGACAGAGTATAGCGACTCACACACGGCTCTACCTAATTATTTTGAAACGTAATAGTTACGGCATCTCGCAAAGAAGAGCATGATCAGCATTTTCCAGAATACGGTTTCTCTGGTGGAATTTACTACTTCAGTAACATGAACAATTTCATTATTAAACTGCAGCCCGTGAAAAGAATGCAAGAGATGGAACAGATCTCAAACTGCTGCATGATGCTTCCAGCTACAAAACGTTGCAGTCTCGTACAGAGGGGTCTGCCGGTGAAGGAAAGAAGAGAAAAACGTCCAAAATCTCAGTCTGCACTTGCAAATACTGCAAGTTTTCCCACCTTGCAAGATTAAGATAAAACTTATCTAAAAAGAAATTTGGTAAAACCAAAAATTGCTCGCAGTGTTTAATGAAGAAGTAATAACTGAAACCACTTTGGTGATGCAAATTAAGTTCTTATTTGCATGGCACTAGCACTGCCATGGTCCGGGTGCGGGTCTCTAACACAGCCCCCTCGGAGCCATAGCTCACAGACTGGTAGGACTTTCATTCAAGATTTATTAAATCCAAGAATGGAAAGGCAATGGTGAAGATACAAAAAAATGTGATGTTTGGAGAAAACTGGAATGCCATGGGACCGTGCCAGCTGTACGCCTTCGTTCCCCTCTCTCCCCTTTCCATGCCTTGTCCTGGCACAAACCCAAAGGAGAGGAGAGCGCTCATTATTTATTCCCATTGCCCGCCCTTCCCCCGTGCCCCCACGTCAGCTTTCTGTGTTTTATCTACAGAGAAAATACGGAACTTTTGACAACATTCCCATTTCTGGTACCTTGCCAAACCCCTCAGTCTTCATCTGCTGGTTTCTGTCTCTGCATTTTATATGGTGAATTTACTAATTTTTCTAATAATATCTTTGAAATGTCAAGACACATCAAGCAACTGGACTCAGTGCTTGGCATTCTTAGTCTATTGAGATAGTTTTGCCTCTGAAAAAAGTATCTCCTTCAAGGTAACAGAAAACAAAGTGTCTCTGTGCATATCGCTTCTGCAGCCCAGTTCTGCTCTAAATACTGTGACTAATTTCATATTAAGAATATTTAAAATATAACATATATATTTTTTTTTCCAGTATATGAAGACTATAAGGACGTCTGCGGCAAGTCAAGCTCTTTAAAGACCACAGATCACAAGACACAGACTTTCACGGACACGGGACCAATCCCATCCTGCTCCCCGTTAAGACGGGAACAGCCTCCGCCGCCCCATCCCCACTCACCGGCCGCGCCGCCCCGCGCCTTCTCCCCGCGCTCCTCAGCGGCCGAGGTGGGAGCAGGCTCCGGCCGACGCTGGCGCCAGCGCACAACGTCAGTGGGCGTTAAAGCCACCGTAAAGGCCGTTTCGATCCATTAGGGAAAGAGAATTCTTCAGCAATGTAAAAATGACGACGCTCTTTTCCAGCCCTGTGGAGCACCCTCCCAGCAGGAGCTCAGCACCGGCCCGTCACTGGGACCATTACGGCAGAAGTCTTGAGTTACAGCTATAGAGCCAATTTTCTAGTACAAAGATAGCATATTTCATCACTCTGCAGACAGTCCAAAATGAAATTGTTTTGGCTGTGCAGTTGATAATGTTAGGAGGATACCATTTTTTAAAAACTGAAAAATGTTTTTTGTTATGAGTAAAGCCATATGCCACACTCAAATTCTATTTTTCAGAACAAAAAGCAACACTATACAAGTCTGAGATATAATTTAATTCTCTGTACTCTTCACTATTACAGTGAAAGAAAGTCTACCTTATTTTACAGTAACTATGATGAACAGAAACTATGGAATATTTTAATCGATTTCTGTAGCCCTCAACATTGTAACACCCGTTTCTGCCATTCTTCAGGTATTTTGATCCCAAGTGTGAAATAATTATTGGAACAAACTCAGGTTGCCTTGAGCTAAAAACTTATGTTTCTTGAAATCTTGTTTCAGGATATGACACACACAAGAGCATAGAAATCCATTCTCCTCAATAATATTTTCTTAGGAAGACTGAGAAGTCAGATACACAATCAAGAGAAGATACGCACTTAATTTGACAAAACCATACCATTGGCAGATATTCTAGTTTTTTCTTTCTAATGTTATTCTAGTTTTTTCTAGTATTTTGCAGTCTAGATATTAATCATCAACACTCTAAACAGTTTCAATATATTTGGTTTAAAATCCCATGAGTTTTCTTAAGATAAATTAAAATGATTTGAAAAGCTATGATTAGATATTCATATTTACTATAGAATGGCATTTACATACACTATGTAAGAGAAAGCACGTTTATTATGGGATGGGGGTAGGTGCTTACTCAATATCAGTAACAGCTTATCTAATGAGAGTTCAATTTCTAGATCTGAGAAAGTGTCAAAACATGATGCTACCAGACTAGCACACTTACAGATCATAAGGAGAATATTTTCTAACAAGATAATACAAAAATCTTGTTTCATTTCAGTCTGCATCAGTAAAATTGTTAGATTCCAATAGACTTCCTTTATAGAATAAAAGTCCATAGACTTCCTATGTATTGGAGAAATCAATAACTGGTAAAAAATACAACTGGCAATTAAATACAAACACATTAATTAATTTAAAAAAACCCCCTCCCTCATAACTACTTTTATTTATGACCTTTGATAATTAACCAGGCTTATTTAATCTAATCTCCCCTGGGCTTTATCAGCTATGTTGAAGATTAATGATTTATTTTGAAATAAAGGTCCTTAAGCCTAGGTAAGCCAGAGACTGTTTGAATACAAGGATAAATAGAAAAATATATTTAATAATAAATCTTTTGGATGGAAAGTGTTAGTGGATTGGGTGGAGACATGACCTTAATTTATTCTATATCTTTTACTCACCATTAATATTTTGCAATTGCAGTTTGAGGTCTTTTACAGGTTTGAGTTATTACACCTTAATTGCCTAGTAATGGTTTATTTTATTTAAATGGTTTGTTCTTTTATTACAGGATAAGTATTTAATAGTTCAATGTCTATGAGGCAATAAAAAAAATAATTATTAACCTTGAGTTTGAGACCTGAAATTGCCAGATAGTTTATTCGCTCCATCCTTCAAGCAATCCTCACTGCCCTACACCTACAGTAGTTTGTTTTGTTTCATAGCAGGAGTTTTTCAATAAATATTCAAATATTTTGAGGCCTGTAAAAAACCATGTTAATGACACCTTTTACTGTATTCTTGTAAATCCATTTCTGTGGAGTACCAGGCCTGAACACCACACGTGTTCTTAGCTGGCAGGCAAAAAGTAATGGGATGAATTTAAAGTTTTACTTAAAATTCTAATGGAATTTGATTTTCTTATGAAAAATCAAGGAAAGATACTAAAATAACACATTGCTTTAGTTCTGGAGTCTACTAAAGGGTTTTTAAACTTATTTAATTCTTAATAAGTTCCAGAGTGAATCATCATACTTTATGTCAGATGAACTATTTTATAATGTGAAAAAAAAAAGTTTTAAATGTAATTTGATTGGGGGGGGGGGGTTTTTTATACCATAAAAAGAAAAACTTATACTTTCATTAAGAAAATTCAAAATAATATTTGAAATAAAGGTCACTCATTTGATATCCTTGCCACTAAGAGCCTACAGTTTCCATCCCCACTACCACAATGATTTTGCATCTATGACACTTTGGTATATGCTCAAGGCTTTTACCTGTGCTTTGAGAAATTTAATAAATCAGGGAAACTTATCCTGAGCAATGGGATTTTGGCCAAAGCACCCATTCATATTGCAGTCTACTTTGAGTATTGCAAAAATATACCCACTAGTCTACAGTCCCATCACTAGTACATCTTTGCACTAGTATTCGCAAGCACTAAACTATTCAAAAATGAAAAAGTGCAACAAATTTCAAGGAACAAAAATAAATGTGAATAAATGAATAATTAAAATTTTCAGCTTTGGCAAATACATTTGAACAATGAGATCTGTACAGATTTCAGAAGGGGCCTCAGCACTTGCAGCCTTCGGCAACGAGTGGCTGCAGAAACTCCTGCGAAGCGGGGCCAAGAGAAACCCGGAAAACAAACGGCGCAGAGGGTCGCTTACATCAGGCCAGGAAAAAGCATTCGTTCATTAATTGCAAAGAAAATATGGTTGCGGGTAGTTTGGAGGTGGCAAAGGTTACGTGTAGAGAGAAGCCAAGAAAAGGCAAAGAGCTCCCAGACCAGCAGAAATATTTTGTTCCATGGCGAGTCCTGGGCGCGCGGGGCTCTCCGCAGCCGTCCGAATGACCTGCGCCGGGGGAAGAGGCGCAACACGGCAAATACGTGGCCCGAGAGAGAAGCGATGCTCTGGATTTTATTACAGAGAGGGAAAGGAGCCAGCAGCTGCTGGTCAGTGGGGGGCTCTGCTTTCCTGCCGAAACGCCACGGAGATCAGGACGGTCCGGCCGCCCCGTGTTAGGGACAGGCTACTTACTCTAAGGCCACAGAAGGATGGGTTTTTCCAAAGAAACCGAGGCCCCTTCGGATGCAGAGAGAAGCCTGGGGACACCCATGGCAGTTTATGAAATATAACAATAACTTTTGCAAACGAAGAACACCTCAGACAGCACTTTTGCATTCTAAGAAGATACATCAATAGGGCTCGGTTGATGTCGCATCGAAAAGCGTTTCTCAGCACTGTGTACCCAGTTACAAGACACTGTCGAGTATTATCAAAAATAAAACAGAATAAAAGGCACGACCAGTTTGCAATCTCTGTCGAGGACCTGCATTTATGAAGTCTTCCACATGGTTTACAATTTGTTTTCCTATAACTTTTATCAGAAAAGCACTACTGAGGATACGATTTATGAAATTCCCTTCCCCTGCACGCTTGAAGCATCTCAATTTCTCAATAAGCGGCTGCAGCCAGACCCACGGCAGAATGTCCGCCAAAAAGCAAAAGAAGCAGCCGTTGTTTTGAGCACGAGGAGTTAAGGGATCTAACCTGTCCCCGAGTTGCCTGACCGCCCATTTCAACCGCTGTGTCGTGGTTTGCCCGTCAATCCACACACGTGAGCATCTGCCACGTCCCCTCTACGCGACGCGCAGGCTCCCTGCAGGGAGCACACCTCAATGTCGAGGGATCATCGATCGCGCAGAGAAACTCATCGTGGAGATCCTTGTAAAAGAAACAGCCTTAAAAATAAGTTGCATGTTTTTAATTAAAATGAATGGAGGAAGAATGCCTTTTTTCATGGAAGAGATAAAAGAACGTTTTAGGAGTTTTCTGAAAGTGATCTCTAAATGCTTAATCAACCCTTCCCAGCCTGTTGCTCTTCCACGCCAAGTTTACGGGACAGAGCTGCATAACCGAATTGCAAAATGGACAAAGACAAGACAGACAAACCCAACTGTCAGGGCTGCTACACCGAATATGACCTTCTGTTGCTGTCAAAGGCCTAATGAGGCTGCTAATGAGTCTGTCCCTCTCCTGGTGCCGTGTCACCTGTGTGCTGTCCGTGCCTTAGGCAACAAAACCAGGGTGAAGCAAATATAGAAAACTAGTGGATTGCTATTTCCTATCAACTTTTTTATCTTGTCTACATCACAAAAGTTACATGAAATACCATGTTTTTATTTAGTTGTTCAAGTTATAGTATTATAAAGGATAAACAATATTTGCTCATTACTCCTCATTTCCTATTTCAGATTTTCCAGAAAAAACTGCTGCTTTAATGATTTTTACAGCTGTTGAGACCAGAACAAAACGAAGAAAAAGTGACAAAATAGTCTGCATCCTTTTAGCTCGGTCTTTCATTCATATGTATAAATAGGAAGCTCATGAATAATGTAGATCTAGAAATCTGTTAGCATTTTTGCTGTTCAGAAACATATGATTAGCATTGCTCTGACTCCCAATAATTATATTCTTGTTCTCAGAGGTCATTCTTTACATCTGCACAACTGCCGCTATATTTCTGGAAGTAAATAAGGCAAAATATACATTAGAGACGCAGTACGACGCATGGCACGGCAGCACCTCCTTGCTGGCTGTACAGCGGTACGCCTGCGACTCCTGGTAGCGCTAAACAAACGCTTTTGCCAGGTTCATGAGAACAGGCAGGTTTGTTGATTTTCTCCCACTGCTGAACGTGCACAACTCCAAGAAACTTAGCCGGGGCGCAGGGGCGATCTTGCAGGAGACCCTCCTCTCCCACACGGCCCCGCAGCCCAGCTAAACCCTCCGCCAGCGCCCGCTCGTCGCCGTTCACCTCGCGCACGGCTGCAGCGGATCGCCAAGCCGTGCTTTGGCTTCTCTGGGAAAGGCCAAGTGACATATAAAAATGCTTCTGCTTGCTGCCTGACTGCTCTTTACCTGGAGGTTGAAGAGAGGCAGGCTTGTTTTCTTTCTGGCACGCAGCGGAAGCTATATGCAGTCTGTAGGGGAGAGAGCCGACCTCAATATTTAAGACCTTTGATCAATACGCCCAGCAGCATTTGCTCTGACACATGCACATTTGATCTGGGCTGTATTAAAGATCTGTGGGCTAGAAACGCTAGAAAATGCTGTGCTCTCTAACCAGCAAGAGTAATTCTATTTTTTTCCAGTTTTTTCCATGGGATATCTTGCCATGCTAAATTATACTTATACGATAAAGCTGTTTTTTTCTATAAAGCTCTGCACGTGCAGAAAGGCCAATTCCACTACTCCAGTGCAGTCAGAGGTACCGCTCAGCCACACACGTACTAAAATTGCATCATGCATTTATGCTTTGACTAACATGAATAGTTCATTTCATTGCAGCAGAGCACGATTTCTGAATAAGTATTATTAATGTGGGGTCAGACAGGGAGTCCACCTGTAAGCATGCAAAGTCCTTCCCGGGCGGAAGGCTCCTCCTGCTGCTCACGGCTCTGGGAATACTGGCATATCTCTTCCCAGAATAGAAGCCTCCTTCCCATGTACAGCCATTCTTGCCCCATCTATGCATTACGGCTGTGTCTGGAGCAAGCATCCCCACCTCTGCAGTCCTCGTACGTATAGAACACACGCCTGGAAGAACTAGATGCTGTTCAACTGCTCTGATATTTGCTTTCACTGGCACAGCAATTTGTGAATCAGTTATTTAATAATTACTGTGTAATTATAGTTCTGCTGATCCCTGATGAACTGAAATCCACAGACAATGCCTATCAAATGAATCATTACAAATCTTCATAAATTACATGGTGAAATGTGCCAATGTCATGATGAAATTCATAAAAAGTCTACAATTTCTGGAAAAGGAGACTTAATTAAGCTGGCGTTATGGCTGCTCATCTCTATCCAGAGTTTAAGAAGGAGCACATTATAAGATTTGACTTTGAACTTTCCAAGAGAAATAGAGTGCCACATAATGCTACAAGTCAGAGAAAAAAAAAAAAAAAGAGGAACAAAACAACAGTGACCCTTAACGTGGATTATTCCAGTTACAAACGAGTCATAGAGAAGTACAACTGTTTTTCATTTGGTACAGATGTGTGTTGGAAAATAGGTAGAAGAGGAGACGAACAGTGCCTGGCTAATCTATAGAACAAGTCGTTGTGCAAACACTCAGAGGAAGGAAATGCATTTATTGCCTGGGGAGCTATTAAAAGCTAAGATCGAGGAACAGAAATCTGCTGCAAATAGCCTACAAGAAAACAGAGGCTCCACGCACACCATCAGTGGGTTAAAATAAACAACAAATGTGCTTCTCAAAGGATTCACTTATCTCCTGCAAGGGATTTAGATGTATCAGGCTGCGATAGCTGTTGTCAGACCTGGTAACTTTTTCCTGGTTGAGGTAGTGAAATTTAAAATATTAGATTACCTATTATTTACGTATTAGGATCCTGCCTCAGAAGACTACACCCAAACCAAGGAGGACTCCCTGCCAAGGTCGGAGGCAGGCTGGCTCTTCTGCTGCTGCTTCCAATGCAGAATCAGCACGACTCATTACGGTCAGCGTTATGCTACAGCTTAGAACCTTATTGCACAGGTGAACTACTATTAGCATATTATAAATGTAATATTAGCATGCAAGAACTGAACATATTATTTCTGGAAATAGAAATATCTTCTCCATCCTTCTGGATACCAAATTCACCTGAACCTGGCGGAGATAACCCTGGGCTGGCCCCAGCTCCTCCTGCAGTCCCGCCTCAGCACCGAGGATGCCTGTCCCGATCCTCTCGACGCCGTCCGTTCACGGCTTTAATAACATGCACAACAAACTGGCTACTTCTGATGTATTCAAAATGAAATAAATCTTCACATGCAAAAAAAGACAAAGAGGATTTCTTTTCTTGAATGCAAAACAATAAAAATCACCTTGTAGAAATCTAGGAGCGCGAGTAGCTAGAAAGGGGACATTAGGCAGGGTTAGACCAAGGCCAATTGTTTTCATTAACGCCAACCACATACCCCACTTGTTAAGCAGGGTAATAAACTCCAACCAGCACTAAATCCCTGGGTGAAATTGGCTTTTGTTTAGCTTTGCAGTACAGAGTTCATTGGAACAGCGGAAAGGGAATTTTATGCGAGAGCCACATCTTTTTTGACTTTTTTTGTATGGCGACCTGAGGCTTTCGGTTCATATCTTTAATGCCGAGGACAAATCCCTTTGATAAACTCATTGAGATTCACTGCAGAAGTAATTTCGGTTGCTTGCCCCACCGCTCTCTACTGAAGACTGCTGCAGAACCCACCTGCTCTACGGGCTGGAAATCCTCCTCTCGGCCTGGATTTATGCCTGACAAATTCACACCCGTTCATTTTTGGACCAGCTCCCTCCCTTAGCCTAAGCCCTTACCCTCCCAGGCAGCGCGTTACTGCGTTGATTTACGTGTAGGAACAACTCTCTCCCAGCCTCTGCTTTGCTCCACTGGTATCGCACAACTGTTTATTCAAGGGCAATTCCCTTTCACTCTGTCCTCCCACAGCCAGGCACCAGTTCCAAAAAACCCCTGGGCAAACCCAGAAAGAATTAGGAGTCGTTAAGAGCTCTGTGATGAGCTCCAGCCAGAGCTCCTTCCCGCTCCGCCGCGCCGGGGCGGCCGCGGCTCCAGCTGGCGTCAGACCGAGGAGACGGGGTCAGACACGCCACGCTCCTCCTCGCTCCCCTCCTTCCAAAATCAGTGTCGGCAACTACGGATGTGCTAGGAGAAAACGTGGGGAAGTATTTTTATGTTCAAGAAAAGCCCCAGGCACTCTGGGAAAAACGCTTTATAAATGGAGGAATGATGGTTCCAGTCCCTGGACTGGGGATTTCATTTGAAGTAATGCAAATTTTGCAGGGTATTTTATATAACACCTATTAACAACGACTGTAAAGAGCTGAACTACCTTTGTCACTTGCATTGACACCTGCACGTCCTGGACACGATGATCTATCTGCTCAGGTTGCACGCTGAACCGAGGAACAATATTTACAGAGCCCAGGAGCAGTTTCAGCGGCTGCTGGTTGAGAGTAAATGCTGAAAGGTCAAGAGTAAGCCTTTCGTTTGCAAACAAAAATGGACTGGCTGCAAAATTCTGTAGTAGGAAACCCTGCGTCTGACGGGTGACATACTGAAATTCAGACAGGTGATGACAAACTTTAATCCTTTTTTTACATTGCATCGTAACTTAGAAATCTGCGTTCAGGGAAAGCATTGTGTTATCTTGCAAAAAGTGCTATTTTGCTTCAAATATCAACCACTTAGTCATTAATTGAAAAGTACTTTTTTAAACCAGCCATACTTTATACAATATACTGCTCTGATATTAGCAGGAATCTATTTTTTAAACTCAGCTCTAGATTAAGAAGAATGGTGAATTACCTCGAAGAAGAAATGCACAGAACTACCTTTAGCTGTAAAATCATAGTTTGAAAAACATTAAAGTCTCTGTTGATTAGATAAAACATCCTGACTCCAAAGTTAGTTTCTCCAGTCTGACAGACGTTTTCTCACGTACTTGCAGCACTCTGGGAAGCTCAGCAACGGCATCAGCAAAGAAAAGGGACTGGTACCTGATGTACATTTTATTGGCTAAATAAAAACCAGCTGTACGTGACTGCTATATTGTCACGGGCCTTAGTTTACTCTGTGGTTACTTCATGAGATTTGTTGCTTTCTTCCTGACATCCCCAGTAATTTAAATGTATTATTCTTTTTCTCGGAATAGCATTTTAACCGAGTAAATTAACAGAATTGAAATGATCAAGTTCTCAGGTTTGTGTTTGATCTTTGAATAAAATTAGCAAATCTAAATATTGCCTAGTTTGAAAAACTGAATATCTTCTTACAGACCAATTTATAAGAAAAGGTCTATAACAGCAACAGCACCTTACTGCACAGTAAAACTCAGATTATAGTTAGAGATGCTTCATAGCAGAACAGTTTAAAGTCAAGATACCAGCTTTGCTACTTGTGATAATATGTTTGGAAAAAAAAGTACATTGCTGAAAAATTAATCATAGGTCTTTTTCACTGAGTATTTCTAATACTGCAAGCAATAGCTAAGCATCCGATGCTAATGTTTTTCGCCTGAGGTTTGGAAAAACCCTGGGAAGAGTAAGCTTTTATACTCAATTTATTATTTAAAATCCAGTCAAAATCTCAACACATAAACCTGTAGGTGGAATTAAAGATAACACTGAGTTCTCTATTTTAGATGCTTATTGAAATGTCTTAGCATTTTGTTACTTATGTGATTCAGTACAGAGGTTAATTAGTGTTTATAGTGTGGGCTCACTGAAAAAGCTCTCATTTTTAAATCTCCAATTCTATTTTTAGCTTCCTTGCAGCCAAAAAAAAGAATTTTTTTTTTTCTTTCTAATTTTCTTCAGTTCACAAACTGTTCAGATCTTTAAGAACACGTAGCAGCTCTCAGGAAAATGTAAATAGGAGCTGTGGAGACCATCTCTATCTCTGTTTTTTAATATAATCTCTAAATTAGAGGACACTTGACACGATAGAAGCACACATGCTTTTCAGATAAACATTGTTTGGTTTCAAGCAACTGCTTTTGTTAAATAACCTAGAATTTATTTGGTAAATTATCTCAGTTATGGCATTTTCCAGCCTGTTGGACTACTCGCTTAAATACTCAAGTCTTGGGTGTGTGATCTATTCTATGATCTTCATGAAAATTCTTTATATCCTTGATCAATAGCTAATTCCTTTTCAAAGCTCCATGAGCTTTGGTCTCAACTAGTTATGAAAATAAGTTCTACACTTAATATTTTAATGAAGAATTGCTATGCATTAAGTTTAAAACTTGCCCCTGATTAGTGTAAGTGAAAGCTCTCTTGGGCTTCTTTTATGAGAAAACTTCCTACTACACCTTCTCTAGACTAGCCAATATTTCAATAAGCCCCCTTTCCTTTAGAAGAGAAACAGTAATCATCTTTAATCTCTTGACATGGGAATCTTTTCATTTTTTTGTTTCCTATCACCCCCTTATGAACCTCCCCCTCCATTCTGCAAAATTTTTGAGGCCAAGGCTGAAGCCTGCGTTCCAGATGGAGTTGTAAAATATATTTATATCATCGCATCACAGCACTTCTAGTTTTCGTCCCATTTGTTATGCATGGTATTTCTGGATTTTCAGTTTTTCTAAAAAGTTAAATTTACTTCAAGGTATTCCACCCCTTGAAAAGAAACACAATTTCAGGAAAAGCTCTGACGCTCCTCACGCTGGTCGGGGCAGGGGCAGCCGCTGCCTTCAGCAGCGCGCTATAAATAAGTTCCACAGATGACCTTGAATGTTTTAGGTATCGGTTAATTATGATGATTAAGATGAACATTTAGACATGCTTCTAGACATGCTTCAACCTCTCTCATTTATCCAGTTCAGTGAGAATATCTGTCTAAACATTGTTAGCTATGGCTGTAATTGCACAATTTGAGAATATAAACATGTAACGAAACAGAACATAAAGGCAACTTTGGTAAGGATCCATAGCGAAGATCGCTGGGGTTTTTGTTTGGGTTTTTTTTTTTGTCCTCACACACAGATACACTCTCAGGCCTTTCACGTTTCTTCTAAATGTCAAGGAGAAACACATGTTACTGGCATTGCTCAGACAGGTTATTTCTACCTCGTCCCATCTCAGTCACTTATTGTCATATAATTCATAATAAAGCTCAAGCTGGAAAATGGATTTAGAGAAAATTTCTCCTTAACTCTCAGTAATTGCTACCTGGAGCAGCGGTTGGCATCCATATGGAAGGATCTCAAACCCAGCGTCTAACAGAATTATTACGACTTACATAAATGGAGGATTTGGCCATTTATCTCACTCGGTATGAATGTATGACTTTAAGGTGCTGAGTTTTTAACTCTGCCGGGCTCCTTGTCTCAGCAATATCTCATGAAATTAGTCCCCCCGGTGCACTTGGGATGCAAAGAAGCCCCCTTAGTCGTGTGCTGCTCAGCGGGGTTGTGTGCTCTTCAGCCTCATTGTACATCTGCATTTCACCCTGGGCGAGAACAGGGGGAGAAAAAAGGTTTTTCCCTCGCCTATGAATACCACTGGGGATGGTTTAGAGTTTTCCGAGAGCTGTTTTCCCTTGGGAACACGATCGCTCAATTAAAATGCCCTGGATGAATACACCTTGATCTTTAAGAAAGGTCCCCGAGGAACCGACTCCCAGATTTATAACGCTGCTTCTCCAATTCCCTGAATTTCAGCACACCGATCAGGAGCTGAGTGTCCGTCCCAGTCTCCATCTCCAGGACAGGTCCTTTCCCTGATGGATCACCGCTCCCGTAGCAGCCGGTCCTATTCGGCCGACTTGGACGTGGTACGCGAAACCAAGGACTTAGACCAGAAACCCCACCAGTGAGAACAGAGCACACACGCGGCTGGGCGGGGGGAGCAAAATCCCCTTCAGCCCCCAAGGGAGGAGGTAGACCACAGACCCCGGAGCTTCCAGATGGGACAACGCCGCAGGCAAAGACGGGCTCTGCCTTTATAAAGGATATACCGTGAGACCCCACGGGCGCAGACCCGCGGCCCTCGCAGCCGGCCAGACACCGTAAGAAAGCACGACGGCTCAGACGCGCGACGACCCCTTTACAAATGATTTGGAAGTTGCCAGAATGGATTTTAAACCCGCTCCCTGTCCGTCACCCCTTCTGAGACGTGGAGGGAGAGACCTTCCCCGCATGCTCAGCAGGAGCAGGTCAGGGCAAGGACTGCACCCCCGGGGCAGGACTGAGAGGGATGCTCCCCCTGAAAAATTAGGTTCATGGCACCAGTTCTCTGCACAGTGATGTCTACAGGAGACTTTGGGCTTGATCCAAACCTTATTAAATCATAAATGTCTTCTGACTGACTGCAGGAGTCTTTGAATAGGCTCCTAATGTGTACAGGAATTTTCATTTACTTTTTTTTATGTACATAGAAATATCTATATACTTTTTTTTTTTGGTGCAGACCAGCCTGCCTGGCTGAGACTATGCAAATTTAAGTTTGATTTGCTTTGCAGGCTGGTATTTGAGAAACAAAACAGTAAAATCTTTCTTAGGTAATTGGACAACAGCTGAAACTGTGGACGCAAAGGGAATTTCCCTGGAGAGTGTATTTCTTTCTAGAAATGTCAAATTCGGTAGGCCAGGCAAAACTATCGAGCTAAAACTTAGCAGAAACCTGTCACATATGCAAATACACTAAAATACAATTTCTCAGTCAATAAAATGAAACTGCTGGGTTTAACGATGACACCAAACCATACGAACGGAAGACGACCCAAGCAGCCCTTGCGGGATCGCTAAAAGCTCTGTACGTTCCCGATAACGAGGCCCGCCGCTGGCAGCGCCGGCCTCGCGGCAGGGTGACGCGGGAAAACTCCCACGGGAGGGCTGGAGGTCAGCGAGGGGCCCACGGGAGAGGGGGGGCCCGGCCGGCGGCGCAGCCCGAGCCTCGTCCGCGCCGGGACAGCTTTATTCCGGGCAGAACAACGAACCCTCATCCTGAAGGGGGTCTGGGGCTGTGCACGCGCCGCGCCCGAGCGGAGCGCGTCGCACCGAGTGCCCGACAGACGGACGGACCCGCCGCTCCGGTAACACGAGCCGCGCAACCGCTGCCACCGAGGCCCGGCAGCCCACTCGTGTCCCACCGCGCCACCGCTCCGAGCACCACCGCTCCGAGCACCACCGCTCCAGAGAGGCGGAGGTCAACAACTTCACAGCCTGGCTCCCGGGCGCGCTGGGGACGGGAAGGGAAGGTGGCTGACGCAGGGATAACCGCACGCAGAGGCCTTTAAGAGCCGTCAGCTCAGGAACGGGAGCGCAGCCTCGGCACCAGACAAGGTCGCGTCGCTGGTGCTGAACGGCAGCGGAAGGGCAGGCGTCCCGGCAGCCGGCCTGCTCCGCCACCCTGTCCCCTCTACTACCGACGACGGTAGCGCAAACACGCGTGGGCGCTGGTGCATGGAGTTCCTGATTTTGGGTCACTCCCTTGCTCGTTTTAGGGACTTGGAGCCAATTACTGTGCCACGGCACCGCTCTTCCCTCCCTCTGCCCAGGTCGCGTTTCTTCTTACTCCTGAGGAGCCCTGCTCTCTCTTCTTCCCCCGGTGACCGTGACGGGGGGCAACAGGCTTCAGCTGCAGTAAGAAAATGTTTGGTTTAAACACGAAGGAAAAGCTACTAATGTAGGAAAGAAGCATGTCTATAAAATGCGGGCAGTGGTGGAGGGGCACTACGGATCAAGGGGAGCCAGTCCAGCAACCGCCAGGAACGATGACCAGCACCCGGAGCGTGCCCTCGGTCGGATGGCTGAGGTGATCTCCAAAGTTCCCTTAAGCCTAGTTTTTCTTTGATTTTCATGACCTGGCACTGCTAGGAAATTACCACGGGAAGCGGCTGCCTGTCCCCTTATTTTGAAGATGTGTTACGGCAAGGCCGTTATACCACTCTGCAGATACCCCCAATACCTCCGTGTCTTTGACGTTCCAGTAGATGTAGACAACGCTACGCTAATTACACATAGTGCCGCTCAGGAACATGCATATTATTACATGTTATGTGCCATTTACAATAAGTTAATTCAAATTTTTGGAAGAATATTGGTTTTTTTTTCATTTCAGACATGAAACCCAACGTATTAAAAATATTAATACAGCAGCTTAATTAGGAATCTTTATGTAGGAACCAGGACACAATGCAATCAACACATATAAATTGAGGGCATGGTCTGGCACTTCCTGGAATGTAGAAATGTTTGAGACAAGATTATAAGCATGTTGCACTAACCGTAAGTTCACAGTTGGATGCCTACTCAATAAAGTCGTTCTGTTTAGCTGCAGCAATTAAATTAGCACAGAAAATACTACCACATCTCTCACACACCTTGCTATGCTCCTTCTCCTTCCAAATGTCACTACTGACCTTTTCTGCAGCTCTTCACAATTGTTTGTGTTTTTGAATAATTACTGACAATATATCTAAGACTTCTGGATAAACCTGAACATCAGTAACACCTGTGGAGCATACAACCAGCCATTTAAAGGAAGCAAATTCTTTGGCAGCTGCTAGTAATGGACATGGACATTTCCTCTGTATTGCAAGTTTCCTTAAGAAAGGTACCACTTGCCAGACAAGTTATTTATAGCATTCCTAAAAATACTAGGGAATGTATAGGAGGTGCTCTTTAGAAAATAAAAATACCTTTACTTAAGAATAAACACACACGTATCTACTAGAGAAGTAACGATTATTTCCATCGTCTACAAGGTGATGGCTGACACGAATCCAGACTTTTGTGGATGACGTATCTTCCAGGGACACACAGAGATCACACATGTAGCGGTGAATTTAATGCCTTTACGAACAGTCTCTCGACTAGATCTACCGTTTCTATAGATGTATAGATTAAATCTACATGCAGATTAAAACCGCAGGATTTCAACTGCTGCTCAGTTTCCCGCCCTAATTCGACGAGCGCTCCGGCAGAGGCGATGAGGACCGTTGTGCCCGCCCCGGGCTTGCAGAGGCAGGGGGGTGGCATCGCACCCCTGACCGAGCCAGGACGCCAAAACGATGCACCCGACAGCCCGACTGGCACGGCCGGGATCCCCGCTGCCACGGAGCAGAGCCGAGAGCCCAGTGCCCGGCCCAGGACCTCCAGCAGCTCATCGAGGGTTTGGGGTGGCACCACCTCACCCCACGTCCCGCTGCGGGGAGCGGGGGCTGACCGACGGCTCCTCCTTCATCCTCACAGATGAAAGGTAGGAAAAACCTTCTGCCCCGACTCCGCTTTGATAAGAGGAGGTAAGAAATCCAGTACCAGCCGTGGCTTCTGGCCAGGGAAGCAGGAGGACAGGAGACATCTCGGTAAGGACGTTGCTGCTTTAGCGGCAATAGAGACCATCCCAGTTTTGGCTGCTTGAGAAAACCAGTTGAATAAACCTACCTCGGTGCTAATGGTTAATAACTCCCTCCCCTCGCAATGGCCTTGCAATTTGTTTGCAGGAAAATGCCTTGTCTTGAATTAAGATTGTACTAATTTAAGAGCAAAATCTGCTTGATTAAAAAAAGGGCAATTCCATTCCACATTGGCTCCTTGCCCCTGAAGATGGAACCTCTTACCCTGGGTACACACCGTAACACCTCATCTCCTGGGTTTAATGAATCAGCAAATCCATGCTTTATTTACAGGAAAGGACTACATTCTTCTTCTTCTTAAGTACCAGAAATTCTGGGAAAAGCCAGTGTAGGCAGTGCTAAACATCTGATCAATTAGGCCCGTAGATGGCAGGATGGGACTGTCCAACAAGCACTCCTCACGTGGGAGGATCACGTACTTCCTACGCTCACCCACAAAACACAACACACTTGGATGATACAGAGGACTTAGCCATGAATAATTAGTAAATTGCCATTCATTATTAATTTATTGGAACCACTGCTTCTCTGTATTTTTCCCGCAAGGCTCAGTCTTTCTATTTTACAGCTGCTGAATTTATTATTAATAGCTAGATCTTAGACATGGCCAACAAGTCTTCCGCTAAGGGTATGATAAATTTCCTTACGTTCGCGGGATCTGGGATGTTCATAACTCCCCAGACGTGAGGTTCTTCTGCAGACCGGTCTGGCTATCTGTCCCCGGGACAGCAGGGGCTCTGGGTGACCCGCTGGGCATCCCCAGCCCCCGGCAGCAGCGGGGCTGTCCTCTGGCCACGGGTGACCACCATACCCCGGACAAGTTCTCCCCCTACCCCACCCACCCCGCGGGCGCCCTCAGGCACACTGATCTACCCTCTGCCTTGCTCAGTCCACGTCGCAGCCACACGAAGTCAGCTTTGACCTTGTCCTGGGATCCCTTTACCCGCTTTATGACTTTCTATGAGCTCAAGGTTGCCTTTATGGATCACAGAAAGCCAGGGCCCTCTCCGGAGTAGAAGAAATAATCCTTTTTCTGGTACCCTTGAGTTTTTGACCTGTACAAGGATGCAGACGCCAATAATGGAGAATATTCTTAGCTCTGTCCCTGAGAAAGACTCCCAGCTGTGCACAGCTACGATGTCATTTATATATTATACGGGGATGCGCAAATGAAGAAAATACAGTTTTTCTAACTCTACTATACACATTTTTCTTAAAAAACCCAACGGCAGACAGAAACAGCCCATTAGCAATTACTTAGCAATATTGGGCAAGGTGCCAACACCTAACAGCGGAGGTGTGCAGGCATCCTCACTCAGGATTTGAAGCGCTCCCGCTGTAGCTGCACGTTGTGACAGCCTTTTGATAAAAATCCCCGCACCTTTGCGCACCCGTTGGGACATTGCACGGGAATGTGGCGGGGCTCCCGAATCGCGTCCGTTACCGGCAGCTGAGCTAACGATGCTATTCCGACCGCTCCGCATCTCGGACTGTATTGCACCGACGCAATTGACGGTTTAAAATACACACTGAAATAAGACATCAACATCTAATTTTTAACATTTGTCAAGTAACATGATGATCAAATTATACTTAACCCTGTATTTGACTATCAAATGTTGCAGCCAACCATTAACTGCTAACACTTCCCCCACACATACCTGAACCAGCGCATATGTTCAGCAATCATTGCCAACAAAATAAAATGTAAGTAGTGTTTCACAAGAGAAAATTCTCTCTGAAGGATTAAGGAGTCCATACTTAATAAGTTGCTACCCTGTGATGATCTGTTGGTTTTTTTTTCATATATATATATTTATTTTTTTTAAAGCGATACTCTTTCTAGATAACATTAATGCAGACTATGAGCAAGGAAAATACTCCACCAAACGATCTTCATTCCCAACTGAAATCTACAACACCACCTTTTGGAAACCACTCCTTGTTTTGATTCGATCGAAAAAATCATATTATAAAATAAGACATTTCATCTTGAAGTCAAACCTCTAAGCTAACATCACCCCCATATTCTATTCTGTGAGGTCAGGATCAGACCCAGTTTTCAGCGCTTTCTCTCACACTGTTCTGCTTCACACATCCCATCTCTTTCCTGGTGGAGAACACCTATTTTTATGATTTGTAACAATGTACTTGGTACTTACATGACATTTTCAACCTCTGCATCTCCAAGTGCTTTTTAAGGGTGGCTACATGGTATCTCAACAATACAAAACTGATAAAATCCTGGCAGCAGCTAAGAGACAGATTCAGCTCTGCTCTGTTCAAAATTAAACCAAACCTTCATTTTACCTTCTCTGAATTGCAAGTATACCAAATACTATATGCTTCTGACATAATATTCCTTTGTTTTCACTTCTTGCATTTTCTGTTTAAAATAAGCGTAACATTGTTTCCACTTTGTTAATGATTTCTCAAATATTAAATAAACTGGCAGCAAAGGCTTCCTGCTGTTTTCTGCTTATTATGTCTCTTCTGCAGTAATTTAGAATACCCTGACAATACATATCATATAGAAAGTATATTCAGAAGGAAGTTTCACGGCTAGAAGACAATAACCCTAGGATTTAAGCAACTGAAACCGCACATTTCCACTCAATAAGGAACATCTTTATGTAGAGAAAAGTGTGTAGGATATATTCTAAGTTTTGTCTTTCAGTTTTATCACTATTGCAACAGATTAGCACCAAAGTTCAACTATGAACATCTTCGGATGCCACCAACAGATGGCTAGATATTCAACAAATGTGAAATACTACAAATTCACAGATAAAAATATCTTTCAAGCAGGACATTTGAGACCCATTTTAGGTAACCTTCAGACTAAAAAACTCAATGCTTTGCTTTACCTATTACAACGCTTATTGTCCTTTTCAAAAGATTTAACTTCAAGTCCTCCGCGATGTCTCGGTACCAGCGGCCGACGACCTGTGCGCGGGGCTCTGCCCCCCCCCCCCCTTATTCAGCTCCATACACTCCTTGAAACTTGCTGCAAAAGTTTTTGCTTACAGCGGTACCTTAGGGATCGGTTATTGCTATTCTGAGCAGGACGATTCTGTCACGCTAATTCTGTCTCTATACCACGATGGCGGGATGGGTTTAGTTGTGGGGTTTTTCTAGATTCATAACTCACTGATACCCCCAAAATGTGCCTTCACTTTCAGAACAGAACCCCATCTGCAGTACAGAACAAATAACCAGGTGCATTATTTCCCAGTACTGAGGAACGCAACGGTATTTATATGCCTTGCGAAGGAACCAGGGGAAAAAAGCACACTACTGTTTTTTGGCTTTTGAATCCATGTGTGTGGAAACAAACAACCATGCACATTTGCCACACGTCCACGTTACTTACGGTTGAGAGGCAGGCTGGCATTGGTCGTCCCTAGCTTGTTGGCAGCGACACATGTATAGTTGCCAAAATGCTCTTCTGTCACATTGGTAACAGTAAGAAGTGATCTTGTACTATAATTTTTAATAGTAATTCCTTGTTGACCATTGATCAGTCTAGAAAGCAAAGAGAAAATTTCTGTAACTCATACACCATAAGCAATATTTTTTTTCTTTTTTCTTTCTTTTCAGGCATAACTGGTACCACATTAAGCTGTTTGCAAGCTGCCAATGTAGTCTGTCGAGCAAAATTATCATGGCGGCAGATCAGAGAGGCCATGGGCAACACTGGAGTTGTGGGGTGTCGAGGGGAACAGTTTCTGCCTCTGTGCCCTACAGCCGAAAGAAAATAAAGACTGACACCTGCGGCCCCGCCTGCCTGGCCATAGGATAGGATAGGAACTCTCAGATGGAGAGCTTAGATTTTTACATTGGGCGAGCCTAACTAAAAATGTAAATACCCTGTTTGGGGCAGAAAATTATTATGGTAAGTCTTTCTAAGTGTTTTTTCAGACTCTGGAGATTGCTTGTGTCCTCACACACCTCCAGCTGACGGCAGGTGAGGATTAGGCAGCCAGAAATCAACTACGTAGGGTTGTGACCACAGTTTATTTTACAGGCCTCTACAGTTACAAATTAGACTGGCAATTAGCAAAGATGTGCTACAGCAGCAGCGCATCCCGAGACAGCAACCTGAACAGAAACCAGGTAACGAAGCGTAGGAAAAAGCCAAACCAGGGCTCTTTTCACCCAGCTCTGTTTCCCTGGCTTCGAGCTTCCCACCCCAAATTTCACAGGAACTCTGCAGGTCTTCTGACGTTGCTTCCAAAGCCATGTCAGAAGCACCCCTGCTGCACTGGGGCAAAGAAAAATGACCCATTTAAATGTTGCTGCTGTAGGTAAACCACGTCTAGTCAAACAAGGAGATGAGAAGGGTAACCACATTACTAAAATACTAGCTACAGTTGATTAGACATAATTCCTTATATTTCACGTAAGGAACAGAGTTCCAGATTAAGTATACAAATTTTGTTTGATATATTGAAAGATATAATCATACATCCTGGGAATGAATGCAATCTTTTAGCATTCTGTCTAAACAATCTCTTAGCATTCCATCTAAAAACATTCCAAGTCTATCGTTAATTGCACTTCTACATATCGTGGATGGAATCCTTCTCATCGGTACACGAGCGCCTCTGTTCCCGTTTAATCACCAAATGCGCAGACAGGGGGTTCCTCTTCCCTGGGCAGCCTGTGTTGTGTGAAGGACTCTGGTCTGCTCTGCGCAGCCCATCGGCCGGGAGGGGACGTAGCACATCCCATGGACACACGTGGTTTTGCAAGAAACGTTAAAAAAAATGGGACCGAAACGCCTGGTTTGGGGGGAACGCTGCAGTCGGAAGATTCATCTTTTCTCCAGACTCGCGCAAGTCAGGAGTTCGCCCTTTCAACCTAGGCACGTGCTGCCGCACGCGCATCTTCTCCTTCTAAAACTGCCAACGCCTGTCCCTCCTCTTTCTGCCTCTCCCGCGGAAAAACCCAGGAGCCTCCTCGGCTCCCAGACCCACGCCCCGCTACGACTCTCCCTGCCAGCCCACGGCGGCTCGCAGCCGGCGGCGGCGTGAGCGGGTGCCGCGGAGGCGATGCCGGGGGGGCAGAGCGGGCGGCCGGCAGCACGTCCCGGGTCCTCGCTCCGGCCCCGGGACAGACGCTTTCCTTGGGATGCCCTTCCTGCGGCCACGGCCACCCTCCCTTCCCGCCGCCTTTCGGGATTGGAACCCCCCGGCCCCTCTCCTGCCCCTGTCCCGGGGATCTCGGCGTACCGGAGCGACGGCTCCGCTTCCACCTACAGCTTATTTCTACCAGCCATTTCCAAGCCCCCTCCATCCTTTTAGCCCATAACTGCAGCTTGAACTACAGCATTTCTGTGTTACGGCTGTAAGGTTTAACTCTTTTTTTTTTTTTTTTTTCCCCAGACAACAATGGGGCATTGGGATTTCTGCCGTCCCCATGCCCCATCAGAGGCGACGTTCGTATCAAAAAATTAACTGCGTCTGCTTGACGCGTGCGATCCGCTGCCTTCCGCAGGCTGCCGAAAGGGCGAGCGCTGTGGGTGCCAGCTCGGACCCCTTCCCCCCTTCCTCTGCCCCCGCTCCTGCCAGCGCAGCCCGCACGGCATCGCCTTCCCTCCTGCCCCTGCTAGGAACTGGCTGACACTGGGGGGCCGCAACTGGAAGCGGAGTAAATGGAATCGGATAGATATGCATATCAACAAGCTACGTAATTAACAGACCGAGGAGTTGGCATTAGTTAGCATAAACTCAGCAGTTTTGAGGATTTCCATTTGCAGTTGTAAGAACCAGATGCTTTCACTTTTAAATTAATTACTCCCGTGTGCTGCTCTGCCTGGCTTATTGACTGAGCACAGTGTTCATTACTCATCTGGGTTTTACCAAGTTACTTCTCGGGCTGGAACAGCATTTTAAGTTGCGTGCAGCCACCCTACACATTTCTTCACCTCGCTGCTTCGTACCACTGGTTATGAAGGGAAGAGCGATCTCCGTTTTATTCCGGAGAACATGCCTGCGCATCCAAAGAAGATCATGCGTCAGTGCCAGCCCCGAGGGGTACCCACCTTTGGTTTCATTTTTGAATACCTTCACACAATTATAATATATTAAGCTATTATAATGAGTTTTGTTATTTCAAATGTAAGTCTTGTTTGCTTTGTCAAGGATAAGGGAATTAATATTTTTAGACAGGTGACTTTTAGGCTTCTTCCCTGTGGCTGTTTAATGTCTGAGATCTAACTTCTGCGTAACCCCGAAACATGACATACTTCAACAGTTGTGAATTTCAGAAACCAGGAGTCAGCACAGCGAAGCCCTTCTCCTCTCTGCAGGGAATCCTTCTACAGTTTTAGAAGCCATTCCCTTTTACAATTAGAAGATGCTTTTACTAACTTTCCCCCCAGATTTCCAGTCCCTTCCCAGCTCACCCCACCCTCCCCACCTCGGGGCACCCTCAGCTCAGGGTCCGGTCCGTGCAGCCACCGCGCAGCTCTCGCGTGGAGTTCAAGGCACGGCTGTTGGCAGAAAGGGCGCTGCAGGGTCCGAAACCCGCGGGTGAGACCTCTCTCGCCTCTCCCCGGCCGCGACGGGAGGTGCTCAGCCCGCCCCGGAGAGCCCCCCAGCCTCCCGCCCGCCGGCCTCGGGGCTCGCCCGCGGGAACCCGACGAACCGCGACTCTGAGCCTGGCGACGAGGTAGAATTAGTCCTGCAAGCTCTCTGCCCTGCAGAGCAGCGGTTTTAACTGGATGTAGTCTGCCACTGCTTTGATGTTTGGTTTTAATGGCTGTTTTTACGATGAGATGATCCCTGGAGTCTGGAAACTGTGGGTTTGGATTTACATTAATCTAAGTAACAACAATACAGTTTACAGACCCAAAAGGCTTGTTTCAGACACTGAACATACACTTAGGGTTTCAGATCTAACTCCTACTGTTCGTTTATTCAACACTTCATCCAGATCTACCCAAAAAAAAAAAAGTCCCAATCCAAGACTCGCTGAAGAAAATGGGATTCTCTCTATTCTATTAGCAGAAAATATAGCAGGGTGTGCACTCCCAGTATATAAATTTAGTTTTGTAGTGTATCTGCAAATTATCTGCAGGATAATGTACACGCTACTCTGAACCACCTATGGGAGCTGCCTCTTCTCAGTTTTGCATTAAAACAATGACTGAGCTGCCCAAAGCTCATTCTGTGCTGGCTTTCCACCATCCAGAGGTAAAGGGGATGTACTGGAAGAAAAAAACCAATGGGTATGTACTTTCCTCCTTCCTGCAAGTGGTGGAGGTTCAGAGATGCCCAGTACCTTTGTAGCCATGTATGTCTAGCATATCTGCCAACACCAGTTTAGCAGAAAAGGGTGGACCATTACATCTAGCATAATACTTGAGCAGTAAGACACGGCAGGACAGTACATTTCTCGCTGACACACCAACTGAAACGGGAAACAGAAGGCACAACTTCGGTGTCCTGAAACGCTCCGCTTAGGCTTTCCTGCTGCTGCTGGGGCACTGAATGTGCTCACGAAGAAAGGAACTGGTCAATGTTATAAACAGAAAGGTGATTATCACGCTGGAAACGGCTAATCGAATCCAGAGTGCTAAAACCTGCGCTGCAATACCTTCTACGTAAAATATGTTTCTGCTGCAACTCCCCCCAACACGTATACAATTTAAGATGCATCTCTGGAAACAGGATGCAGATTAATTCTGCTGACAGAGGAAAAACATTTACCGTTATATATAGTAAAGATCAATCATATTGTTTTAGAGGACGCTTTAGGATACAGTCAAAGTGCAATAGTTATGACTGCTCTGAAAAGTCGCGAAGGAAGAGGAGCAGCTAATGCTCCTGAGGGGGAGCAGCTGGGCAGTGAGAAATGAGCTGACAGATGGCTTTCTATGAAAAATGGTCATTAATATTCTCATGTCAACTCCCAGGTTTAATGGGATGTTCAAGCCGAGAAACCCAACAGTTGGAAGCCAGGAAATTCCAGAAGCTAGAAGGTGTGTATGGACAGTTGCTTGCAAGGGACAATAAATATCCGCTTGCTTTTGTGGCAATACGCAAACCTAACAGAAAAAAGCTTTTAGATAAGCTAAGAGCTGTAAAACAAAATTTCCTATTCAAAAAGAAAAATATCTACCTGTTTAGTGAGCTGCTTTTTAAAATAAAGATGACCCTACAGAGATGCCTGTTACCATTGCAAAGCACTAACAACCTGAAAGGGAAGCTGGCTGTGAACAAAAGCAAAGCACTCGGTCGGTTTTAGGGTTCGAGCAGGGCGCGCTCCCTGACCCCCCCCCCGGGACGCTGTGACGTGCAGCAGCTCTGCTCAAGTCTGTGGACTATAAACCCCTGGCCTGGACCACTAATGGCACAACCGGGTGAAAATTCATACGCATTAAGGTTTGGTTGAAAGTCTTGTTCGTGAAACAACCTTTTCACCCACAAGACCCTCAGCGGGGAACCTATGGCGATGAATTAAAAAAAAAAAAATAAAAAATCCTTTTAGCAGACTTTTTCCGTACCTTTCTGGTTATTATAGTTAAAAGGCTGTAATTACTGAAGCATGTTTAAACGTTAGGCTGATCATTGCAATCACCGCTATCACAGCCCGGCCACAGCCGGCCCGCTCACGCCTCGTTTTTGAGCGCAGAAACTACAACCGCAAGGAACGCGAGGCGCTCCCCCGGCAGCCAACGCCTGCAAGCGCCCGCTGCGGAAAGCTCGGCGTTACTTCCAGGACGGCCTGCTGGACTTGTCACCGCGGGGGACAAACCCAGCCCGGCGGTCTCCTCTCTCCGCCACCCGGGTCCCCGCGGGCGGCAGCACCCCCAGCGGCACGAGGGGTCGGCCAGGGCCGGCTACTTACTTCCTCTCTCCTTTGTACCACTCAAAGACCGGGGCAGGAACTCCTGCACCTTCGCACCGTATCAGTCCGTTCCCTCCAAGCATCACACCGCTGGATTTAAGTTCCTGAATTGTGGGGGCAACTGAAAAAAAAGAATTGTAAAATGGATATTTGCATCTAGGTACGCAAACTGTTTAACGCCGCTTTTCTTCGGCGCGCTCTACGTTACTCTCAGCCCGGTGCATGTTTTCCAGCTCCGTTCACATTCAATCACCTTTTCTTCCAGCAGTGTAAAAACTATCCCACATAGCAGATTCTGATACATATTCTGCGTATCTGCTGTAAAAAACACAACCGAGACATGAAGAGATATCAATCCCATATTGAAAAAAGCTGCTTTCCCAACTCAGTTACTCAACATAACGTGTAACTACTTATAAGCATTAGTGTCATACAAGAGGTATTTAGAACCTGAGAATCGGAAAAAAGCACATGAAGCCCCAACACTGGTGCTGGCTGGGAGGCTGCTGGGTCCCGCTGGGCTCAGCTGGGGAGGGGTACGGCAGCGCCCAGGGTGCAGGGTCCCAAGCACAGCCAGGGCCAGCACCACTGATCTTCTGCAAACGCCCCACAAACCCCAGAGGCTTAGACGGCCTCCGAGATCTCGTTTTGCATATTAAAAGAACAACAAACTTACCTTCGCAATTACGAGCCAACTCTAAATGCCATATAACAGCATGACTGTTCCAGTATTACACTGGATATAGATTTGTTTTAGTAAATATATTTTGTCTTTTTAAATAGTAAACATTGTAAATAGCAATAAACGTTTTCAGCTAAGAACTACAAACAGGTACAGGTAAAGATAGAAAGTGATTATCAGTTTTTCCAGTTGCCAGTGAAAGGCCACCGTAAGCTGAAAATAAAACACAACAAATTCCTCAGGAAAGAGATTATCAAAGGAAAAGCTGAACAATTGCCTTCTCCCTGGAATTTCTTTTACATTTTCTGTTTTTAAACAGTAATTTATGTGCATCATAAAACCGCTATAAAAACCAAACCACAGAACTTATAAATAAAAAACTGTTTATTTTTTCCCAAGCAGTTTTCCAGATGTTGCTTTAAGGTGTTTACGTACACGTAAAACGCTGACTGCCTCTTGTCTGCTGCTTTCACCGTCTCGCCCCTCGCCCAGCAGGCCGTTTCAAGAGACCGTAATCCTTTTCGGGAACCAGCCACGCTAAAGCGGCGCCGGGTTCTCCGCGCAGGCGGGTCCGCTCCGTCGCGCACCTCGCCGCACCCCCGTCCTTCCCCAGCACCACCGACGGCTGCTGCTCCCGACGCGCGGGACATCGGGCGGGAGCCCCGGGAAAGCAAACGCGCGCTCTCGGCGCTTACAGACGAGTCTCCACGTTTAACAGAACCGGGGGAGTGCGTTTCAGGTGGGATTAAAGAGAACTGGTTCCCTCCCACCGACCGCCCACACCTACCCCAAGTCAGGCTGACAGACTGCAGATGCCCACAGCCGGCAAACGCACCATCTGCCTTCAACTTTCTCTTCGCAATGGTAACATCAAACCCATCCATAAATTCGTTAACTTTCAACTGGTAACATTAAAATTTCAAGTGGATAATAAACGTATAACCAATTTGCATGACTACTTCTCTGTAATCTGCACGGGGGGGGGAAATCAGAATTTTTTTTTTTTTGTTACTCCATAAAAATAACAGAAACTTATCAAGCTTACTCCTTCTTGAGAAATGAAGCAGTTCGTGCAGCCAAGACTTTTAAAATAATACCTTTGAGTGACACTGATCATGTGAAGAGCTGTGAATTGGTCACATTTTGCCTCTGCTCCTACAGCACTGCGTAGCTCCAGCAGCTACTTGGAGCACCAGAAAGCTCATAGCTCAGCTTGCGCTTCTGAAGCGTTCAAAAGAAGAACAACTAAAAACGTCCAAGACGAACCACACAAAAGCAAAACTTGGGCGAGACAAACCATACAAAAGCGTCACTTGAACGATGGAAGACAACGAAAGTCTACTGCATGGGCACATGATCAGCGGAGGTTGCCAAAAGCTGACCTACGGCTGGGAGGAGGTCCACCTCTCCCACAGGGCTTCCACCTGCCCTGGAGCGGGGACTGCCTGCCAGCGTTCCCACCGCTTCCGTCGAGTTGTACGAGAGACGCGAACACTCGCAACGGAACCCCAGGACGTTTCTCCACTGTTAGTTCACGTGTGGCCGGTGGGTTTGCGGCTGGTCCCAAGGTGCTGCCGAGCTCCCGGGGAGCACCCCCAGGCCCCCAGCGTTCCGAGAAATACCAGCTCGCTTCCCCGCTCACCCCCGCCCGCCTGACACGGTGGTGCTGGACCGCTGGGGGACCCGGTCCACCCGCCTGCCCAAAGCGGAGCCAGCCCAACCCGGGTGGTCCCCATGGACCCCTCCATCCTCAAGGGTTCAAAGCTCCAGGGAGACCCACAGCCTGCCTGGACGGACACGCACCGGCACTGACTTATCCACGTAGCTACAGGTACGCGCCTTGCTGTGGTTCTGAACCGTTACTTATTTCGTCCCTGGTGATATAAAGAGTAGGTCTAAATTTCTCTCTGAAGAAAGCTTTAACCCATTTAAAGGCTCCTGCGCTCGTTCTCTCAGTCCTCATATGTCTAAACGAACTCAGCCTAGAAGAAGCTCAGTTCGTTCTCCCTCGTTTCAGACATCGACATTTCCCCCCAAACGCGCGTGGGTCTTGCGGTGCCTGGAAGTCCTCCGGTTCCCCCCCGCTTGGCTCGAGCGCGTGTGCCCACCACGAGAAGCGGCGCTGCCAGGGGGACGCTGCCGGCTGGAACAGGGGGGCTGCTCCGCATCGCCCGCCCGGGATGACACCCGCCCGCTCACGACTTCACACGGCGTTTCTCCCCCATCGCCCCTCGGGATTTCGGCGGCATTAGCCCAATTACCCATCTTACGCCCCCGCAAGCCCTCGCCTGCGGGGGGACGCTACCCCAGGCCTCTCCTCTACCCATCACCTTTTATTTCTGTCACAGCTCTCCTGCGTGTCAAGGCAGTCTCCAGCCGTCCCTGCTCCGCAGGCAGTCTCCTGGCAGGGCTGGGAAACCTGCCCGAGGGAGGGAGGGAGGTTTGCTGCACCTGGGATAAACTGAGCATGGCAGGCGTAAGTAGATATAATCTGGTTTTGGGGACACTGGAGAGAAATTCTGGGAGAGGTACCGGAATAACGCACTGGATCCATACGTTGGGCAAGCTTTCATGAGCTGGGAGGTTAAGCTATTGGCATCTCCTGTATTTCCATCGCCACCGCAAGACGCTGGGAAGATTTACAACGAGCACGGGTTTTGTCTTTCAGGCACTGACAGACACTGGGAAGATGTATCGTGACTGTGGAGTTTGTCCTGTGCCAGACAAGAGCCGAGACCGCCCTGCGGGTTCCACGGGGTCTGCAAGCCCTTAAACAGCAGAAGGTACTTTATCCGGCCCCTTCTCCACCTCACCATGCAGTGGCTCCTTGAAAAGCTTTGTAGTAAGAGGCAAATATTTTTCCATGTTATGCAAAGGGAGTGAAAATATTTGGGTTTTTTCTAATTCAGAGTGTGTCGGATTATTAGCAAAAAAAACTGAGTTTGAAATTAATGTACCACACTGTGCGCACACTACACTGACAATATTTAATTCTCATGAGCTAAGCAGAAAGAGCAAATAAAAGACTAGCAACAGCCCGAGTCAAGTGGAAAGTTTTCTTCTAAAAAGTACCACCTGCATACTTCTCAATGTGGCCTGCTCACCTTTAGCTCAGTGTTTTGTGGGTTTGGGGGACTTTTTTTTTGTTGTTGTTTAGTTTTGTTTGGCTGTTTGTTTTTTAACTAAATGCTGAACATCACTAGTAATAAATTCTAAAATTAAATGATCCATAAAAACGCACAGCTTGCCGATGCTTTTTCAGGCAGGAGCCCCAGGCACCGCGCTCCCGGTGCAGCTGGGAAGGGGATGCCAGCTGGATCCCAGCTACAAATCACAATTCGGGGCTTTGCTGTCTGATGAGGCAGAGTTTTGTTTGGAAAATACTGGAAAACTTCTGAAAAGGAAGTTTTCTTAGGTCTCGCTTTCAGGAGTTTCTCAGCTTCTGTTTGTTCAGAATAAAAATAAAAATCAATATTCTCCGCTCTAGGAAATCCCTGGTTAATAGTGGTATGAAGACACAAACCAAAGATAGCTTAGAGTCACCATTTGCTTAGATTTCTCCTTGTCAGGTTATTTTCTTGTTTTTAGTATAAAGGCAAATTCTGCGATGCACACACATTTCTGGTGCACTGATTAGTAATGTGCTGAGCCCAAAATCCATCAGACCCTACTGCTGCCATCGCTGTGGAAGACTGAGTGACTCCAGATGAAGCTACACACCTAAATACCTGCTGCTCTCACTGCCAAGGTTTGTTTTGGAAAGGAAGGAGACAAAGACATGGAAGAGATTCTTGGGCCTCCACTATATCATATATTTTTAAAATGTTTTTCCACATAGTCAGCAAAGACTCATTTTTGAGAAGACATCTGTGATTCGGTCTTGTTGCTGTCAGTCACACTGCAGTTGTCTGCGTTCTTACGCTGCCGGGGCTGTATGTGTTTCCTCCTATGTAAAAGCTTTTGAGCTCAAAACAACCAGAAAGAACCCTATATTGATCTAAATACATACAAATTAGCAAGAGAAAGGCTCATATGTTACGTTAACAAGTGCTCACAAGGTTCAGTTCAATGCTGCCCTCACCGTTATCCAATATATGTTGGTTTTTGGTGAGCAACCTCCCCGACCCCAGCGTTGCCCAGTACAGCGGGGATGTGCGGGATCAGCCAAACCGGCCAGGAGAAGAGAGGCTGGAGGATAACACCACCCCGCCTGCAGCCGGGGCTGACGGGCAGGCCTTTGGGAGAGGCTGTAATAAACATACAGAAAGTAATGTGACTTCTCCTCCCAGGCAGCACGTCAAGAATCTAGAAAATTCCTGAAACGGACGCAGCGACGCTTGGGGCCCCCCGGG
>JAVJGG010000090.1:1062676-1083293 GCA_035590195.1 Aviceda cuculoides | reverse complement strand
GCGGGGGGGGGGGGCGGGGGGCGCGGGCAGCTGGCAACACGCAGTGCTGGGAAGAGAGGCCAGCACCTCCCAAAGATGCTCGACAGACACATTATCTAGTGCAAAGCGCCTGCTTTATGGGGCACAAGTGTGGTCTCACCTGAAGTACCAGAAGTGCAGAAAAGCAGAAGGAATTGGGATTGGCGGAGCTGGAAAAGATGATTTACCAGGGATGCATTGCATCACTAAATATGCAAGACGGAAGCAAAAAGAAATCAGCTCTACCCCATCTCCTTTACGGGCCAGGCAAGCAATAATCAAGCAAAATTGAAGCAAGGGAGGTTTAGGTCTGGTAAGCTAGTGCTGGAAGAGATTGCTTAAGGAAACTGTCAAGGTGTTTCTTTTAAAACAAAAAAAAGAGAAAGAAAAGTTGAAAATTCAAATACTGGCACCTGCATCTGGACAGCAGCAGCAGCCTGACTCCTCAGTTCCTCCTCTGGGTTGAGTTTTTGTGGTCTCAGAGATCCTGGGATTACTAAGCATGAGAACAGTCCCTATAACAGCAAATTCCTTTACTCATTTCTGTAGATACTAGTGTTGTGTTTAAGGTTATATGCCATTTTTCAACACAATGGCAAAAAAAGAAATTATACTCTTCTCAGCTTACAATAGTGATGAAATCTCCAGGTTCATGCTTAACTACAAAAGTGAAGTAAGTACTGAAACTGGATTTGGAATTCAGAAAAATAATTCAAAAGAGAAGTAGAACTTTTTTTGCAGAAAACTTATCACATACACCTTGGATCTGATTTGATATATTCTACATACATAACAAAGTAGCTAGGTGAACTCACCAAAATGATATTTCTAAGGACAGAACTCATTACTACTGTATAATAAATGGAAGCATAAGTCGGAGTTAGCACTGAACAGATTGTTTGGGGTTGCAAAGACAGCAGCTGTCACAGCTTGACAGCTTTCTTGTTAGTGAATCAGCTTTACTGACAGTCTTTTTGATTGAAAACCACTGTTCACTGACAGTGTGTTATAGCTGATATACATATGTATCTCAGGAAGAATGAGAAAGAGCCATAAAAGGTCTAGAAGCTATTGCTCTATATTAAAAAGAAGTGAAGTTTACATAAAGGGGTTTTTGGTTTCTCCCCCCTCCCCAGTAATCTGCAGCAGATGTAAGCTGATAGAAACAGGACAATCTATACTGATATGTGACAAGCGCACATGCACGCAGAGGCAAGTCCAAAGTGGGTTTTCTAGCTAAAAGCAATAAAGCCACAGAAATACTAGTTGCTTCCAAACACTCTCAGGAAAAGCTTGTGTAATTGAAAATAAAGTTTAGAAATAAAATTACAGAAATAAAACTCAGTGCAACTCTGACAGAGGCCTCCCTCCTGCTAGCCCTAAGGGGGATCTGCTGGGGTAGATATATGCCTATTAATTCAAAACAGAACCCGCTCGCTTTGAGTCACATTTCACTTTTCTCCTACACACTCCACCCGTGTCAATGGTTTCAGCTGGCAGCTCCGCGGGACGGGAAGCCTTGGCCTCTGCTGTTTGCAGCACACTCAAAATTACACACCCGTGGGAAACCAGCACCACCACTGCCCAGTTCGGGCTCTGCCCCGAACACACGCCGTCTGCCTGCTCGTGCCACCAGCGGTAGCTGGCTGTGGCGAAGGGGGTACTGTACTGAAGCAAATGCACCCCCCCAGTCGGTAATTATTTATAAGATTGTCCATACAAGGTAATTTCCTCCTCCTCAGCTTTGTGGTATTTCAAAAGATAAAAGCCAATGAAGTGGGTACAAGGGGTGTCACCTTTTATTCCGAGATCATTGCTTAAAACAAAGCACACGTGATGCTGTGCCGAGGAAGACCAAAGCCAAGAAATGAGAGCCATGTACAAACACCAGAAACGTCCCGGGCTTGGCAGTTTGTCCCTCGTGATGGTTTAATATTCTTGTTACAACTGCTCATTTCCAAAGAAGAGACAACAGATCACAAATCAGCACCTGGATGCAGACCTGACTTTACATGAGAACTCTGGAATACTGGGGGTTCCCCACTTAAACATTTATTTGCCACATTGAAAGGTAATTCCTGATTTGCTCTATTTCTTGAGATTCTCTTTCACCATTAGTAATACCAGGTACAGAAGCAGCAGGCACCTGAATTTTGAGACATTTGATACTAAACAGAGTTTTGTTCAAAATACACTGGAAAGAGAACATTTTGAAGTGAATTTTTCTGGATGCTTGAACTGAGTTCTTTCAGTCTAGAAATGACTATTGTTATCTCTGTGCACAGCATGCAACAGGTATCAAAGCAACCCAAACGACATGGTCCGTAACGTCACTTGTCTTCGGGAAGCAGCGCCGAGCGCAGCCGTGCCTGCGAGGTGTCGGCGCTTTCAGCACAAGAGCCAGGGTTTGCTCTACAACTCCAAGGTCCAAAAAAGGTCACATCAGCCTCAAAACAGTTTGTTTTGATTTGCGAAGAGGCAGAAAATATGAAGAGAACCAGCTTTATGAATTATCATGCCTGAAGAATGATGCTGGCAATTTTTCCTTTCTTTTGTGTCAACAGCACTGCTTTGTTTTAAACTATAAAAGCAGAAATATTACTTCTCAAAGCTCCCCTAGCTCAGATCTAGTGCCTCCACCACACACTTACTAATACCAGCCAAACTGCAGAAGTTATTAAAACCTAATTTAGCAATCTCACCAGGGGACAAACAAGTTGTAACAATATCATTACAGTCTTATCAGGGACTGGATGTCTCGTTGAAATGCCAAGTGTAGCCAGGGTAGGAGCCAACGGGGACCGTCGCTGCACGGCATCACGGCCGTACCCATACGCTCACAAGTGATGCTAAACAGATTTTTTCTGCAGAACCATTTCAAAGCAGCAATGACTGCTGCTGGAAAAAATAATGGAAAAAAAAAAAGAATCAGAGGACTGAGAATTTCACAAGCCTGACACACTGTTCAGACCTGTCGTCTCATGGCCCCGGCTGACGTCCCCAGCTGTGCTCAAAAGCCCTGTAGACCATCACCTCCAAGGCACTGCGCTCGAAAGGGACTGGGAAGACTAAGACTTAGACCAACAGCACCAAGGAATACTACAATTACTAGGAGAAATACTGCTTTACAACATGTTGACTATTACAAGAAATATTTTAAGTAATTGTTTTTGCTGAAGAGCAATCTGGGCAAGTGAATGCTCCTGGAAGCTGAAGAGCTCTCCATTAATTTTGGCTCTAGTTCGGAGTCTAACACAGCCTGCTGTATACTTCAAATTGCTTCTTGAAATGCATAACCTCTTTAGAGATGAGTCATCTTCTATTAAGACTTCAATTTTCCTGAGCAGTATTTTAGCTGGTATTTAAAGTGGGATCACCTGGAGGCTGCAGAGCCAGCACCAGTCCAGAGCTGGGAGAAAGCCTTCGCCCAGGCAGGGCTGCCTTCCCTCAGCCGCTACAAACTCTTCCTCGCTTCCCATCCCGTCAGGTTTGGGGGCCAACATCCCACCTGCAGATGTGGAATTCTAGCACCTCGGGAGACGAAGGGAGCCGCACGGGTCTGCGTCCTGGGAAGGCCGCCCTGCGGAGAGGAGCACGCTTCTGCTCCTGCTGATGCCGGGAGATTGCTGCAGGAAAGGCAGCTCCACCAGAGGGGAATGCACAGAGGTGGCCAGAATCCTCCCGTAACCTTATTTTGACTTTAAAATGATAGCACAAGTGGAAAAGTACACAAAAGTTATTAAAAAACCCCAACCAAAACAAACAACCTTAATTAAATTTTTTTGCCCACCGATTCATGAGCTGGTCCCCCCACTTTCACCAGCAATGGCCTGAAGCCTTTACATTGTGCCTCCGCAACAACCATCAGCAACATATTGATAATATTTTTCACTGATATTAGGAGAGCACGTCATGGATGCTTTATTATTTGTTGCAGCACAGTCTCCCAGAGATGCATAAATATAATGAACGGCATTTACTGGTATACTGTAATTATCCAATATGTGGACCTGTAACTACTGGCAGACCGTAAATATGTGCAAATTAGTACAGTTATTTTTATTTCAAGGACTTGTTTTCCTGGGGACAAGGAACAGAGATTACTTTCCAATGGGTAATCATGACAGTTCTCAGAATTAACCACTGCAGAAATTACAAATAATCAGGCTTCTGAAACAATAAAATCCAGATTTGAATAATAGAAGAAATAGAAAGAAATCTTTTAATAGCTAGGTCAGACATGCTGCTTCCCCAGAAAACAGTGCTTGAAAAAGGATTTGTTTGCACACGCTTTAACAGCTCTCCAACTCCTCGATGTGGTCCACAGATTGGTGTTGGAGACGCTCCTCCCATAGTGAGGTGGTTTTTGTGTCTTAAACTCTTAATTTGCCTTTGCAGCCAAAAGCTGGGCCGCTGCAGCAGCAACGTTGGTGTCGTGCTGGAGCATCGTCTCCTCTTCCAAGGCCAAGTTACACCCTTGTGCTGCAGCCCCATATGCCACTGGTCGACCCAAGATCTCTATGGGAGAAGAGGCAGCCCACTCGGCAGGCTGCTGTCCTTCCACATCTGCATCACACCACTGGCAAACACAGGGTGCAGCTGCCTGCTCCCCCCTAAATACCACCCCCGCAAAGGGGAAAAATAATTAAAAAAAAAAAAAATCACTTGGCAGAGTTAAGCAGAGATTTTTAAGATGACGACAAATGTACTCCTTATCTGTTGGAGGGATATCTTGAGTACTAATACTCCAACTTCTTCAAATACAAGACCTCATTTCATGTTGCCAAAGCCCTTGATTATGTGCTGTGGCAGCAGAATCCCATCTACGTGAAGGAACATTATAATCAATTTTGTCACGCTTCAATATAAGCAACGTTTTTCAGAAATGTGCAGTAACTATGCAGCAGTTTGCAGAACCTAATAGTAAACTATTACACCGCAGAAAGAAATCAATGTTAATTTAGGAGCCAAATTGCACTTGAGTCAGAAACTTGAACTATATTGTTTTAATCTGAATTCTGAAATGTTAATAAAAATATCTGAAGGACATAAAATGGAAAACATTACTTTCATAAGAGGCTTCCTTCCCTACCAGTGAGGGGAAAGATATTTTCTTCAAATCAACTGCATTCTTTCCCACCTCACCAAATTAGATGGTTTTAAATATATGACCAGTTTTTATTTAATTGGTATAAGTCATTTTTCAGGAAGTGTTACTATGAGACATCACATAACTCATACAAGCGATCTCGGTGGTGAGAATAGCTTGCAAATTAAGTAAATAATAATTTAGTCCTCACGTTGACCAAAATTAACACCCCCCTCCCCAAAGTAAGAAAACTCCAGCTCTGATTACATTGTGCATGATCAGGAGCTCCATTCTACAGAACAGCAGAAAATTCTTCAAAGGTCTTTACCTTATGCAAAAATCCCTGTTCTTACTTGCCCTAGTTTCACCTGAAGTATTTTGCTAGCAGCTCCTTGTGTGGGTGGCTGGACCCAAAGACAAGCTCTGCTACTACTGACTTAAACCATGAGTGAAGTTTTCATCCCAGCTGTGCTAGCACCTAATCTCCTTCAGCTAGAGAGGTGGCTTTGTATTCCTCATATATTTGACCCACTGATATAGAAACTAATTACACTGTTATTTCCTTGCTCTCAGCTGTGTATTATGTGCTGCAGGAAAGACCTCCTCTCCCTTGTTCCTCTGAAGGCCTTCCTATGTCTTTTTAATTGAAATAGTAGCTCAGATGTCAAAGTTATAACTACTGAACTAGAACATCTGTACAGCACAGACAGTCCAATTTTTAGAATTAGGTAATATTTAACAACGGGAAAAACAAGTCAAGAGATGGTCCTGGTGGACTAATACAGGAACCTCCACACCCACGTCACTCCTGACCTGCCTGCGTTGCAGACTGCCAACGCGTCCTTCGAGAAGTCGGTCCACGGCCCCCCAACAGCACATCGCGGAGCAGCACTATTCTCACCATTCAAAATGTCAGCACAACTCTAACTTTGATCTTTCGCAAGAGTTTTCAGATGAAAAAAGGGAAGGGAGGACACCACCCATTCCCCAGGTAGGACAAAACAAAAAGGGACCAATCCTTGCAGCCTTCTTCCCAAAGAAACCAGAAAATTTGTGGAAAAGGGGGCAGCCTGAAGTCATGCTTTGGAGACGGTTTACGCCTGGCCAGGGTCATGTCTCACACTTGCAGACCCTGATCCACCACGAGGTCCGTGGTGTGCACCAGCGTTACACTCACCCGCACGTCCGAGACCCAGAAGGCTTGAACAGAACGGAGTCACGTTCTGGAAGGCTCACACCGCAATAAGCCCCACTGATCCATTAACAGAATCAAATGTGAACCAGTAGTCAGGTTTCCAGGAGGTCCCAGCGTGACTTAGAAGCCAAAAACCCATTTTTGAATGGTAACCTGAGAATTTAGGAAAACATGTTTCAGAGAAGCCAGTGAAACCGCACTCCAGAGTGCTTTTAGCTTTTCAGAGTGTAATTTTGATACTTCAGAGGGGTATTGCAAAGTTCAATCTTCCAAGGCTCCGTACACCTCTCGAAACGGTCGGTGGGAATTGTGGCTGCTCAGTACCTGCAAATTGCTCTCCGTCATTACAATATCGGGAAATACTTTGTGATTAAAGAGAGACCGGCCTACATGATACAGTTTTAAATGTGTGAATTTCAGCCAGATGGATAATATCAACCACTGCAACACCAAGATAAGGTCTTTCTGTTCCACGGTCAAATATGAACATATGACTTCATCTCATGTGGGTGCAATTCTGTTTGAAGAGTTGACACGACCGAATTTACTTGATATAAATGACACCGTAAAGAAAAGCAGTAACTTCTCCTTCACAGTTTTGTTCTTTCAGAGAACTGGTTTTAGCTGGTTTAAAAGAAAGAACTCTGTAATTGGAAGTGACCTCACCGACAGTAAACATTTGTGATCAAGTTTCAGGTCCTCTAAGGCTGCGAGGTGCAGCACCCCCGACGGCAGTCGCTATTGTAAACTTCTGGTACAACAGACAGGAAGGACGTTCCTTCTCAGGCTGGCTGACAAACAAACAATATTGCAAAACCAGAGACCGACACAAACACATACAACTGTTCAATACATTGTCCATGTTGTTTTAAGGGGGGGGGGGAAAAAAAAGAGAAGTTGTACTTATGGATCAAAATACATTTATGCAGACTCACTGGTTTCTCCAACAAAATGACTCCTGGTCTCCCAAAGCCAATGCTGACCGTAACCCCCAGGTCCCACATTTAGTCAGGGATATAAATATGAAGCTGCACATCTGTAGCTATTAAAAATTGAAAGCAGAGTTATTTATTTATGCTTACACAGAAGCCCCCCTCCTCCCCTCTCTTATATTAGAGAAAAGCAGAAATTAAAACTACCAATTGCTCTGAGTAATTTCATACTTGGTACCAAAGCAGAGGAAGACCAAGATCTTTGAAAATTATTTGGGCTTTGCTTTTTAATTTAATAACACATTCACCTTGATTGAGGGGAATTTTCTTTGTTGAATCCAAAAATAAACAACCTTGCCAAGGAAACGTTTTTCATAGGTCAGCAACCGTTCACAAGACACTTTCCGGGAAAATGAAGTCACAGCAACATGTCCAGGTATTAGGAGCCCCAACAAACACTGAAGTCGTATAATGTTTTTCCCCAGTAGGTTTAAGGTTACAGATATAATTAGGTTAGAGTGGCTTGTACAGTATGTCTGATTTCAAAGTAAAATCAGAGTATTATGCATAATATTATGCAAAGCACCATAGCAACAGTAAGGCAGACTTCTAAGAAATGCTAATGAGATAAGCTGTTCTGCAAAAACCCTAACCTGTCCAAGCAAAAAAACAAACACATTACTTAAAATTCATACAAGAAACTCACACATTCCTTCTATAAAAAAAACCCCCACAGCATAAAATACCTTATCAAACCATCACAGCGGGAAGGGGGCACAAGGTCTGCACAGCAGACACCTTTCGTGAGCGGCTCGCTGCTCCCTGAAAACCCAGTCCCACGGGACGGACGCTGCTCCGGCTGACCACCGGCAGCAGAACTCGGATGCCAGAGCCCGGCAGCGCGGGCAGCAGCCCGGGGTCCCTCCGCTGGGGGCCCGAGCGGGACCCCCGCGCCCCGGGCGATGGGGCGCCTGCTCCGAGCGCACGGCCCCAGGCTCCAGAGGCTGGGGAAAAACTTGGCGAGAGGAGGAAAGAAACACAACACCAACCCAAAACCTGGATGATTTACTGAAGAACATGAAACACGTGCATAAAAAGGAAAGGGTAAGGGAGGCGGAATTGTTCCAAACACAGAATTTGACCAATTCAGTGACCATAATTCATTGTTCTATATTTCAGGTTAAGACAAAGAAAGAATAATGCAGCAAGTAACTGAAGGAACCAAACTGATACAAAACCAGCTGCCCTACTAAACTTCAAAAATATATCCAAGAGCTGGATTAAGCAAATGCAGAGCTACAGCGTTACTTCTGAAGTGCGGGGCAGGTACCTAACACAGCCTTCATGGACCTTTGTCAGAAAAGGAGAGAGCAACAGGAGCCAGGGAATTACAAGCCAGTCCATTTATCCCCAATCCTCCTATAAATGCCGTTCAAGCAATCAAAGATGTGAAAGCACCTGGAAGATAACAAGACAATAAGCAATCGCCCCCAGGTTTGTTAAGGATAGATTGTTTCAGGTCATCGTTCCTGCGAGGAATGGCAGTGGATGCCAGAGCTTAACCACAGCAAGCACTTGACCGCATCTCCCAGGCACGAGCGAGCCGGGCTTGGCTAAAAGCTCCCTTCGTGTCAGCACGTGTCGTCTGGAAGGCTCTGCTCGGGGGTCTGCTCTCCTCCCGGCTCCGCTGGACACCAGTCCTGGGCCTGCTACTGGGGGTGGTGGTGGGGGGGTGTCATTAATACCGTTATCAGAGACGAGAACCCTGAAACAACCCCGATCAATTGAAGTAGCCTGAAAACTGGAGGGAACCAAAGAGGAACGAGTTCACCACTTGGGATTCATCATCTGGATGAACAGCATGAGGGGCGAGATGGCCGTTCTGCAGAGCGACCAGGGCTGCCCGGGGTAAAACCCCACTGCAGTGTCCTGCTGCCCCGGGGAGGGCACGTGCCCCAGCCAGGTACACGAACAGACATTGGAAATAATCCTTCCACCTCCTTGGCAATCCAACACCTCCCCGGGCGTGCTAGCTCCAGTTTGAAATAGCTGATTTGAGAAGGCCCGACCCTAGTCTCAACTGATCTACAGAAAAGAAACATTTAGTCAATCCCTTAGCAAACATGACCCAAGAATAAAGATGAGAGGAATCAGGGCTGGTGAACATCAGGAGGTAAAAATGGGGAGGACAAGCCCACCATCTCCAACGAGACTGAAAAGCGAGACTGATCCGTTCTCCTTTCCTCAGAGGACAGGTGAGGAAGGGGGTTGTAATTCTGCAAGGAAGGATCTCATTAGACACTGTGACAAATGTTCAGTTAAGGACTGTCATTAAGTAGATTAGAGTATGTTGCCCACGATGCTGCCATCACTGGAGATGCCTTATGGAGGGACTGGGCGAACATCTATTGGCAACACCAATTCAGGAGCACAACTTACAAGGTTAATACGGTTTTAAGAGGTTATCATCTAGTCTATTCACTTCCATTTTCCTCTTTCAATATTTTCAATGAAAAATGTCTGTACAAAGAAGTGCTGTTGCAAGCAGACTTGGCTCAGTTCCTACAATATTTTGAGTTATCTTTATATTGTTTGTATTTACTGTCTACAAGATCTGGCAGACTAGCTTTCTCTCCTGTAGCCTGCAGCACACCGGAGGCAGGAGAACTGCTGGAGGTGGAGCCCAGGCTGCACTAAGCATCCTTTCCTTCGAAGCAACTCGTGCCAGAAAAACTACTTGGGAGTCCTGGCTCAGAAATTAAGACCCGTCCTCCCTCCTGTGCTGCCAGGAAGACCCCAAGAGAGCCGAACCGACAGACCCGACAGGACCACTCCACACAGGCGCTTCCTGGTGCCAGCCGGGCTTCCTCGGCACAGGAACTCTCATTTTCACCTCCCTGGTAAGCACCGATGAGTCTGGCCTTCAATTTGCAGCATGATGGGGTTCATAAAGGCTGAAATTAAATTATTGTCTTTTTATTTCAACTGAATGGCTTTTTTCCTCTCCAAAGGCACCGGATCTTAATTCAGCAAAGTCTGCAAGACCCAGCTACAACAGAGCTGTTCAAGATACTGTTACAGCAGACCAGACCTTTAGCATACACTGCCTGAAGAAAGGAATACTGCAACACAGCTCCACTTTAAAAGTCCACATTTGCTATTTATTTAGGTAACTGACAATTTTACATAAATTAAAACAAATGCCAGTTCCAGGATGCACACATCCCATTCTGCACCAGCTCAGCATGGCCTCAACACTTCTAGAGAACCTTGCATTTAGCAGCTGCCTTTAGTATTTTTTAAGTATGGCACTAATAAAGCAGAAGAGAGTCAGGAAAGCTGTAGTACCTCATGGATAGTTTCAGACCAGCTTTCAGATGACACATTAAAGTCTTGCTAATCTAGACACTGGTTCGTTCAAAGTAGGGTTCAATATTATCATCTATAAATCAGTATTTGCTTTATAAAATGTAATGGAAAATGCTAATAAGACTTACTTGTGAAATGAAATTGGATTATATCTTATCTATTTTAACTCAGTTTGGTATAGTATTCCTTCTTCATAAACCAGCAGCTCCAATTTCTTTTTTCTCTTCTCCCCTGCCCCCCTCCTCCCCCCCCCCTTCCTCTCAGAATTCAGGCAGACAAATGCACCACGGATTCTCAGGCCACCATTTTTGAAAGGGAAATTATGGGGGACAGAGATAAATTAAAGTAGAAAATGTAAATTATGCAATATGAAGCAATATAAAGAAAAAAACCCCCTGTAAAGTCATTAGAGTTATAATATATGTGCTGTAAGGCAGAGCGCAAGCTGGTTGTTTATGTATGGTTGGAAGTTGCCCAGCCAAGAAACTTGAAATTCAGAAAGTAATTTAGACCTGGTAATTTTCTTGTACATGCTTGGATGACTGAACAACCGCTATATGCAGTGAATATCCATATTCAAAATTATGCTTATATCCACCGTAACCGCTCAGGGCTCATTGATACATTCTATTAACTGGGCACAATAAAACCTTGATTTATTCTACAGTTATCAGGTCTGCAGTAAAGAACGTTCCTTTTAATAACAGTGAAACAGTATTAAAAATTGTCAGAAGCAGCGGTTAAGCGATCATATTCATGCAAATGTAGCGCGGTACCGTCATGACTCCGTGTGCTGGAGATCGTGTGTCGAGACGTCGCTGCAGGACGTGGTGGAGGGACAGAGGGGAAACAGGGACCGAGGCGAAGCGACGCTCCTGCAGCACCCGACCACCCACACCCCATCAGATCGTCAGGGGGGGCAAAAGCAGGACCTGAAGCGCAAGCCACGCACGTTACTTCCAAGAGTATTTTCTACCGTAAGCGCTATAGGTGGGAAGGCGCTAGACGTTTTGTGGAATGACAAGATCCCTGTAAGACTAAGGGAGGAGAGTTTGGTGTGCTGGGCATGGCTTCAGTGACGCCCACCGAGGAACGAGTCACAAGTAAGTGCAATTAAAGAGGTGGTGGAAGCGCCCGGCGGACGGGCACAACGTCCCTGCGCCAGAGCACGACCAGAGTAACACCGGGCCGGGTGAGGAGCCGCGGGGGCTGCGGAGCCGGTGCTGAGCCTGCACGACAGGGCGTCAGCGGGAGAATCAAGTAAACTTGCAAAACCAGAGAAAAGAAAGGACTGGGATTTGGTTTTTTGGGGGGTGGAGGGAGAAAGCCTTGCTCTTTGTTAGGCAAGTGAACAGATATCTCGAGAAACGGGACTGAAGAACACTTGACAAAGGAAGCTGCCCAGCCCAGCGTAACTAAAGTGACCTGAAGGCTTCCTCTCTTCTTTTATATTTCTTTCATTAAGATCTTCCCAGATTTAAACTTGAAAATAAATTTGATAAAAATGTCTTGTAAACAGTGACCAGCAGACAAACCACAGCTCTCCTAAATGAAATATTTGGCTTTCGCTGATGGAAAGCTGGCCCACCAGGGCAGGTCAACAGACAGCAAACAGGCATCGTTCCGCCGGTTGGATCGCGCACACGACATCCCTTTTTGAACAGTCTGCCCACGCCGAAACGCCGGGAAGCGAAGCTCACCCCAGCGGCACCAGCACGTCCCAGCCGCTGCGAACGCTGCGCCCGCGGGGCCGATGGCGGCAGGGCGAGCTCTCCCAGCATCACCCGGCTCCGGCAGGACCCTCTCCTGAACACAACAAGCCATTTTTCTGCCTGGTCAGAACAGATGAGCATCATCAGCCGCGAGCAGATGTTCAGAGCGCTTTTGCATTTTGCTTAACTGGCTAGGGGACAACACACAAATCCAAACAGAAGTGCATTAGCAATTAGCTGACTACGACAAATCATCCACATATACAAACTGTTTCATGCTGTAGCGAGATCCTAGCATTACATTGCTTCAATTTTTTGTCCCCCTGCGTTTTCTTTTTTGTTCGTTTCTTACAACTAAAGAAATACTCTGCGTGTTCAAAGTTTGCCTGAATATGACATACCGCCATGCCCAAGGACACATCCAGCTTAGCCCAGAGAGCCGAATTGGGACAAAGATGAGCTTGGACACTTCATTCAGGTATTTACCGAGCTTGTTGGTTGCTTTCGCAGCCTGTAACATGTTTCTTACTGAAGATAACAGTGCCCTTACACCGTGTGCTGCAGTCAAACCTGAGCACCCCTTGCTTGCAGCCTGCACCAAAGAAGAGTGTGACCCTCTGAGCCTGCACATCCTTCGACACAGACAGACTTTTTCTCCCGTCACCCTTCTCTGGACAGGCTCCAGCACCTCCATGTCTGTCGTGTGGTGAGGGGCCCAAAACTGAACCCAGCACTCGAGGTGCGGCCTCACCAGTGCCCAGTACAGGGGGACGATCCCTGCCCTAGCCCTGCTGGCCACACCATTTCTGATATAGCCAGGATTCTATATCAGATGAGCCAGGATGTTTGTTCCATAAGACGCCCCATCCGCTGTGGTTTTTCCTCCCATATAGCCTATAGTTTTTAGAGCACTGCCTGCTTTCAGAAACTCGGCAGAGCTGATGCAGGTGGAAACATGTCAATGAGGGCAAAGAAGGAGCAAGAACAGCGATGCACTCTGCACGAGCCTCCTCGAACCGCTCTGCAGCTGAAGTCTGTCCTTCCGACTGGCAAAGCAAGGACCCACAGCCCCAGCACGCTGCACCAGAGCAGAAGCCAAGGACCTGCAGCCGGCCACCAGCCCGTGGGACCGCGCGGTACAGAACGCTGGCTGCGAGACCCAGCGTACGATCCAGCTGTTCTGTAGGGGTTAGCGCACTGACCCACCACGTCCCAGGACAGCACAAACTGCAAGTACCCTGGTGCCATGTAAACGTGGAGAGTCTGGTTAGCTTTTGAATACGGGAGCATCCCCTAAATGCCCTGGTAGCACAGGTAGCCCCATCAGCAACCCACCCGCAACGACCCACCTCCCCAGTCCCACCTCCAGCTCTGCAGCAACCAGGGACAAGGGGCTTTGCTACCTACAGCACATCGACAGAGACAACATCTGTGGAGGGAGACACAAAGCTGAGATCTCGAGAAACTGTGGCCAATACAGACGCCACAGCAATTTTCAAACCAGGAACAGTTAGGAATTACAAGCTGGGTAATCGCGCTTAAATTGATAGTTAAAACGAATCAGAGCAATTATTCCTGTGGTTTTTTGTTAATAGGTTGGAGGGAGAAAGAACACTGTTCTGAATGCTTCACATCATACCAAGTGCTAAACCAAATTCAGTCCCCACTCAGAAACACCTCCTCAGTGTGAGAATCCCAGAAGGTCAGACCTGACAGGCTGCAGGGACAGTAACAGGCTACCGTGGCAATTCCATCCGGGATCACTACAGCAGAACTGGGCAGCAGCAAAGTCCATCTTGCCTTCACGCTTGGGCAACCGCATGAAACTACTTGTTGCCTCTACTGGGAGGACCTCAAATTTCCACAGAGCTCAACTGCCATTTAACTAACCTCCCAAATAATTAAAGAAAAAAATCTCATCTTCTTATGTTATTGCACAGCCATAACAAATTAAACCAGAAATGCTTCCACCCCACAACCACAGCAGTCCTTAGAAGTCACTCCGGTAATTACTCAGAAAAGTACTCCAAAAACTGAGTCTCAACACCACAGCCCAGCGAGAGCACCTGCTATAAAGCCTGTGACAGCACGCCAGTGCTGCTGTCCTCCTGACAGACAAAAGGAGGATTTGAACCTTAATCTCATCTTACCTTCCTTTGGTGAGACTAACTCGTACATCAAATGGCGCAGGTTATTCCGTTACTGTCATACAATACCCAAACACACCACAAATTCACCACAAGCAGCAGTTCACTGCATTAGACTTTTCTTCTCAGCCGCATCCCTCTTCTCCACTGGATTTAGTGATTAAAAAACAACATGACTTACAGTTTACTGTGACTTTTACTTTTTTCACGTCTGGGACTGAGACATCATTTTCTGCACTGCATTCATACTCCCCAGCCTGGTCTCTTGTAATTCCGTAGATGTCCAGGTACTGTCCGCTCTCAAAGGGTTTTGCTGAAATAAAGTAATCAGAGAAAGAAAATTCACTGGATTTCACTGGAAGCTGAGCACAAAACACCCAAAACCTCGCCAACACGTGAACCGGAGGGTTTTGCTGGCTGCTGCAGACAATACACACCAAGGGGAGCCGGGCAGCTCCTCCAGCCTTTGCCCAGAAACCCCAGCTCCAAGCTGGGCTGCGACACCCCCCGAACTCCCGGGTTGGCCAAGAGTCTTCTCCTGCCCCACAGGCAGGCTCGGCAGCCTCCAGAGCCACAAGAGGCCATTTGCTAGCCCAGCTCCGTACCCGACGGCCTCCACAGAACACAATGCGTGGTCCCCAGCCAAAACCTCCCCTTAAGAGTCTCAGCCACCATTAGGGCTTACGGTTTGCACCTGGGAGGGGGGCCGCTCCGGCAGCAACCCCCGTCAAAGCCCGCTCTCGGGGAGCCGCCCACCACAGGTGCCATCACTTTTCAGGGACCCTTCCACCCTGCAGCTACACCTGGACCGGCTGGAGGTGGAGGAGGGTAAAGCCCCTCAGCTGGGGCCCCCGCGCCCCCAGGGCTGCCAAAGCCAGACCTGTCCCGGAGGGGCCAGCTGGGGTGGGTCACCCGCATCCGAGTCACCCCGCACCCGAGTCACCCCGCACCCGAGTCACCCCGCACCCGAGTCACCCCGCATCCGAGTCACCCCGCATCCGACCTCCGGGGGAAAAACCCTGCCGGGCTTGCTCACCACACCACTCGGTGCTTTCGTGCTGTGCCCTAATAAACATTCCATCATATTAATTAATAATTAAATAGTAGCTCCCCTCTCCTAAAGGACCAGAACCCAAGAAATAAGATCCTCGGTGTTCGCCTTGTTACGCAGAAATAAGGGCAGTCGGCGTGAGTGCTACTGAAAAGAGCTGATGTAAAACAAAATGAAGGCCAAACTGAAATATTTGTGTATGTAACTCCTTAGCGCAGTGTAACTGAGATCATTAATTGTTTTAGAGAGCAAGAACAATTACATGATTCAAGAGCTAGTTTATCTCCACTTGACACGGAGTCATAGCATACACAGAAATTGTTGTAGTTTTCTAAATCCCAGCACCTCCCAGCTTTTCCCCACCGTGGTTCCTGCCTTGCAGTGAGCCCTCTGATGTCCTTCGGATGAAAACTGCTACCTGGGTTGAAGTTCACCTTTCTGTGTCTTTTGAGCAGTGCACTCTAGGTGGGGAGCAAATTAATTCTTTTAGATTCCTCACAAGGCATTCATCACATAATAAACCAAAAAATGTTAAATATAACTTTTATCTTAAAACAATATATCAGCAGTCATGACTATGGATGCTGGAAATTATAGGCCTAAAAGTTAAAAAGATTTGCTGAAAGTGTTTTCCCAGACAGACAAGCTTTTAATTGACTGTTAATAACTTTGCAACTTACGGAGCAATGACAAAAATCTGAGCTAGGTAGTGAGAACTAAGTAGAAGTATTATGTTCATGTCCATCACAGCAGTGAATTTCATTTGCTTGTCTGTTCACGGATTAATCTTTTAAAGTGTGCAAGGTTCAAAACATCAATTATAACAGTGCATCGCTTAGCAAGATAGCGCTCATTAATAAGCACAATATACCATGCCTGTCACGCAAAAGAGCCCAAGTAAGCACTGGTTATGTAAAGTAGAAAGATAAGACTGAAATTGGAAAATTATTGTGAATTGAAGTGAACAATCACAAAATGCAATGAAATAATTTATGGATATCAGAAATTGCATGAGAATGAATTTTTTTCTCTTCCATGTTGTTCATAGGAATAAATTACAAAAAATCCCCTTCCACAAACAAACCAGCTCTGTTCCTGTTCACATCGCGGCCCTTGTCCTGCTCTGCTTTGGCCAGGTTGAATCAATTTCTAGGAAAATTTTATTTACTGTTGCTTTGAACAGCAGTGAAGGATGCAAAGCCCCTGCCTGCACAGGGGCATGCGCCTGGGCAGAGGAGAGACCTTCCAACAAGACTTCTGCTTTGTTTCTAATACCAAGAAATATATAAAATGCAAAATTTTCCTGTGTGTCAGGTGAAAAAAATACTTTTAAATTATGAGATTGTAACACTCTCCAACGTCAGTACTTCCCTGGATATATGGTATGCACCAGAATATTGTATACTGAATTCTGGGAATCATTTGTGATGTATCCTATCATTCCCAGAATATTGTATACTGAATTCTGGGAATTATTTGTGATGTATCCTATCCCAATTCCCAACATAAATTTAGAAAAGAAAGAAAAAACCATATTATCTCCAAGTACCTGGAATTTCATAAGAAGAGTTATTTGTGTTTTGGAGTTAAGCTAACTTTTTTTGGTGCGTAAGCACCATCGGCTCTCAGCTCCGGGCCGCAACATGCCCACGGGAGCAGGGTCTGCCGGGAAAGCGCAGGCGCGTTCGGGAGCTGACAGCAGCCAGCCTGGGACCTGCGGGTTTTGCAGCTGCGAACTCTGCACACGCTTTTACAGTGCTGTAAACCCCATGTATTCTGTGCAACTCACACACACATTTGAAAATATTAAGTCATTTTTAAACCCTCATGTCCCCAGAAATTTTGCATCTGGCTCACGTAAGAAACCTTTTAGTAAATATTAGAGATAAATATTTTTCTTAGGGAATACAGAGATACCACACTTCACCTTCCCTATTTGTCTGCACGATATTTCATCTTCTTCACCTTGTTTTTTGTTCTAGAGATGTCCCATGGCTGTGTGGGAGAACTTAAATAGTGTTATGTGAAAGATATATGCGTAAGTATATGTAAGTGTATTTCTGTTACGTTGCACGCACATCCAGCTCAAAAAAGGACATTCATAAGCAGCAGGGAAAATAAATTGTGTATGAGGACATTGCTGAATGAAGATGAGTTTCAGGAGACAACTGAGTTTTCTCACTGGTTTTTTCTGTGGTGTCTTACAGCCCATGGTAACTGCGCCTTGCTCTGCCCTTCTGCAAACCATGCGCATTTTACGGGCCTTTCGAGTATCAGGAACATGTCTGGCTGTCTTTTCTGGCTGTAGAGCCAAAGGAGTTAGCAGACTTGATATGTGAGAAAAAGAAATCTGGGAAGTCCATTAGCACCAGTCCATCAGCCTGAGGTCGTGTCAGCTAAGGTCCTTGATCAAAGATGGGAAAAAACTGTAAGCTGAAGTAAAAGAGACATAAACATGAGAGTGCCTCATGTCCAAGGCCATTCCCGATGGGTATTTCAGAAGATCTCTTAACCAGCCTTACTGATACACATAAGGATATGTCAGTAATCTGCTCTGCATGTATCTTAGGTTATCGGACCAGGTTCTCTAGCCAGGAAGGGAAACACCTCTGAAACTAAGCTTGAATGCCTGTTTTCTGCTACTGCCATGTGATATGATGCCTGATAAATCATCACACTTGTTATTCCTCAGGAGAGTACACAATTAAAACTGTGTTTTCTTACCACGCATATGGTACCTGGCATCAGGTGTAGCTCACGCACGCATTGCCATATGGACCAGTTCTCAAAGGCCTGGACAGATGAGTTTTGCAAGGGTAGCATTTTCCTCCCCTGGTGCTAAACATAAGCCAGTAAGAAGAAAAATCTGGTGCAAGTCCAGGGTAGCTCTGAAAAACTTGGAGGACTTCATCTGAGCCAAGGGGGATTTTTTTTTTTTTTTTAACTTATTCACCAGGCTATTAAAGAACTACAATATAGCCCCAGTTTATGAACTGTAAAACCTCTTCAGTGCTCAGGACTGGCTTTTACGACCCAATCTTTGAGACACCTCGCCCTTCAGCAGAGAGAGAAAACCCTCGCAGGGCTGGGAGCGTGGAGAGCAGGCGGCTGCGCTGACGCCAGCCCCGGCTCGTGGCGGACTCGGAGCGTTCCGGTGGCGCGCGGGAGAGACTGCGGAGCCGGGCGAGCTGTGTCCCAGAAGAGAGGAGGCGCAGGGATCCCGGCTCACCCCTACGTACGCTGCCTGGAGGATGAGAGGACAGAAGGCGGTCTCCAAGGACCACGTCATCGTGACGCCATCTGATTATCACCAGACGCTTTAAGTTACCCCGAAGGTCCTTCTTGGTCTCAGAGGCTGGGTGGAGGTACGGGATCAAGGGCGCAAGGAGGCACCCTTCTTTCCTGCAGATGCGTTGCCATGGGATGCCGAGAACAATCTAAACAATTGGATTCACCCAGAAAAATGATCTGAAGCCATTTCTGCTACTCATTATGAATTCTGGGTTTAAAGTTACACCAAGTGCTGTAATTGGATAGTCCTCTCAGAGGAACTGCAGGTAATCTGAACAGCTCGCTGTCTATTAGGAGAATGGCCCTATCACATTAGGGACCATTTGAACATTGATCGCTGAAGGCCATTTAACCTTAGAGAAGCCGTGCTCCATATTTGAAAAGAAAAATCAGATAAAATGTAAAGAAAAAAAAAATATCCAAAACTGACAGATAAATTGAGGGCTGGAGGAGATCTCCCAGCTGACGATACGAAACAAGAAAAGCATGTAGAGCAAGTCTGTAAGAAAGGCATGCTGATAAAAGAGATGTGAACACAGACTGACAAAGTTGAAAGTTTCAGAGGTGGAGACAAACAGGGGTACATCTATACGTGAAATATATAGGCACGGAGAGAAGCGTTTGGAGAGCTGGCTGTGTGCATGCTCGTAGTGGGGGCAACGTAAATCTCAGCCAGTTATCAAGAGATGTTGTGTGTAGAGGGTAGAGGCTGGCCCTACAAAAGCAGCCGTCACAGTTTTCCTCATTCTCTAAAGTTACAGCAGTCTCTGTCCCTGCGCAGCACCGCTGCCGTGCTGCAGCACGTGCCTGAGACTCGCGGAGTTACGATGTTTTGGAGCAAGTTTGAATTTTCTCTTTGCAGGCTTCGTGCCAGGGAACACAGGGTCAGTGCATACTCCAGAATATGGACTGACTTTTCTGCCTTAGCAGCTGAGTATTAACATAAAAGAGAGCCAGCTCTATTTTAATACTTGAGAAGACACGGTCCACCAGATGTTACTCTGGAAGAAAAAAAACCCACTTGAGATAGCAGGTTCATCTGCATGTTATGTCTTCTGGATATTCAGCTTTACGTATATCAGACTGCACTCTGATTTTTGTGGATCTGTTCAAAACTCCGTGCTGCCTGCAGAAGGCAGGGGTGTAAGCGCAGTCTGCTACAAATGCCAGTTTTTTTCACTGGAAGACCACAACCCACAGCAGGGAGATCATCTCTGCGTCCTGCCGTGCAAAGCGCCCTTCGGCAGGAGCGGGGTTTGCAAGGGATCCTCTTACCCAGAGGCCGCTGCGTCTCCTGCGGCAAATAGCTAAACATGAACATCTTCAGTCTGAAAAAAGCCTAAAAACCTTTCTCTGCAAAACAAAAATGAAAACCGTGCAGGGAAGAACAGGGCAATGATCTTATTAATAAGAAAGCTACACGACTAAACCTCACTTGATCTTATTTATAATTCATGGCACTTAATGTGGGGATTTGGCTCTGGGGAAGAGGCTAATTATTCCCAATAAAGTCCCACGCCTGTGGCGGCTTTTGGAACAGACGCGGTCTGTTGGCCAGCCGGCGGGTGCGGGAGCCGCGGGGCTGGGGAGCCAGAGGGATGGGGAACTGGAGGGACGGGGAACTGGAGGGACGGGGAACTGGAGGGATGGGGACGGGAGGGCTGGGGACGGGAGGGCTGGGGACAGGAGGGATGGGGAACTGGAGGGCTGGGGACAGGAGGGCTGGGGACAGGAGGGATGGGGGCCGGCGGGAGGGGGGCAGGAGGGCTGGGGACAGGAGGACTGGGGAGAGGGGGGAGGGGGACCTGGAGGG
>JAVJGG010000090.1:1048589-1062576 GCA_035590195.1 Aviceda cuculoides | reverse complement strand
CTGGGGACAGGAGGGATGGGGGCAGGAGGGATGGGGGCAGGAGGGATGGGGACAGGAGGACTGGGGACAGGAGGGATGGGGAACTGGAGGGATGGGGAACTGGAGGGCTGGGGAACTGGAGGGCTGGGGGCAGGAGGAGCCCGGGCAGGGCCCGCCAGGCATTCGCCCCGCGGTAAAGGCCAGTGCCGACAGCTCGTCTGATGGCTGATGGCTTCACAACATCCCTTCCTCCTGCTGCTGCATCAAAACGAGGCACTGAAAATGACAGCCTATTATTTATCTGCTGATTATCTATTTGGCTCAAATACATTTATTTGTTGATCCCTCCCATTTTATATGACTCTTTTGTCTGCAGTTTGAAACTGGAGGCATTACCAGAGCTAAAGGAATCACTACCGACTATTTTTTTCATATTTCTTCATGTCCCTCAAAAGCGACACCATTATTTTTTTAAAACGTGCATTTCAAAAAGAATTCTTGATACGTTTAAAATATGACTTCCTCATAAAAACGCCCGGAAGAAACGACTCTGGGAAACGAAACAGGAGGTACTGCAGGTACGGTCAGGACGGAGGTGGCATCTGCCGCAGCCTCTGCCCGGCCAGTGCCCAGCCGGGCTTTCTGCCGGCAGCCCTCCCGCGGGCCACGTCCCCAGAGGCTGCTCCGCCCTTGCCACCACGGTGCCTCCACCCACCCCCACGGTGGGGCAAGACAGGAATAACGGTAGCAAAATAATAAAGGATAAAAAAAAAAAAAAAGTATTTCAAAAGTAAAATAGAAAAAAAGGAGCATCTCATTGGATTTTTGAGATCACCTGTTACTTTTCTCCAAAAATTTGTGCAAGCCCCAAAACGGGCTCACTGTCTTCAAAAGACCAGCATCTCCCAAAACAGCCGTGAGGGACACTGTACCGAAGGAAGGGGAAAGAGGGTGAAATCTACAGTTCCTTGGCTTGGTTTTGAACATTAAAGATTTTGTTTCACTGAAATATCTTCTATGATTCATAAATTGCTCACTCGAAAGTGCAGTATTTCTCAAATAAAAATGAACTAATATCTGAGGGAATAAACTAAGCATGTATTAAAACTCTAATTTTCATAGCATTTTATGAGTTATTAATGAGTTCATCTACTTTTATTGAAAGGCAAGAAATACTTTCCATTTGTTATAAAATCGTCAAAAAATTCATACTTATTTCTGTGCAATGCTTTTGTGCGGTTTTAGTTTGAAACTCTGTATTTCGCTAAGATTGTAATCTTACTCTCGTTTCTCAGTTCCTTCACAAAGACCCAATTATTTGACCATCTTAGTTTGAATATTCTTCTCCTGACAACTGTATTTTAACAAGAATTTTTTTTTTTCCGCTTGTTTAAAGATTTTAAGAAGACATAAGGATTTCTAGGAGTACCTTTAATTGCTCCTGAAGGGATGCTCAAACTTCTGGAACGGTCCTGATAAAAATGACATTTTTCTGAGAAGTCTTCCTCAGAAACCCCCTGACCACAGACGGTGTAATGTCACTTGACCCCAGAGCAATGGATCGTGATACTGAATGTCACTTAATTGGGTCCTAATACTAAATGTCACAAGAATGGTACTTACAAGTATTGTTAAAAAAAAAGCGCCAAAGGTCCCATAATCCGAAACCAAAAGACACCGTCTTTTGCATGGGAGAGTTGTGATTTTGGAAGTTCCTTATTTTTTGTTTACTCGAAGGCAAAGGAAGGAATCACAACAAGCAGTTTATATTGGGTACTAGCGTTTGCACTGCTGTCTTCAAATGTTAATTAATCCCCTCACTTACTCTGCATAGAGCTCCACGCCACTTCCCCTTGAGTTCCTGGGAAGCTGCCAGCGGTGTGTCTGATACCAGGGAACCACTGGTTTAATGACAGGCGATGCCTTTACCAACTGAAAAACTTCCCTTCAGGATCATGAGCCAGGCCATTAAATTCCTATAAAATATTAGTCGCAAAACTTCAGGTCCCCAAAGAGCTGTAGCATGGACCAATCCATCGACGCAATCGGGACGCGCCCAGCGCCGTGGTATTTAGCTGGCCCACGCAGGTAGTTTTTCTCAGGTAAGGGCTGACGGAAGACCCCGCGCCCCCCCCCCGAGCCATCCCGCGTGGCGGGGGACGCGTGCTTCGGGGGTTTTCCAGGGACACCTTGCTCATCCACGCGCGGGAGCGGCTGAGGAAGCGCTTGGGAAAGAGGCAGCAGCGCGAGTTGTCGCATTTCGGGTGTACGACCACCCAAGCAGCTTTGTACGCAGGGAGGGGTGTGCTGCAGTAGCTCACCCGCTGCTGCACGGATAGCGCGGATTTCTGCAACCAAAGTACCTGCCCAGGCGCCCAGCCCCGGCGGGCGAAGCCTCGGTGCTAACTGGGAAACCTGTCAACCCACCGGGCTGGGAGATTTACCGACTCCTGGAGGCGCCAGCCAGAGCTGATGACTGGGAGATGCAGGCAGCCCTGTTCAATCACAAAACGCAAAGCAGTGGGCTTACGTAAAGTGCTGCAACACGGAGCTGCAAACCTTGAGCTGAGAGCTGAGCCGCCTCCTCGAATAGCACAGAATTAGGAGTTTATGTCGAGGCAGAAAAAGAAGGGGTGTTCTCCACGAACCCAGCCTAGGAGCGGGACACAAAAGCTTTGTAAAGCCCCAAGGCATCTGAGCCCTAAATTAACATTATCTTTGTCAGCATAACATGCTGGCACTGAAGGCATTGCTTCTGGAACCAGCTGGTGCCAACACGCACGAGGCACAGCCAAGAGGCAATTCGCGGGTTTCTCTGGTGGCTCAGGACAGCTGAGAGCACATCCCTGTCCGTCCTCCTCCCGACGCCAGGACAGACCACGGCAGCAGATGCCAGGGGCTACGTGGAGCGGCCGAGGAGCAGAGAGCTACGCGCAGGACTCTCCTGCTTATCCTCTCCCCTCTGCTGCACAAGCAAAACCTCCCTGATCAGTCAGTCTTAGCCCGTCACTGCTGGTTGTTCCTGCCTTGGTCTACCTCTGAAGGTTTCCTGGCTCGTCTCCAAACACTTCCAGCTCGGTTGCGAGAAACAGATGTTTTGGCTCAGTCCGGTAATGCTTCACTTGACCGAGGAGCACAGCGCTAGCACCGTAATGAAGCTATTGCCTGCAAGATGAGTAATGATGGCATAAGGGAGGCATATCACTGTCATTGCTGATCAGGTTAAATCACTGAATTATTTTACATTCTGCTTCTTAGACACCTAAAGGGAACCAGCTTTGCTTTTGGTCTAATGCAGCAATAAATCCACCTCCATTTAGGCAAGGTGGCTGCACGTCATTGCCGCTCAGGACGCCGCAGCTCGAGCGGGGCAGGATCTCGCTCCACCCTGCAGCCCGCGAGCACGTCGCCGGCTCCGGCCTCAAAGGTTCGTCTCCTGCAGGACGTCCCCTCGACAAAGTGACAGCTCCGCGTGAGAAAACCCTCCGTTACCTTTAGGGCTGGTACAGAACAGGGACTCCAGGCACCGCAAACCCAAACCCATGAACCAGGAAACAGTAATCACCGATTTTAAGCTATCCGGGACAAAGCAGCTCAAGTGAAAGAGGTTTTTTTGGATGGCAGCATTGCCAGGCTGTTCGAAGTACCTGCTAATTGGACTTTGAATTACGAAGCTGGGAAAATGTACTTCAATGGCAAGATCCTTCACACGACTTGATTAGCGCTGGGAGTAACTTCACTGTGCAGAGGCAGCAGCTAAGCGGAAGGTGGATAAGAGGAGCTTCTCACAGATCAAAAATTTCATAATGCACAATTGCAGATACACTAGAGGGAAACAGTGGTGCGAAATAACCCTCACCAGCAATGACATCGGTTAGATTTTTAGCAGCTAGTAGGACAAAAGCACAAGCCAGAGACTTTTGTTTCTAAAACTTTCAGTTTTAAAACCATTTTCAAAGCAAGAGATGGGGCATTTTAAAAGACGAGCTCACACTTTGTAGACACACAAAGCCCTGGCAATCTGATAATAACTCATGTCAGTTAAGTATTTTCAACCTGAACATACAGGTTCAGAGTACTTGACTTCAACAAAATACTTCTTATTTCTGTCACGTGTGGATAACATCTGAAAAACCGTGGTTCTCTAGCAGAAGTGCAAGTGGCGCAAAACATTTGACGTTATCTGTGCTCATATCAAGCTTTGTTTGTTTCTTAGGATTTAGCCAGAAGTTTTAAAAAAGCCTCTTTGCTGCCCCCCCCTCCCAGTACCAGCTTTCTCTACCAGTCTGCTTCAGGAAGGGTCCTGCAGGACTCACACTCTGCCTGCTCGGGGACTGGCCTTGCCTTTTGTCCTGTAATTGAATGGAATCGGCTCTTCGACTCCCTCTGCCCAGACAGCCCTCATTTGAGTGCTCTGAAGATGTATGACACTAATACATCGTCGGAACGACATTGCTACGATGATACATTAATGCAATACATCTTCGCAGCTTCGGGGCTGTCCAGAAACAATAGGACGGGCATTAGATTCAGTTCAGTCATATCACACTCACGCGCACGTGCCCGGCAGCAAATGAAATGTGTTAGAGAAGGAGGGGAGGCATCATGTGAGCATGTTCAAATCTAAATTCAGGCTAATTTCTGGGTAAGTGTAGCTTTCCTCAGTGTTAGTGAAAAATATGTTATTTTGCATGTGTTAAACAGTTCTTACAGGGCTTTTTGAGGGGGTTGTTGGGTTATTTTGGCAATGTTTCAGTGTTACCATTCTCTGGAAACAGGACTGAATGAACGAGAGTGTCCTGGTGCTAGGTATTTGTCTTTCACTCAACATGGGAAAACCTGCCTTCATCCAGCTAAATTCATAATTTCTGAAAATCTGCCCTCCCAAATGCATGCATATACACACATCCAGTTTATCCTCCTGTTTTAGGAAAATAACTAGAAACTAGACTGGAAGCGATGGGGATAAAACCGTGAGAAAAGGGTGAGAGAACAGGGAAGAACTGCAAAACACGAAACCAGAAGTCACCAGGGATGATGCTGAGGATCCGGGCTGAGCTGTTACAAAGGCAGAGGGGGATTGTTCAGTATGAACAAGCCAGAGGAGCCAGGATGGTATGGTCAGGAAACACTGCCACACACTACACAAAACTACAAATAAACCAGGAGATTCCTATGTCTCAGTCTTATTTTTTTCCTCTTTTTTTCGCCTCCAGCCAGTGGCTGTGAAACCTGCTATCAAAACGTACATCAACACATCTGTCTCCTTGTTGAGCCAGCGATGCTCAGTCTCGACGCCAGCGGGTAATACAGCCTGACAGGAGTGGATGTGGAGATCAAAACGGCGCTGAGGACCTGCTGTGCACCTCGGGGGGGTCTGGGGTGCTTTCGCAGCAGAGCAGATCTGTCCTGGTTGTGGCAGGACCACGTGAGGTTCACCCCAGGAGAGCATCCGCCAGGTTTCCTTCAGCTGAGGGGACGGAGTTCGGGCACTTTGGGCACATCTGTACCAGTACTTTAGGCTGGACCAGCGCTGCACTCCTGCGGTGAACCTACTGGTGCCCCCGCTGCTTGCACCACGCTTGGTGCCGCAGAGCGCGCGGAGCCCAGCCTTGCGCGTGAGTCCGCTGGGCAGCAACGCAACGCCGACACGCTGGAGTGGAAGTGTTTGTCTGAAACACGGACCTTCACCTGACCCCACCTGTGGTAAACACTATGACTGCAAAGTCAAGCACGCTGAACAAAGCCGGAGGGGAGGCTACTCTCGCACTATTTTTATGTCCCCCTCTCCCTCCACATTTGATACGGACCCCTCCTGGTCACTGCCGTCTAAATGCAGCTGTGCTTCATCTGAAGCCCTTTGTTTCCCCCAGCATCCACCAGATATTTAGCTAGTTTGGGAAAGCACAACCGTACAAGTCTGACCGGCCGCTCTGCGAGCTCTGGCTGTGTCCTTCCCACGAGAAGAAGCCGCCGCTCCGATGCCTTCGTGCGTGTGCTGTGCCAAAACAACCCGCCGGGCTGTGGGGAGATACCCCGCTCCTCCCCATTTGCTTCACTCACATATAGACAAATGCAACACCTCTATATCCGGAACATCGGACTACGGTGTGAATCTTCAAGAAGTGTCATTTTGCTTTAAGGGAGTTAGGTGGAAAACGTTTTGGTTTTTCCGTAAGATTTTTTGAAACTCTGGAATTTAACCTATTTGGCGTTTCGAGAAGCCCAGGAAATGCCAGGCTGCCCCTGCCCTAAGCAGCAAAGCCCGGTGCCCGTTTCTGCGGCTGGCCCCCCCGCGGCGCCGCGGTCCGAGCTCGGCTGCTCTGCCCGACATCGCCCCAGCATCCCGGGCCGACGGTTCCTCCGCGGCTGGGGAAACTCGCCCGCGGAAAAGTTTCGCGACACCAAACTGGAAAAGGGTTTTGACACAGAGCACCCGAATTTTGCACGGCGGTAACATTTTACGCGAAGATTTCCGAACGGCTTTTGCCGTCGCCGCTCCTGGCAGCGCCTGCTTTTCAGAGCCCGCAATGTAACACTCACGCAGAGCGCAGACGAGTGTAAGAGCTGGAGTTACGTTGCAGGCAGACCTTAATTCTTTAAAATTCTGGTTTCATTCTTAAACTATCGATGCTGCACTTTGCTCTTAAATGTCAGAACAAAATAAGTAATACCTGCAATTTATTCAGATGACATTTCAACAATACGAGATTTCCAGATTACAAACTACAGCCCTATGTTTCTTACGGTGTTACGCTGAATGTGTAGCTTTTGTGGATTTACATAATAGCTTTGTATAATGAATATTTATATAATGAAAGCATTTACATAATGACTGCAAGTTAAACATGCACAATAAAGATTCCAGGCCAATAATTTATGTACTAAGTTAAAAATCACCTCTAAATACATTTTATTTTTATTCCTACGAAAGGTTCATTTTATCTGTTGTTCAAAAAAATTGAATCCGACCTTATCCAAGTAAAGGCTGCATTGATGCAAATCATGATAATATTTTGGAATTAGTCTACATTGAATCATTTGTATTCAGAGATTTCAGTTTCTTATCTTTTAGTAGCAGCTTTGACAAACAATTTCAGAATATTCTAAGTATGATTCATTAATATAATTTAGTGTTGTATTCTAGATGCGATGCTTGCATGTAAGCCTCATTAGTGCCACTGGGAATTACAGGAGAAAACTGGTAGAAATTATAAAGTGCAGATGAAGCTTATGTTTAGATAAAGGTAATTTGCTGCAGACAGAATATAAACCGTTACAGAAATCTGGTGTTTTCAACTCTCTTGCATTTTGTTTTCTAATAAATCCAGGCTTCTTGTCTGCTAGACTGATATTTAATTGGATTTGAGTGCCATTTATAACTGTCTGTACGCCAGAACATACACCTGAGCACAGAAGTGCCACTGTGTTACCGAAATGGAAAAACTCTTCTTTATTTGGTAGACTAGCGGACGGAATATGTTCTGTAAATTATATGTTTGCTTCCATCACATTTGAGAAGATTTCTGAGCAAAAAATTATTTGCATCCTGTGTTCTCCCACTGCGGACGGAGTTCTGTCCAGAAATCCACCAGGGGACACCCAAGGACGCCCTAGTGCCCTGCGACGGCCACACCAGCACTCGCCCCTCGGAAGGAACGGGTTCCGTAACCATGCAGCCCTGCCACGCGGCCCTTGCAGTGAGTTTGCCAGGCCTCAGCACGGACGCTTGTCAGAGCATCTCTGCCTGGACTTGTCCTGCCCCGCCTGCAGCTCCGTCTCACCGGCTCCAGGCGGGCAGCGTCTCCTCCGGCTCAGCAGGCGTCCCCGCATAATCTGTTTTACCTTCGCCTTTCCGTGGCGAAGCTTTCTTGACTGTAAGTGTGACCACACACTGGCAGGGGTTGCCCAGGGAGGCTGTGGCCTCTCCATTCTTGGAGTACTCAAACCCAGCTGGATGTGTCCTGAAGAGGAGTTGGACCGGCCGATCTCCAGAGGCCCCTGCCCACCTCGGCCAGTCTGTGGTTCAGTTCTGTGATTTTCCCTTTGTTTTTTTTTTTTAAAGTACCAGATTTGTTAAGCCCATGTTTGTGTTTCATCTAACCTACTGCTTCCTGGTGAGAGGGCAAGGGATGGAGAAATCCCAATCCAACAAGCCACCCTTCCCCGAAGAAAACCCTAAAAGGAGAAGCTGTATGGGATCTGCAGGATGACCCGCCAGCTACTCGGTCAAGATGCTCCAGCAGAGAGGCCGACAGAGCAAGCACGTGGTAACTGCACGCTGCCGTCTCCTACGGGCGCTCTCCAGACGCGCTTCCGAGAGGGCCGGGAAGGCAGAACAAAGAAAGCGTCGGCCAAGGGAAGGGAAGCAAGGCGAGGCTGTGACTGCCTGCCCTTCGACGCGCCCTGGAGAGACGACACGCCTGCCCGCCCGCAGCCGCGAGCACCCTGATTGACTCCCCGGTACCACGATACCTCCGAGGAGTCTTCTCCTCAAATTCCATTTTCGGTTCTCAGCGGGGTAAATGTAATGGGCCTGCAGCTGAACAATCACGTTTTTCCTCTCAGTCCTCATTCTCAGTCCTTTGGTCAAGATACAAAATCAGGGGGTTCAGTGAAAGCCCTTCCTTGTGATTATGTCTACTAATTTTGTCTGAATTCAAGATGAGGAGGATCTAATTCCTCCTCAGACCCCTTCTTCAGTCTGAGTGCACTAATTCTCCTTTTCTGCTTTTTTCCTCTCCAGGAAAATTGTAACAGCTCCTTTCGGCAGACAATCTAATGCTTTAAGCTATTACTCTAAAATATCACCACAGTTTCCAATAAAATTTTATTTGACATTTAGTTAAAATCCATTTTCTGCTACAACTGAATTTTTTTCCCTAGTCCCTTGATGGACACTTCAAGCAGAATTCATTGTCATTGTCTTAAAGGTCAAAAGTTTTTTTTGGTTTTGTTTTTTTTTTCCAGATCTTGCTTTGTAAAGCAAACTGTTACTTAGGATTATGAGACACTGTGGTAAGCTGTGACAGTCCATGAAACTGTTCTTCCCTGCAATTACATGGATTTTATAAAAGTTGTGTGAGCAAACAGAAAGACCTTCACTGCAAAATCAATTATCATTGTAGAGTCCCTACAAAAGAACCAGTGCAATACCAGTCTTGCATGCAACAGGCAGCTGGAAACAGGGAGTATCTCCTTTCAAAAACGCAAAACCCGCCAGGATTTCCAGAGCCAGTAGCTCTGGGACACGGAGCGGGGATCTCCCCACCTCCAAGTGAGACAGATCCTGCTTTGCCGGCAGGGAGCCAGCTTCGGTGGCTCTGCACCAAGCCAACCAGTGTAGAGATGCCTGTAACGCTAGCTAAGAGTCTCCTTTAAATATGTTATGAGGAATTAAAAGCATACATGGAAATATTAAATAGAAACTATGCTTTTAGAGGTCATTTTGTTTGCAATTTTTCACCCAGGTAATTTAATTTGTTCAATAAAACCATTCTAATAAACTATGCTGTATCATGGAATAACGGTTCAATGGTAGTTACATTAAATTAAATCTATTGCACAATGTGTTAATGTTTTTAACTTTCATGCCCACTTCTAGAGAGCCATGTGTGTTCTTGACTACTTCCTTGCTTTGGTTTTAATTGGAATTGTGTGATAAATGTCTGCAGCCTGTTAAAACAGGCTTAAAAATATACTCATGCTTAGGGTGCCTTTGTTTCTATGTTCCCATGTTACAGTAGTATTATTGTTTTCACTGATCTCAGCTGAAATCTGAAGAAACTTCTCTTTTCTAAAAGTCTAGTCAGGCGCACACTTTTTAAGGCACAGAAAGGTGACGCTGTCACACTTCCGAGAACTGGAAATGCAAAGCCCGTTACTGGGGGGATGCTGCAGAAAGCTCCAGGTGACGGGAAGCTGTACTTACCAGACGGAGAGATGTGTCTCCAAGAAATGGAAGGCTCTGGCTTCCCCGTGGCCAGGCACACCAGAGTAACATTGCTTCCTTCGTTCACAACGATGTCACTCGAAATACGAAATATCTTCGGAGAAACTGGAATGAAACAAGGAGAGAGTTGTCATGGAAAGCTGCTGAATCAGTGCAATCCTGCCAGAGCACCGACACCTGAGGAGAGCTGGGATATCCATCTTGCCATTATTGATAAAAATACATCCAGCTGTTGAAATATAGCTATGCAAAAACCTTGTTTAGGCGTGACCACAGCTATTTCCATCAGGTTTGCAGAAGCTCAGCCGCGGATTGGAAATGCTATAAATAAGAAAGCAGCAATTTCCTCTATTTTGTGCAAAGCAGGTATTGATATCGAGTTCCCAGTAAACTGCTACTGATGGATGCTCTTGTTTAAGATAAGGTTCAGCTTGCTCGTGACAATTTGAAAAGAAGATGAAATTAAATTTTTCTTGTACTTTTAAAAATAATGATGCCTATTACATCTACTCCATGTGTACTTGGGAAAGTCATATCTGTTCATGGAGAAGACTAAAATACCTTTATTTCTGTTGCTTTGTATTGCTTTTAGGCTTGCAGTAGCAACATGGCTAAGAAAAAATAAGCTGGATTTTTTTCTTTCATTTCATCAGCAGAATTCTTCACTGGACTACATTTACCGTACTATTTATACATCTGGGCATAAGAGAACCGAGTTCCACACGGATGGAAAATGATGGAAAGCATTAAATGGCCTACCCTTAAGGGAATGCTTCTTGTAATGTTACACAGGGAGGAAAGGAACTCGGGGTCCCAGCAATGAAGGCAGGAATTCTGGATTTCAGAATTATTCTTTCTTTCTAAAGAAATATGTACTTCTTCACAGTTTTATTGTTACATTCGATACAGAAATCAAATCAATGCAGTAAGAAGGCATGCCCTAAATGATGTTTCTGAAACGCATTATTCTCTATATCGTAAATAACAAATTTTGTACAAACATCTGTAAAAGATACAGATCTTACACGTGGGTGTTTCAGAACCTTCTGTAACGACTGCTTTAAAATCAAAGTGCTCTGCAAGGTAAATGGGTACAAATAAAATGAGGAAAAAAAATGTTCATCATCTTCCATTCTCCTAACCAAAGTCTGTCCAACTGGAGCTTTACTCTCCTGAATGCTGCAGTCTGGTCTTACTGGTTTGCTCCAATTTGTCACAGCCCAAATCCCCCCATCTAAGCCCACACACACACCTTTGCAACCGGGAATACATTGTTAGCATCCCTTCAATGTACATTGAAAGTACAGAGCTTTTTCATACGCACAGACTGCTTTTGTGTGCTTTGGCATCTCCACCCGCAGGTGTTCTGCAGCCCTGTCCCTGGTCCAGTGACGGGAAGAATTTCAGTAGTGGAAATGAGTTGGGGTCAGGTGGACTTAAAAAAGCTGGAAATTCTCAGTGCTTGCTTGTGGCTATGCATTTGTAAGCAAAGAAAATTAAAAGTCTATGTAGAGGGGTTTTTTAATTAGCAGAGAAACTTTGTCTTTAGGGAAAACGAAGGTCCAGGGAAGGCTGAACCCTCCCCAAGTCTTAAAGCAGTGAAGGTCAGTATTACCTGCCTTTGAAGTTCGAGCAGGTTTACACAATCACTTGAACAGAGATATACTGCTGAATTTGCCATAGCCTAACTCGCAAAGGTGACAATCCACTCCTCCCTACTTCACTTGATGACCCGAAAAAGCACGCAGTCATTACAGACAATTTCGGGGAACCGAAACATACAGAAGAGTTAGTTCCATGTAAAGGGCTAATTTATTAATCAAATTTCTTTGCAAAACCCCGCAACGCACCCGTTACTCAGCTTCCTCCTGCAGAAGTCTCTCCCATCCTAAAGGAGAGCGCGAACGGCGTCACCGACAGACCGTCACCCCACGCCCGCTGGGCAGCGACACCACCTTCCTCGGGGTCCCCCCGTGCCCTGAAACGGGGCATTGTAATACAGGTCTCCCCCACGCCCCCGACCCAGCCCAAGTTAAATACCGTTAACGTTTCAGCTCATCGATAGAGAAACACTGCAAGGAATTCTTATTTACGTGTACAGCGTATGAAAAATAAAGCTACTTCCTAAAGGCAGGTGGTGAGGGATCATTCTAGCTGAAATGCAGAAATCCATCTGAGAGCAGGGTATCATGAGTAATGGGGCATATGCAGTGCCTTTATTCAGTCCACAATATTTTAAAAATACCTTCCTAAATCTGAGCCACTTATTTCTTTATCCTTCAAGAATGAATGCACTTCCAGAAAGTCAAGTAAAGGAATCAAATAGCTCAAAACAGTTCTTCTCACAAGTAAATGTATACAACTGACTGATGCAGTATCTATTTGGAACTGTGGAAATACCTTCCAGATTAAGTAAATGTTACGGTGTAAGACTTCCAACAGCATTAAACTTCTTATTTGAGGTTCTGCACCTTTGAAGGTAGAAAAAGAGAGAGATTTGCTCATGTTCTGCCACCACCGAAGCAGTACCACAGAGGGATTTTTCACACCTGACACCTAATGCTATTTATCCAGGTGATTTTTCTTTGCCTTAAACTTGTCACTAAGCACAGAGGAGGAGGCTGGAGCCTGCTGTGTGCCGCAATGGCACTGGGTGGCCAGTACAAACAAAAGCAAGCTAAAGGCGGTCTCCTGGGGCTCAGGCTGTGCCGGGGCAGGATTAGGTTTAGTCCAGTCCCTCCCTGCACCCATCGCCACAAAATGGGTGGGTGGAATACCCGCTCATTGCTCAGCATACTGATTTAACTAGTGTCACTGATAAAACCAGATTAGAAATAGGGTAACATTAATTTCAGGGGGAATGAGGAGCTCTTGGCACGCTCTATTGCTGGTCCTTCTGCTCAACTGCTGCAGGTCCTGTGAGCCGAGTGGTGTGAGGATCCAGCAGAAAAGCTGGATCAGAGAAGCAATTGCAATCAAATCTCCCAAATACTGATTTCCAAAGAAAATACACTGATAGTCCTGCCACAGGCAAGAATCTAGAACTGAAGTAATAGGATTTCATTCCCTTCACACAGGCGAGCAAGATTTCTTTTCCAAGACAAAGATCAACACGGTCTACTCTGCTGCTTAAAGCAAGTGGTGTCTTCACCCTCCTGTGCCTTTCCTCATGAGGTTTTACTTGTTCTCCATCACCCACCTCCTTCTCAAGTGTCCTCTTCTCACAAAAAGCAGCAAATTTCCCTAATGCTCAGGCTCCCAGCCCTGGATATCCTCCTGCACTCCAGCTCTTCCCCTCTCCTCCTTGTTTTAGGATAGCCACTGACTTTGGCTGTCAGTCCTACCTTCCCTGTTGTAGGTTTTGCCTACCATGTTCAAACCCCAAACCTATAGTATTTTGTCAAATATTTTAATTTTGAAAAAAACGTATGTTCTAATGGCAAACAATTTGAAAATCTCTCCCTGGTGATTCTACATGTAAGCCATGGTTATGGAGCACAGAATTTGATACGAACAAAATTCAACTGTATTAATGTATTTGTGGAGTATGTGGCCAGAGGGATCACTAGGATAATTTATTCTGAGCTCAGATAGTCACAGGCTCTAGAAATTTTCCCAGAAGCCTGACTAAAGTATATGTTTTAGAAAGCTGTCTAGTCTTATCCTGGCAATTCCAGGTGATGCTCACACTGCCACATCTGGTAAGCACTTTCAGTGACTAAATACCCCCTCGCTGCCAGGAAATAGCATCTTAGTTCAAAATTGCATTCCACTAAATTCAGCTTTCAGAAATCAGATCTTATTATGTTTTTATCTGCAAGACTGAACATCCCCCTTGCTATCAAGTATTTTTCCTATGACTAAGGACCTGTGCAACGTGATAAATCACCTCTTGATCTTTCTCTGCAGATGATTTGAGCACCACAAGCTTAATTTTTGTAAGGCTTCCTAGATAATATTTGTTTTTCTCTTTTGAGGAATATCTGAATCATCCTGAAATGTGAACAGTGGAAGAGGGCATAACAGCCTAGCAAGAGCCTTACCAACGGGGCGTAC
>JAVJGG010000090.1:1024451-1047092 GCA_035590195.1 Aviceda cuculoides | reverse complement strand
CCCCCCCCCCCCCCCCCCCCCCCCCGCGCGGGCGTGCGGTGCAAGGGACGCTGGCGGCCAAGCAGCGCGTCGCCGACGTGCCGTGGTCTGTTGTCACTCGGCCTTTGCTTCTGCGGAAGCATTAACGTTCAACCAAACAGGTATTTCTAAAAGCCGTGCTAACCTCAGAAAGCAAAACCCTCCCCTCAAGAGCACGCACGCGCCCGCGGAGCATCGGGGTTTCGGCAGAGCGGTTGCCGGCCCCGGGGGTACCTGCTCCCCTCCCCGCAGGCAGCAGCCCCCCCGTGGGGTCCGCAGGGGAGAGGGGCAAGGAAAGGCCCCCCCCCCCCCCGACACAGCCCTGGCAGGTTTCTTCTGTGTCACAGGTTTTCTGATATTGCTGCCTGCAGCCATCAGCACACACAGGATCCAACAGCTTCTGGCATTCCCGCGCACGCAGAAGGAATTTGCTCCTCCAAATAATTTTTCGTACTCCTTCCCACGAATCCCAGGAGTTGGAGATTTTCACCCAATCGCCACCGCCAGTTCTCTTCCCGCAGCTGTCCGGAGCCTGTGGATGTGAGTGCACACAGTCCTTGCTGGCAGTGCTTCCCGCTCCCATCCCTTACATCCAAAATACACAATGGCTGTACGTCATTTTCAAATGTACGATATTCCAGAACAGCATTTATACTACACATGAGACTACGGTTATAAACCCGTAAGGTCTATTGCGTTTTCATCAGGGAGGCAGAAAGCCTCTGGTGCAGTGATTCTTCCCCGACGCCGTCCTCCAGGACAGTTTTCCCGACACGGCAGGCGGCCGCGTTCCACCGCGCGCCGCGGAGACCCCCGCTGTAACCGCCAGCCGCCCGCTACAGCCCCTTCCCCTCCCACTTCTGTATTTGTCTCTGTATCTCGCTGAACTCTTTTTGCCCGTGCCCTGTTAGGTGATCTGTTACAGAACTACAGCTGAGCTTTAAATATGGAAAAAAAAGAAGAAATCACAGGCAGGAAGCTCTGTGCGTACGGCACAGCGTTTGAGCCCTCTTTTTACACCCAGCTATTTTCTGTACTCGGCGCTCTACAGAACACAGACCCCATCACAGACCCTTGCCTCGAGGGACACAAGATCCCAGTGGACAAACCCTCTCCAGATTTCACTAAGACTGGAACGTCTGATCCAGAAGTGTGCATGCTTTTGTTTCTTTTTGAGTCTTACAAGGAATTTTGCCGTCTTTCGAAGGGAAGATTTGAACTGTGACATGGTAGAAGATGGCGAATCTTCCAGACTTACAGAGTGCAGATTAAGTGATTTTCTCTTAAGTACAAGCTTTCTTCATTTCCTAATTGACTGAGCTCTTCTTTAATCTGGGTTTTATAGTGGGGAAATTAAATAAAATCTAGTAGAAGATGTCTGTAAGTCTTATTACAATGACACTGAGCAGGTTGCATCATTTATGCATTTCCAAAATAGAATTAGAAAATAAAGGAATACAGGCCACACATTAACTAAAATAACACACAGGTAAGCACAGAAGTGTAGTCCTGCTGTATAATGTAATTCTGTAAAATTACAGAAATGATACAACATGAATCATAGAATCGTTTAGGTTGGAAAAGACCTCTAAAATCATTGAATCCAACTGTAACCCACCACCACCATGCCCACTAAACCATGTCACGAAGTGCCACATCCACGTGGTTTTTGAACACCTCCAGGGATGCGACTCCACCACTTCCTGGGCAGCCTGTGCCAATGCCCGACGACCCTCTCAGTAAAAGATTTTTTTCTAATATCCAATCTAAACCTCCCCTGGCACACCTTGAGGCAGTTTCCTCTTGTCCTACTAGTACTCATGAAAAAATGTAGATTTTCTTTTTATCAGTGATTTCCTAGGAAGATCTTCTTTCCCATGATAGAAATTGGCTTCTTCAGCAAGTGTTTCTGGAACCTCACAGTTTGAGACAAATAATGACTTCTGCTATATTGGTATGCCGCTAATTTTTCTATTTACTGACTGATAGGGATCATTACATTCGGATCACTAAAATCTGTGGAATTTATTAAATATGACTAGAATATATATGCAGAATCACAATGGGAAGTTAATATTTAATAAGAATTAAAAAATTATTATTTTGCATACATACTTCTTACGATGCCTCTAAAGGCTCTGATCTACCAGCAGATTTAGCTTTTAATATCTGCTCTGCTGCGCTTCGAGTGCAGGTTAAATCCATTGCAGAGCTACTCTCCATTTCAACAGCTACAGCCTTTCACCCATCCCACATGGCAACTGTGAAGGTCAGAAAAAGAATTAAATATAGCAGCGAATAAACATTTATGCAGTATATAGATTAAAGAACCGCATAAGAAACAAGCTAATGAGCAAGGCTGGATGACAAACTAAAATCCCAAGTAAATTTTGTACCGGGTTCCAAAGCGAAAAGCACTTTACGGTCATCCGACATTTTTTCTTAGAATGCTTTTAAACGAATACCTTCCGATTTAGGCCAAGGTATAAAGACGGTTTGTAGAAACTAAACAGAGGGGGCGATCAAAACTAATCTTCTGCTGCCTGTAGTTTCACCGAGCCGCCCTCCCGCGGGCGCGGCGGGGCGAAGGGACGGAGCGAGGAGCCGGGGGGATGCCCGCGGCGGTGGAACCCCTCCTGGAGCGGAGGCAGCGGGGGGGCTGTAAGAGCACTCCTGCAACGTGCAGCGGCTGCCGGGGCGTTAACGCGAGGTACGGCCCGGCACGGGATCCCCGGGGCTGCCGAACGCCGGCGAGAGGCACGGAGCACCCGTGCGGCGGGAGGGCGACGGACGGAAACCGCGGCGGGCGCCTGCGGAGCCACTGCCGCGCGATGGCCGGACGGCTGCGGGGTCGCAGAACTCATTTGCTGTAACTCACCCCACGGTCTGATTTTCTAATTAAATATTTTGAGTGATTCAGGACCAATTCTCCATTTGCGAATTTCGAAGTAGAGAGGTGCCAGGGCCACACCAAATATTAAACGCACGTTAGCCTTTGATCACTTTCTGGGAGCCAAAATAAATCAAAATCGAAGACAAAGATTTTTGTTATCTAAAACAATTGAGAAAAATTAAATGATTATTTTTTGTTTTGCTGATGAAATTCGAAGCGATGCTAAACGTTTTGGAAAAATATTTACATTTCAGTGAAGCTGCATTTCTGTTCAGAAAGCATTTTATTACATTGCTCTACTTAAATTTGATTGAGGTTAAAATATGGAGCAGAAGAGGAACGTAGAGGACCAAATGCCAATTCGACCCCACAAGCAGTCACGCAGGCGATGCGACATCTCCAGTGTTACAGTATGATCCTGATGTGCAAACCCATCCTTACGCAGTTCGAAATCCCCACCATCCCCTTCCTTCGTATGTCTGGATGAACACAGTCTCTAAAAAGGTTTCTGCGAACGACCAATAATAGGACAATCTCAGCATTTTGCATTGTTTCCTTTATCCAATTCTTTGTTGAGAATAGTTATCATACTCTGCTTTAATAAGTAACTTGTCAACATTATAGGAGAGCAAAAAACCAGGGAACATACCCCAAAAAGTTGTTTACCTAGTTGGTTTGCAGTGTTTTATTTAAATATTTACCAAAGCTTATGTCCACTACAGCGTTAAATAAATTAATCGCCTTTATTAGAAGTGCATACTAATAGTGTGGCATGAGGGACACAGTGACACGTTTATTTTCCCTTGGGCTGTTCATAAGAGAGAGAAATAAATTTGTTTCTGCTTCCAAAAGCAATTAAAACAAACGGCACGAGAACGAAGTCCAGACAAGCCTCAACAGCGAGCTACTAGACAACCAAGTGTGCACTAATAATGATAACGTCAACAATAACCATTTTATTCCACCCTGACGGCACTAAAGCACAATCCATCGGAACCGGTCCGTCAGCTCCAAACCAGCTTGTACGTGGTAACAGCCCGCCGTCCCAACCTCAAGGCCCTGAAGACAAATAAGGCGGAGGCGCTCGCCGTCTGCCACGGGAACGACCCCCCCGCCATCTTCGCAAAACCCGCCGCGAGCGGCCGAGCGCTGCCCGAACGGGCGTCGGCTCAGGGGGGGCTTTGCCCCCTGCGCCCGCCCTGACGCTGCCGTGAGCCGCCGAGACCTCGCTGCGCATCGTCGGGGGGGGGGGACGACTGTTCCGGATGGACGGACGCGCTCGTAAAGCGCTGGGGACCCCCCCGGCGACCACGAAACCTGCTATCCCAACGCGGCCTGCTAGCGCCGGGAGTCGGGAGACGCTGGCTGCGCTGCGCTCGCAGCCGAGACCTAAACACGAGCTCAGAAGAGGAGGGGATTTTTATCGTCGGAGGCTCCCTGCGTTTCCATCTCCTGACGGGATCTGGCGCCGGGAGCGGACGACCCTCTGGTCCCGCCGACCCGATGAATCCCGCAGGGCTCCCGCAGCCCTTCCCAGCCGCGGGGGGCGGGGGGCACGGCGGGCGCTGGCCCCCGGGCAGGGTGGGCAGCACGTCCTCAGCGGAAGGCGGGGGGACACCACGCTCCCGCTCCCCCAGCACCCACCACCCCGCGGCGAGGGGCACTGAGGCAGCACGACCGTGTCCGGATCGTCCCAGAGCCCATCTCTGAATAGACAACTTTCTCTACGTATACCCACATTTCGTAATATTTTCTGTACACCTGCCTTTCGTCGTGGTTTAACCCCAGCCGGCGACTAAGCACCAGGCGGCTGCTCACTCACTTCCCCCCCTCAGTGGGGTGGGGGAGAGAATCAGGGAAAAAGAAGGTAAAACTCGTGGGTTGAGATAAGAACAGTTTAGTAGAACAGAAAGGAAGAAAATAATAACGATAATAACAACAAAAACAAAAGGACAATAATAATAAAAGGATTGGAATATAGAAAACAAGTGATGCACAATGCTGTTGCTCACCACTCACTGACTGATGCCCAGTTAGTTCCCGAGCAGCAATCCCCCTGGCCAACTCCCCCCAGTTTATATACTGGACATGACATCACATGGTATGGAATAACCCTTTGGCCAGTTTGGGTCAGCTGTCCTGGCTGTGTCCCCTCCCAACTTCTTGTACCCCTCCAGCCTTATTGCTGGCTGGGCAGGAGAAGCTGAAAAATCCTTGACTTAGTCTAAACTCCACTTGGCAACAACTGAAAACATCAGGGTGTTATCAACATTCTTCCGTACTGAACCCAAAACACAGCACTGTACCAACTGCTAGGAAGAAAATTAACTCTACTGCAGCCGAAGCCAGGACACCTTTTAAAATTTACAAAAAAAAAATCTAAATTTAGCTGTGGAAGTGCAACATACGTGGCTGGTTTGGTTTTTTTTTGAGATGTTCATCAGAGGTCAAAACTCTCAGGTCTTGACTTGGGCTCGATCTCCAGCCATTCGCTCCACGGACAGACGGCAGCAGGTCCCCGGCTCCGTCCCCGCTCGCCCCGGGCCCGGCAGCGATGGGAGCAGGGGCCGGACCTCTCGGCCAGGAGAAACGTTTCCTCGGAGGCGGCCGAGGCGGCAGGGCCCGCGGCACAGCCCCCCGAGGCTTCTCGGCCCTTTGGCGACGGGACGGCTTGCCCGCGGCAGGCCAGGACGCGGCGCGTGAGGGGGGGTCACCCTCAGCTGCATCGGGCTGGGGACCTTGGTGACCTGAGCCGTCGGCGGTAGGTACCGGAAAAACCAGGGTGAAACACGGGTTCCTCTCCGCAGACAGAATAACGTATTGCTTTGCTTTCCTAATATGCATATTGATTTCATTAACTTGTATAATATCTAGAAATCACTAACATGACATAAGGAATAGATTACTGTTCTTCTTTTTTATGGCTTGGACATAATAATTAGTTTTTATGACAAATACATAGAAAAATTAAAATGTGCTTATGAGGGTTATTAAAACCAGTGATGAACTCCATTTGCCACTAATTGAGAATCTATACGACTTTTCAGTTTGCAGTCATCAGATCCCCCGGCGTCTGGAAAAGCTTCCGTTTTACAAATTATTTTGTCTTCCAAAACTTTTCATAAATTTTAGCATATGCACTTGCACAAAGATTTCTTGTAAGAAAACCCTAATTTCCTATTCCTTCCTTCTCTTAATCTTCCCATTTTAGTCAGAAGGACGAAGCAACTAGCAACCAAATAACCAGACACAACCATAACACTCAAATGTGGGGAAAAAAGAAGAAAAAAAAGGACACTTAAACAAAGGCAAGTTTTTGTGAGAAAAAAATAAAATAATCCCAGGTTAAAATGTGGTTATTAGGAATAAATAACACGTTTAAACCGTATGTGAATGAGAAGAGGGGGACTACATTAACAGCTAGCCCAGCCTTCAACTGGGCGTTCGACCCGTCTGCAGAGCTCATCAATAACCACCGCCAAGCAAGGAAAAAGTAATAATATTGCCAACCGCAAACCGCTGGGACTACTGTGAGGTGTATTAATTAGCAGAAACAGATGTAACTTATTTCCAGGAGATTACACAGGCTGATGTCCCAGGCAGCAGCTAATGCAGCTAATCCAGCGCAGTGCCTAATTAGCCCAAATTAACAAACTAACAAACCCAAGCCTGCTTCCGCGCGGTTTGGGAGAGGACACCCTCCAACCAGGGGCTTTGTACAGAAAGTACGTGATGCCGAATATTTGTGACCTCAAACTAAAAAAGGCAGGATTGAAAAGAATCCTCTTAGAGGCTGGACTTTGTGCAGACTACCATCACTCAAGTGGTTAGTGAATGAAAGTCGCAGTGTTACAATGCAAAATTCATAAGTTCTCATAAATCAGCCTGCTTCGAAAGCTCCAAGAAGCAAGAAACTATTTCACTGTTTTAAAACACCCTTAATTTTGTCAAGTTCTTTAAATTATTTATATCTACATAAATCGTCCACCTCTCTGGCAAACATGTACACCATTTTCATCCTCAGACCTGTAAACAATTCTGATCCCCTAAACACCTCTAAATGCCACATCTAAAATACCTTATTGTAAAATAAAAACCAACCATAAACATCACAAAAAAATTCTTTCCAACAAAATCATTTTTATAGTTGAACATATTGCACCACAGTATCGAACATAAAAAGGATAATTGTGCTTTTTAGAGTTGTGAAATCATTTGTCAACACTTAAAAAAACCACCTCGCTCCACTTTTATGTACTTTTTTTTCAGAATGCATTAGAGTTGCCGCACAAGAAATATTATTATATCCTCCCCCGCTCAGCCCTGGTGAAACACGTCTGTAGGGCTGGGTGCCCTTGGCAAAGCGAAGCACGGAGAGAGCGGAGCGAGTCCAGGCAAGGGCTGTGAAGGCGATGGAGGGCACGTCCCAGGAAAGAGCAGCACTAGCACGAAGATTGTCCAACAGCAGTAGGTAAGCAAGAGTAGATCGACAGCAAAGATTTAAATTGGCATGCGGTTTGTTCAGTTTAATACATTTAAAATTAAATTGCTGCATTTTAAGGGGTCTGGGTTTCAGAGAAGAAACCCTTCATGGATGAAGTCCCATCCCAAATTCCCAGCTTAAGGCAACGGCAAATATGGTTTTTCTTTCGGAAGGAAATGCCTTGAAAGCCAGGGGAAGTGGAAACTGCAAGTTACGGAAAAACAGATGTTCAGAATTTTTCAAGCCGTATTCATCTGCAGAACCAGTTAATTGCCCACGTGCCCAGCAACATTTTACCGCTCCTAAACATCGATGCCTATGAGCTGTATTGCTGTGCCAGCCTCGACCCACGGCATCTCACCTCCTTACGGCTACTGAAAAGAGTTAACGGAAGGAAGAGAAAGAGTTTGCATCTTCTGGAGCACTTCAGACGCGTGTCGTAGGTGGAACTCCAAGGGCAGCTCACGGATTATGAACCCTGGTGAAACGGGTGACCTGAGACGGTGGGACGGCCTCCCAGGACACTGCAGGCAGCAGCACCGGCTCGCCGTCTGCGGCAGCTCGGGGCAGCCCGCAAAATAACGCGCAACGCCCAAGCTCCTGCACCCGCTATGGTTAATTTAACTGTTTAGGAATGCATAAAAAAGCAGGTAACCATCTAGGTGACTCTCCATGTAGCATCATTTTTGTCCAGCTGAAGCTCCCCCACTCTAACCAGGTATGGCACAAAGATTTTCTTCACGTTTGACAAAATAAAATAAGATGAGCTCCATATTTAGTGAGTTGCAAAATACCCCCAAAATGTGTATGACTTTTAGAGTATAGTTAATACAGTTTTTAAATCAGTAGAGTAAATAAATAAAATATAAAGAAACAGACAACAGTCTGTGCTAGTGTGGCACAAATCGTCATTTACGTGGCAATCAGTCACCAACTGGGAAAACTAAGAATACTTTTTCCTTTTTTGCATTTACATGATTAGTTCCTTCACAGCAGTTCGATTGAAGAGCATTGCCTAAAGGTCCCCACCTCTTCCTTATTAAACACACTTTGTCTTGTATGCAGAAGAAGCATCGTTACACTGGTTCTGATAAAAATTATGGGTGGGCTGTGAAGAAAAATGGCTATATCTCGATTCTTCGTTTATTTCCAAATCATGTCAATGCTAAAGCTCATAAAAGTAGTACTTTTGTAAGTTTTTGATTAATCTCTTTTCCTCTTACCTCTTTCGTATAATTAGCAATATAACCATAATTTGTATAAATGAATGTAATATCCTTCATGTTTTAAACAGAAATTTATTATCACGTATTATCTGTTATCAGTGACCAACTTATTTTAGACCAACCTGAATATCAGTCTTAAATTAAAGGAAAAAACCCCCACATTGCCACAGGAACACGCTAATGCAGAATTCGAAGGAAAAATCAAAGTGAAAACGTGTAAGCAAATATTCTCTCTGTTATATCTACTATATTTCTATCAACAGCATCCTGGAGTCACAGGGGCAGGAAGGTTTCCTGGAAGCGGTCTCTGGCTGGTTAAAGGCTGACACAGCTGGATTCACACCTACAAGATCCTTCCTAAATCATTCACTTCAGCACAGAAATATTGGCCTTTGCCTGCTCTACTTGTGGCAGTGTCACTTCTCAAAGGTAATGATCTATTTTAACTTCGGCAAAAGTTTATGAAGGCATGAGAGACTTGGAAGGACGTCAGCAGTGGCAGACGTGTCACCGGCACGGGCGCCGTCCCTCCCGCTGCCTCGTCACCCGCCGAGCTGCTAACGACAGCGGTGCGCACCGACAGTCTGGGGACTCTGGGAGGGTCACACTAAAACAGTTTATTTATCCTCAGCAGCAATATCTCAAGTAAGTAAATCTATTCAGATGCATCAAAACCAACTTAAAATGAGGCGTGCCTTGAATACCGGAACCGCACGAAAAGTGAATTTATACTTAAGAGGTTTGCTGAAGTCGGTGAGAGTTTGGCTATTGATCCATCGAAGCACGGAGTTTCTCTGTGCCACCGCACCGAACACACACGGTGGCTTTCAGCCACGTGCTCACCACGCGCCGCTTCTTGAAGGTTCAGCCTTTCGGCCGAACGGCCCCGGCAGAGGCGGAGCCGCGGGTGAGCAGAGGTCGGCAGCGGGGCGGGCAGCTTCCATCACACTTGGAGGACTGTTATCAAGCCAAGAAGCCGTTCATAACGTGTGCATTGCAATAAATTTATAAATTCAGAGAGTACCACTGCGTAAAACTTCAAGTAATGGAAGCCACTACAAAAGGGCTAAATTTATTACTAAAATTAATGAGCAAAAAGGATTAAGAAAATGCTACCGACTATATATCGATCGTATCACTGTGATTGATCTCCACTCAGAATATCTAAACATTTAACTAAGAACTACTTAAATTGAATATTTTTTTCATAAATGTTTTAGTAAATTCTAGAAAGTTTAACAAAAAACAGGCTAAAATATCAGGTGGGTTTTTCTGCTATTAAATACTAACGGTGATTTTCAGGGACCATTTTTTCACTGTTATACTAATACCTCCGATGCTTATGGTCCATCCATGTCCTTTAAAGACTGAAAGTAAAAGAGCTCAGCCAAATAATACATATATGATGTATGAGAGAGGTCGGCCCCAAACTGGAAGCAAACCACCGCTTCTCCGAGGAGGGATGGAGACGCGTCTCCAAGCGGGGTCTTCTGGAAGAAGCAGGTTGGCCTAAAGCCCACAGGTACCGCAGGAGGGGAGGCAGGGAGCAGCCCCCGGGTCTCACCTCGCAGCCAGAGCCTGCTCCGCGAGGCGCTCCCAGTGAAGGCTGATGGGCAAAATCTGTTATGATGCTGGAAGTTCTTTGAAAGACGAACACGACAGCTTGCTTTTTTCCAAGCAAATGGAAGGATCTTCGTCTCTTACCCACAGATATTTTGTCATGCAACCATTTCTCCATCAATGAAGAAGCAGACTCTCTGCAGATAATCATTCTTCAATTTCTGATGCCATAGATTTTCCTTATTTTCTATGACTCATCTTGTTCACTTGGTAAATGCAGAGAGAAGGGAAAGGACGAGCACTTGTTCTCTCTGCAGCCCTTTCATCACTCTCCTACATTTTTTCATTACTGTACTCAATTTATCACCGAGAAAATACAGAAATAGAAAAGCTATATTCTTTGCCTCGAGATGGATTTGTTCTCAGCAGTTGGATGCTTTGTAAAGCAGAAGCAATGTAGAAAATAAAATTGCCATTTCTGTTAATTGATTTGCAAAAATCTAGTTGTAAATCAGAAGAACCTTACTGAACCAAAAATCTAGCAATATTTTACTTTTCTTTCAAAGCCTTCCATCTTTCTCCCTTAAGTGGAAAGCCATTCTCAGGCACATCGACATCGCCAGATCACTGGGTCCCCAAAGGGCATATTCCCCTTTGACAGGTCTTTGGTTTCCAGCAAAAGGAACAATTAGGATGAGCAACGCCATCCTAATCTTGCTGGCTGAACAAACTCTGACCATCAGTGCTGAAGGATAAGCCCTGTTCAGGCTGGGGGAGATCAGCGGAGGTGCTGGGGTGCTGGCTCCAACCACCCAGCGTTACGGTGACTGCAGCTCTCGGCCTCATTCGGCATCTTCCAAAGGCTGGTTAAATGTTCCCTCAGTCGCGCAGCCCGTGTAAGGGATGTTGATTTTGGCTGAGTACATTTCCCTGTAACACCAGCACATTCGCTTTTTGAACCACAATTTCAGCTGTACTTAGCAAGCTAGGAGTAATTAGGTACTTTTTTGTTAACTGTCTAATTATTCTTCTTAACTTTTTTAAGCACAACTGAAATTGGTTAAAAAGAAAAGTGAATGACATGACTTACAAAAAACCCCTAACTGATTCCTGCTACTAATAGTACTGTAATGGGATGGTGCAGTGTGATGTCTTTCTGGTATGAAAAACTGAAATAAAAGGAAATGAGAAAACAAGTTTCTGCAAGCCATAAAGTCCTCAAAGCAATTATGTCCCATAAACCAGCACACACGCGTGCCTTGTGCAGGTGCGGATGGGATGCCTTCCAGCTTCAGAGAGAATCCCTTCTCCAAAATAAAGATCGTCAAGAGTATGGATAGAAAAAGAATTATTCTACTTGGAAATGATTTCTGTGCAAATGGGGATGAGATTTGTATCTGTGGGATTATGCCTTTATGGTCTTTTCTTCTTAAAGAGAAGGTGAACTGTGACGGTGAAACATCCCTCAGCCATACGGAAGACGCAGAGCGGGACTCCCATCTTCCATCTTTCACACCGTTTTTCCCACTACCTCGAAAAGCTTTCTGACATATCACAAGCTACGTTCAGTAAGCAATGCTCTTTAATCAAACCTCTGCTAAGGATTCAATCATGTAAATGTAAAAAAAAAAAGGGGGGGGGAGGGGGGAAGCAATAACCTACTGGCTAAAACGAAAGTTTTCCCAGTTGGTGACTGATTGCTGTCTAAGTAAAAGGTCTGAGCCACAGACGATATTCTATTTTAGTTGCATTGTTTAAGCTAATTTAGCACACACTGATATGAAAGTACTCTGAAAAATCAGGGATTCTTTCTGTGTATCTTACAGACCACTAGATATGCGATTTATTTCATTATTTCCTAGGCAAATTATGTCAAATTTACTTCTCATTTTGATTCTAAGAGGGATTCTTCTCTGCTTCAGATCCTACCGCGCATCCCAACACCCCCAACCCTCGGTCCAGCACTGGAGGCTCGTGTCATGCAACTGCTTCTGTGTAAGAACTAACTACAATCTTAGGAGGGATTCTGTGAAGCACTATCTCAGCTAATCAGTGCAAAAGTCTTATATCCAGTAGCAGTGATGTTGTTTGATTAATGAAGGTATTCCAATTCATGAAAAATATATTAAAAAATTATACACAATGGTTATTCTTGAAAATCCGTACCAATTTAGTAAATTCAAACATTTAGTATATCCACGACTGGAATATACTGTGATTTTAATGGTACATTTTTACAGAAAATAGGCACCCCCCAAAAAGAAGAATGATTAAAAATATGAAAATGGTCAAAGGTAAAAATAATACAACATTCTATCTCATTAAAAATTGACTCCCCCATATTAATTTTATACGCCAGCATTCCAGGGGAATGATCACTCAGAAAAGACAAGAAGAGAATTGTTTACAGAGGGTAAGAAAGGAACAACGGGGTGGAACAGGATAAACACTTGTCAGCTAAAATACAGTCTGAATAAATTTGCATAAAACAGTCAGAACACTTCAAAAATCTCACGGTCCATAGGAAATTTCTGAAGACCCAGCTCCGTGATTCATCAGACTTCGACTGGAAGAGGACAAGCAAAGAAGTACAGACGGATCTGCATACAGCTCTCTTCCATCCGCCAGGTGCCATCGAACACCTCCCAGGGCGTTCCGGACCAGCAGCCGACTTCCCAGCCCAAACCAGCTCAGCCAGACCACGGGTCTAACGTGGCCAGCGCCCGCCAGCTGACGGGGGCTGCTGCCCCCCGTTCCCTTCCCCGTCCCCGACGCGCAAGGTACGACGGCTTCACGTCTCGCCTGTGAGCGGCCTGTCTGCCAGTCATTACATCTGCCAAAAAATCCCTTCTTTCTTCCTATGCCATTAGGTGTGAGCTACACTGTCCTCATTTCTCCAGAAGGTGTCAATAAGTTGCTAGTTATTATATGAGGACATACACGTATTATTCCCTTAAACCCCCACTATTCCTCTTTTCAGACAATAAGCTAAATACTGCAAGGTTCAATTTAAAACCAACCGAGGGAAAATTATAGTTTGGTCAAGCCAGAAGAGCAAAGTAATGTAACAATTCAGAGTAAACTTATATTTCCTATTCTATATCATTGTAGATAAAGCAACAGTTGTGTCCAGTCTTAGTGAAATGGAGAGGCTGCTTATCTGAGGGGTGCAGGCTGTAAACTGCTGAAGTTTCTGTGCACATTTATATATGTATGTGTAAATAGAGGACATAGAGAAGTGAGAAACAGGTAAGACGCAGAAATTTGGTATGCACAGATTTTAAAGATTAATCAAAACATAAGTGGGCATAGAGCTTTTTGCTGAAATATTTTATGCGACATACTAAGTACCAAGGAAAAAAAATCTAGAACAGAAAAGTAGAGGCAAACACCATCAGTAATCCTTACAGGCAAATGAGAATATTTGAAGTTTTTGGCAGATAAACAATAATATACTTGTTGCCACTCTTGCTATGACATGAACTATATAAAAGATCTGCAATGATTCAAGATGCTTTCTTGTAACCGTGCATTTTTTCTTTTGGAGAATTTTATGGGTTTGATTTTTCTCCAGTAAGGCTGGATGACAGATTTACATTGTATTCCCAATATAGTTATTAAAATAATTTCCCTTGACAGTTCTCTGACTGCATCACTCCCCCTTCTTTGAATCCCAACCACATGTCTCTGCTTACTTTGCATTTTAAGTATCTTGTTCTTATCTGAAAAGCAATTCATTGCCCTTTACTCCTCAGTACACGTCCACTCTCGCTCGTTACGCCACGAACGTGCATTTCGATAGTGTCCATGGCCACCCGCTCGGACGGCATCATCTTCCCCTCATCCGCAGCTCCCTCCGCACCGGAGAGCCCCACGGAAAGGACGCCACCCCCCGGGACCCCTCGCGACCCACCACTGCTGTGATTCCCAGGTGGAAGCAGATGAACCCTGCCGCCTGCAGAGCCGACGGACCTCACCCGGTGATAGCAAACGCCGTCATCCACAGTCACACCACGTCGAAGACGCTGCCACGTGTTGACTCTTGGGAAGCTGAAGGTCAAATCTTTCAAAGGTCAGGGTGACTTCAATGGGCCAGCGGCGCTTAGGAAAAACTTTTGTACCTTGTCAAACAACATCTTGAAAATGGGGCTGGAAGGAACAGAATCAATCGACTTCAACCGTTTGTGCCGAGACAAGATCAAGAGTATCGGAGACATCTCTGAGACGTGTCAGTCTCACCGCGGGCTGGGAGCTTATGGCAGAGGTCTCCCCAGGTGACCGGCTCTGGCTCTTGTCTGCCCGCAGAACTGGAGATTTCCTCCTACTCTGAACCTCTTTGCTAGGAGGTTTTCTTAAACACTTGTCCTGCCCTTTGTGTCCTCTTTGTAATAACTATGCAAATACTTGAAAATTTGTTTTAACCTGCTAGAATTCCCTGTCTACAGGTATGAAATCTTTCACATTTCTGTTGGGTGTTATATTTCCTACTATTATTTATTTTTATGCATTTCATTTTCCCCTTCAAACTTTCTTTACCTTGTGTAAAACTTTAAAATTATTCTTCCCCAAATTGGGCATCCCATTCCAGCTAAGACTTCATCGGGGCCGGATAAAGCAGAACAGGTACAAAGCATTTCCAATCCAGGTACTGCATCTCCAGGCGACATCTGCCCTTCTCCCGCAGTATTTATGTTGTTGTCTCAGATTTAATACATGGCCCACTGTAACTCTTCTGAAGCACTGCTGCCCATGTAGTTTTCCTTCATTTGTGTATTTGATTTCTCCCTAAGACTGCTGTCTTGCACTGTCCTTATTGAATTTCATCTTATTGATTCCAGACCATTTCTGAAATCCATCATTTTGAATTTGAAGCTTGTTGTCACAAGTACTTGCACTTTGATGTCACCCACAAATTATATGGATGTATTCTCTAGTATATCACCTAATTCATCTGTTGAAATCAGTATTAAATCATTCTGGAATCGCGACAGACCCATTCCATATGTGCTTCCCGCTAGACAGTGAATTACTGACAATCATTCCTTCAGTATTATTTTTAACAAGCTGTGTACCCACATTACAGCAATTTGATCTGGGCTGTCTTTCTTTAATTTTTGGAAGAGAAAGCCAGGACTGATGGTGTGAACATCACTGTAATGTAAAGATGCAATTCCCATCTACTGCCTGACCTTTCCCAGAAGGCGAATTACCTTCTCAGAGAAGGAAATTAGACTGGTCTTTCACAGTGCCTGCTTTAAAAATTAACGTTGCTCATTTAGCACCTATTACCATTTTATTGTTTTTGAGATTCCCTTTTTTTAATGTGTTAATTCCAGATTTTTTTTCAGGTCAAAAGTTAAGCTCACTTTTTTATATTTTCTGGGGTCTTGCGTTGATTGCTTTTTTAAAACTAAATAGCGGGTTTCATCTTCCCCTCAGATTTCCCAAACAACTTGCCAGGACTCAGAGACTGCTTTCAGGAGCTTGAGGAGGAGCGCTACCAGCGCGTGACGCACCTCAGGACTGAAGGTGCCCTCTCCCTCCCGGGGAGTTACGCTCCCAGCTCCCTGACGGAGGTGGGTCAGAGGGAGGTCCGGGCTCTGCACACGTGGACCGGCGGGGAAAACGTCTGCTTTGCTTTTGGCTCCAGTCTCCATGGCTGGAGGAGGAGGAGGAGGATGCATCAGCACAGGAGGCTCAGAGGAAGGAGGGGGGACCCGCCAGGGAGGTGACCCCCAGGTGCCCGTCCCAGCATCGTGCTCAGCTCACGTTTCTTCCCGCAGCCCTGGGACAGGTCAGACCACGAGTACCAGCCCGGCTCCTTCGAGTGTTCCTCGCGCCGAGGGATGCCTCTCCTTATCCACTCACGTACTATTTTCACTCAGGAAAATGGTTCTCTAGTTATACTGAATGCAAATATACACTGAGCGAGTTTCAAATGAATTGACTCAATTCAAATGAATAAAGGCTTGCTCCCTGAATTGAGTCGGAAGGTATTTATTCAGTATTTATTTTTGTTCTTACTACACAGCCTAGAAATTAGTAATGATTATCTAACATTTAAACTTGAAATTGCTTTCCACGTTATTAATTTCTTCTCTCGAGCTTCTGCAGAACTGCCCCCATTGCACGTAAACGTGTTGCGAGCAGTACGATTTAATCTTCGTGATGTTCCAATGACACAGGAAGCATTAGTATTAATGGGGATTAATGGGATTATTAATATTCACATTTTACAGACAGTTAACACCAAATTAAAATCGAATTGTTACCCGCCCAGCAGTTTTGGATACCTGACCAGAGACAGTGCACGCAGCATCTCCCAACAGAATTTCGGCCTGCAGCCCCCGTGGGCGAGGGCAGGCGGGACGGGCGACGCGCGGTGCCGCTGCGCCCTGCCCAGAGCGGGCTCCCGCTCGCGGCGCCCGCTCTTACCGCGGCGTCGAGACTGTTCTCACATTCGGGCACGAAAAGGGAAAAAAAAGTTTGCTCCAAGTTCCTAACTTTGCAACTTTAATACTATTTTGATGCAGCTTTTGGAAAGGTATCGACAACAAGTAAGTGTTCTGACCTCGCTGCTAGAACTGTTCCAGCTCCGAACGATCCTACAGGCTTCAGCCAACAACTGTTTGCTCGACCTAAACAGAAGTAGGCGATGTTTTATTTCTGAAATGGTTACGGAACTGCTCTGTGCAACATCTGTAGTTCTCAAGTATTCACGTACTGAGCCTCTCGTCCTTTGCTGTATTACCTGTACACTGGAAGATTTCTTCAGAGAAAAATGCAGTGAGTTTTCTGGCTTTACCAACATGCTCAGTCCAGCATAACCTTGAGATGATGACAGGATCACCCTGTGCCTTTTCATTAAGAGAAACAGCACTTTCACAGGAGCATTGTCCTAATTCAATTTATAATGTTTTAAAGCAAAGTCCTACAGTATTGCCTCAAGCATAATTGCTAGGCCAGCAAGTATTCGAGTGCCAAAAGAATGCCAGCTCCCAGTTAAGGTATTTAACTTGGCTAAGAAAGGTCCAAGTGGAAATTTTACCATAATTTCATCATGGAATCACAGCAATAGATTCAATTTCTGTTTCCACTGTTACAGTGACATATACACTATGTTGCAATATACAATTACCATCCTGAATGTCTCTGCTTACAGAAATCAATAAAAAAGAAAAAATGTAAAAGGATTCTATGCACTTGTCCCTATAAATTACACTGATTAGTAAAGACTCCAATAACAATGAATAAATCAAATCTGTCCTGCTATGCAAAAGTATCACAAGGATCATAACCATTCAAAGTAGGTATCTTACTCCAGTTAATATGGACTTCCAGAGCTGAGTACTCAAAATCCTGTTTAATTAGGATTTCAACATCTAGCTAATGACTTTGCTTTGATAATACAGAGCACCACTTTCCATCTTAGGTTAAAATTACAGCAGTAGCTTGTCCATGCTGGGTAACTACGTGACATACTAGATTCATAAATAAATAACCATTTCTCAGTGTGAATGAGCATCTAGATTAATTTATAGCACTTCAAAGTTAAAAAAGACTAAGCATATTCTGTTGGCGTAGCCGACGATGAAGGCAAGGCCAGTTTCCCTCTGGGAGAAGGCTCAGTGGCAGAATGGCTGAAACATCAGTAGAAATGGTTAAACTCCATAGGTGTCCTTTGCTACCCGAGTGGGACAGTATGTCCATCGGGAGATTAGCGTGCTTCCATAAGGAGAGAGCCCCAAAACCCAGACAGACCCAGCCGGGCACACTGATCCGCTGCCTCACACACCTCCCTGGAAATAACTCCAGCTCCGGGCTTAGCACGGATTTGAGAACTGGGAAAGTGTGTGGGGGGGTGTTGATGTGTTTGCTTTTTTCAAGCTCGGTTTTTGTCAAAGGCGGAAGGGAAGGCGCATACGGTTCTGGGAGGTGTGCCGACACGGCTCTCCGCTGCCATGTACCCGATTCGCCCAGGCTGAGAAATACACAAACCCGACTGGGCAGAGATGGGAAATGGGGAACAATCTGAGATCACCCTTGCCGTGCCCAGCTTGACACTCGTCTCCGGCAGTGTGGTTGTGCTGCTCCGAATGCCACTGCGCGCCCGCCAGTGTCCAACGCCCGTCACGAGTTCACCCTGCACACGCGAGAGGTGTAGGAGGCACGGCTCAGAGGGGCACTGGAGCAAGTCCTCGATGTCCACCCGAAGAACATTCGGAGACCTTGCTTGGCACTCTCAAGAGATGACCGGCAGGAACCTGGGTCACGCACTCCATGCTCTGCTGCCAGGTCAGCCCGTGTTTGCTCGGGCGCTGCTCTTCACACTGTACGGGAGCCTGCAGTACCCACGGAGAACGGGGGGGCTGGCAGGAGCCGGTGAAGTACCCGCAGGGGAGGAGGAGGAGGAACGCCGAAGAGCAGAGCGCGTTACGGGACCACGAGAGCTCAGAGGGGCTGGGCTGGCAGGGAGCTCTGGAGATGGTCCGGTCCAAACCCTGCTCACGGCAGCGTCACCCAGGGCAGCTGGGTGGAAGAGCAAGAAGAAAGCGAGATCTGGGAGCGAGAAGAATTCTGGAGCTGGAGGAATTGGTGTGGGGACACACACGGCAGCACGCAGTCAGAAGATAGCTGCTGATGTTCTACGGCCTTGAAATACTGCTTGGAAAATGTCACACTCGGTGGGATTTTCAAGGGAAATCACGGGCATATGCAGAATGAAATCCATGTGGCCATTCATGACATCCCAGTTTACCAATGTCTCTGCCATTCATCTTTTTTCAAGAAAAAGATAAAAAACATGGAGCGGGCAAAGCTCTTGTTTCTCCTACTCATCAACATGCCTGTTCCTATGAAAATAAAGATGAGCAGTGTCCACAGTTAGGACATTTCAGAGTTGGGAGGTTGCTATCATAGTTTTAAATTTTAATCAACAGCCATAGTGAGACTCTTCCAGCTGTTAAAAGGTGCCTTTGCAATGCGAAAGCCTCGTGACAAAACATTATCATCAACGTATATTTCTGTCAGGGTGAAATAGGTATTTGCGATGTGGGGTTTGAGGATTTACTCAACATTGTTTTTATTCTTTCCATTGCATAGCAACAGAGGTTATTAAGAGCGTCCTGTAAAATATTAGTTTTGGGACTCCATGTTAATCAATTTCTCCATGCTGGAAATACTGAAGACTGACAGAATTAAAAGCTCTTTGCCAGTTGAGGCCTTTTTATCCGTACAACTGCAGTTCAGGAGCAGATATAATTATAGTAGTGTAAAATTGTGAATTAGTTGGGCAACTTTTTATTTGTGGCAGAATTAATTTTTAAAACTCATTTAGGAAAGAGGATGGGATCATGGCTAAAGTAAAAGATAATAGGTTAACCACAGCTTTGAGCTCCTTGGCTCCTTGCCCTGGCACAAAGGGTCTGCGCTAAATGAAGCACATGAAGAAACCGGTTGACCTCACCAGGACTCTCAGTGGCTTCCTGTGAGGACCCCGGAATAAATCAATATTTGATTTTTGAGCGTGTGATGCGGTGGTCAAGCTCTGCTACTGCTGGCCGCAGTGGCCGGTCGTAAGGGCAGTAAGTCGGGCTGACAACCAGCGCGGCGGCAGGGAAGATGCTGAGCTCACACCCAACGCCAAGGGCAGCCACCTTTGCAGGGGCAGAAGACTCAGACCAGACAAATAGATTATTCTTCTGGCCACAGAAGTGTAAGGGATTATGAGTGGTGTTTCCAAATTAGCACATGGCAAAATGACAAAAGTCTCTAGTTATGGCCAGAAGAAATGCTGGAGGAGTAAGCGTCGCTGTGCAACGGATGAGACCAGTGGTAAGAAATAAAGATCAGACACCAATGTGTGCCAGAGGACGGCCCAGGGAAAGCTCAGCTCCGTCAAATAAAGAGTGAGGCATAAAGTAATAATGAAGCGACTGGGTTTCTAACATCAGTGATGAAGAGTGGAAAGACAGAAAAGTTGACTTTAAAAGGACCAGAACTGAGTATTGTAGAAAACATTTTTGAGGAAATACATGAACTAATACGTAACATAAAGAAAGGCAGATAATTCTACTATTTACCTTTTCTCATGTTACTATGACATTCTCTTAAAAAAAAATCCCCCCAAATAATAAAGCCAATCAAAATGTGTTCAGGAAGTTAAAAACATGCAGCACATAAACAACAATTTCTACAAGTTCTCACGGATGCCAAGAATGCATATGGGATATTGTTTCCCACCATACCGGACTACAAAAGAAGAGAGAAACACTTGAATTGCAAACCAAACGGCACCTGACCTGTCTTGAGAAGGAAACTTCATCATTTTCCCTGTGGTTAAGTTGTTCCCCACGTCAGTTCATACGGCTTTCCCATATATCACCACGGGAAGAGAGATAGCTTCCTCTCGCATTATGCCTTTTTAATGTAAAATGCAAATTCTGCTTGCTGAGCTGCCGCTGGGGTGTAACGAGCTCCTCCCGAGCACCCCAGTGACTGGGAAAGAAAATCTTGCCTTTTGTAATGAGAGGAATATCTCCACACAGAAAGTTAGCAGTTAACTGCTTGTTTACATAAATTAATGGAAACTTTGAATAAGAAATTACTTCTTGTTCATAAAAGACTCTGTGTATCTGTTCTAAGTAGAGTTATGAAGGAAATAATTCACCATAGCTCATGCACTATGACTGGAATGGGACTGAAGGCAGTCTGGAAAATTAAGCCATAAAACACGACAGGCAGCGTGTTTCTGGAGGTTGCTCCAAGAGCTTTCAAACACCAGTGAAGTGCAGCAATCTGCTGGGCGCACGCTTCCCGGAGCGCCTCGGTCGCTATTAGAAATGGAAATTAAAAAGGAAAAGTCAGATGAGAGGAACCAGACAGATGCATTTTGGAGAGATGATCAGAAATGGGGCAACTCCTCCGACAAACAGGCCAAACCACGACTGCGAAGCATGAACCACAATCCTTTCAAATCTGCACACATTGAAAAAAAAAAACAAAAACCAAACAGTTCACATAGAACTGAGAAAGGAAAGTTTTGGTTTTGAGGATTGAAATGAAAACCAATAACATTTCCTTGGGGAAATATGAATGTTTTGTTCAATCTAAAACAAAAATCCGCAAACAAGCGGAGAGGCACGCTACACCTAGCCATTGCTGTTACCACGTACAGAGATTCTGAAATATTTATGGGCAAAATATTTTAGCATGCTAACTACACCGAATTCACTATGAAAACAAACCAATGACTTTCCTTTGAAGTATTTCAAACAGAAGGATTTTTTTTCTAAAACAACCCTTTTATTGTATAATGGAACTGTTGTGTTAATTGTAATTTTTTTTTGCCAAGGATCTATTTTACATAACAAAGCAAATCTGCCAGCTATTAAGGAAATTTTTCAGTTTTCCCTTACAGATGATGGAAGGGGAAATAATATCATATTTTAAATGCAAAGTGGGGATGATTAAAATTTCAGCCTAAATAAAAGAAGAAATTTCTGAATCCTAAAGACAACAAAATGATTAATCTGCTGGGGACAATCTAATAACTATCTTACAAGTCTATACTTTAGCCCTTAGTATTGTAAAGCATTACAAGTAAACAAAAATTTAACTATTTGTTTTATCTCACTGCAACATCTTCAGCTCTCTTGGCCTTGAGGCAGGTTTGAAAATCACAGGCTTATGAATCCACCTGTTTTATCCAACTCCTGAAGTGCCTTTTTATCCATTCAAACCTGGGCACTGAAATTCAAGTTCACATCTCTCTTGTGAGTTTTTTGTTTATTTTTTTTCCTTTTAAATGAACATATTAACCTGAAGGGACAAATGTTCAAAACATCACATGGAAAAAAAGAATGCCAAAAACCGTAGTAAATGGGAGTTTTCATATGTGCATCTCCTTGAGGGCAGCTTTCAAAATTTACCCATGGGGCTAAGCTATTCTGTTTGCAAAAATTCCTAAGCTTTTATCTGAATAGCTAGGATAAAAGATCTTTGATAAGTAGGTATAATAGAAGTTAGAGTCGTATTATACGATTGTATTAAGAATCAATGCTATAAGGTTTTCATTTAGCTGTAGAGTTTTCTTGTGTGGTGCAAAGGATCTTGTACCATTTATTATCCTTGTTACTGCTTCATAAATTATAATATGCAAGAAATACAGCCCCAGTAATTTAAGTCATACAGTTTTCATTGTATGATTCCTTTAAGGAACTCTTCAGAACATTTCTGTGAAAGATTTGTTCCTATAAATGAACAGTTAGTGTTATATGAGTTGTTCTTTAAAGGAAACAACACATCTCTTATTCACACAGGACAAAGGAAGATAAAATCATAGAATCACAGAATCGTTCAGGTTGGAAAAGACCTTTAAGATCCTCAGGTCCAGCCACTAACCTGGCACTGCCAAGCCCACCACTAACCCGTGTCCCTAAGCACCACATCTACACGTCTTT
>JAVJGG010000090.1:944469-1017037 GCA_035590195.1 Aviceda cuculoides | reverse complement strand
TTGTTAAAAATCATATAACCTAATCTTGTGATTTACTGTAATAGTGTTAATAAATCTTAAATTGCTGCTACCTCAAATTCATGTAGGATCCATAATCACTCATTCCCCGACAAACTGGCTGAGTAATTCAACAGCAGATTTTCCTTACCCTTGTATTAATTCCATTAGACATAAACCAAGTCTGGGACTAAGATTGGATCTAGCCACGCCTAAGCTCCATCAGGAGTTTAAAAAGCAAGGGGGTCCCTTCTGAACCTCGTGACTCAACGGGAGGGTCTCCCTTACCCTTTTGCATCTCTGGTCCCTGAATCATTCTAACTTGATTCTAATTCAATTTTCCTTTCTATGTTTCTCCCATATAACAAGTAATAGAGAGAACCCTCCCACTGAACTTTGTTAAGTTGCACTTTTACAAAGTCACATTAAAATCACCTTTTGCTAATATCTTTGATGGCGATTCTTTAAGAGATCTAAGTCACTCTACTGTGACATAAGTGTATTAACAGGTGAGGTAATGACACTGGAAAACTTACAATGCCCATCAAAATTCATATTTAGTTAGAATGGCTGCAAACTTTTCTCCGTATGTTTTTATATTAAATGGTGTCTTGTTATGCAGTTCTGACAAGTAAAATAATTCTTGGCAAGAGAATGGATGGGTCAGTACACATTTGTCTCACAAACAATAGCTGAAGGAATAGTATTAAAAGTATTTACAATCACATTGGGCATATATTCCACCCATGAAGAAGATGCTGAACATCCCAGAGAGATGAGGAGGGCTGAGCGGCGGGGGTCAGCTTGGTCCTGCCGGGGGGCAGCCCTCTGCCCCCCCTTTCCCTCGTGTAGAGCAGGGAGAGCTGGCTCCTCACAGGTGATGCGAGCATCTGCATTCACCAATATTGGGAGGTGCTTGGGTTGCACAGAAAATATCCACAATAAATAATTAGATTGGTTAGCCGAATAACTGCACCTCCTGTTTCCTACCCTTCCCCGCTCCAGTCAATATGGCATTACGCAAAACAATATAAAATGATTTGCTATACAATCACTGTGTGACTATCCAGTTTATAAAACCGTATCATTACGTATACGTATGTATATAAAAATTCATAACTCATTTGGTAACTATGTCACCCTATGTTCTGTATCTCCATCACTGTATAATCATTATCTGGAAACATGCATGATTCATACGCCTTTTCAGAGAGGTGTTTAAACTAAGGCTAAAATCCATTACGGCCAAAGCGCAAACTTTAATGTTTGGGCAATATATTGAGGGCGATGGAAAGGCAGCGGAGGAGCTGGGGACGCCCGAGCTGCCCGCCAGGCCGTGCCGCGCAGCCGCCTCGTCCCCCCCCAGCACCAGCACGACCCACTGCTTTCCCCCGCTCCAAGCAGGGATTAAGGCCGTGCTTCAGCCCAAACCCAGCCCTGGGTAGCTTAGCAGCTCGCTGCGCGGACGGGGGTTTTACGGTCTGCGAGGAGCAGCCGGCAAAATCAGGTCAGGGCGGAAGGGAAGGCAAGGCAGTTTGTAATCAGGATTTCATGCCTGCAAAGCCCGCTATCCTCTAAACCACCCTCACCTGGTCTGTTCTTGGTGGGTTTGAACCGCTCGGATGAGAAAAGGGAATACTGCTCTGAAAAGAACTATGCAGCAACATTATCTTGCTTAATAATTCATCCCCCACATACAAACACATCTATTTATCAGTGTTTATTTAGATTAACAGCAAAAATATGTTTCCTTCTCCAATTCCCCGAGCCAGGCAAGAGTCAGTCAGCAAGCACAGCTCTGCTACACCCTGAGCATGAACAGAAGTGTTTGCTGAATGCCAGTGGGTTATAGACCTGCAGAGCATAAAAAACAGCTTTCTCTTTTTTTTTTTTGGTTAAATGCAACTGGAAAGAATTCAGCTTGACTCTCAGAGGTAAGCTGAATTCAGAGTCCTGGGAAAAAGAAGAAATCTAACAAACAAACCCCAAACCTGACCATGTTTTGGACTGAAATAATTTAAACTACAGGTGGAACCTAACCATGACATTTGCAAAGAGTGATTTCATTAAAAACAACCACATTTCCTATGATTGCTAATCCACCTTTCCTACTCTCTCCCAGACAAATACTTTAAATGCTGCTTGCCAGAGAGCTTAGAGAGGTTTCAGCTGCTCACTCACTCTGAGCCATTTTCAGATTTCTGGGTTTCCTCTTTTCTGTGGGTTTCATTAATGCAGCAGCCGCAGACAGATAACACACAACTCCTCAGACACGGAGCCGCTGAGGAACGGTTCTCCTCAGGTACACGTGGAGGTGGGAGAAGCACCAACATCAGTCCCGAATCACAGCTCATCCTCCAGGAGACTCCCATCAGCTAACCTTTCTGCTGTGACAAGTACTGAACAGGAACAAAGGCTTCGCCCTATTATAAGCAATGTATTATAAGCAAACATATTTTTATATAAGGACTAGGGTCAAAGACCTTACTCTAGCAATGGCATTAAAAAAGCAAGGAAAAAAGACTGAGCCCCACAGGCAATAACATATCTACCTATGCACTCTTACTGCTATTAGTGCTGCTGCTGAGTGCACTGGAAATCAATAAATGTTTTTAAGCAACTATTCCAAGAACAGGTGGAACACAGTCAGTCTAGGAGGTGAGCTGGGATGGTTGGAAAACATGTGCTCTACATCTCTTCAGTATTTAAAAAACCCCAAACATTTAAGCTGCACCATAAATAGCATGAATCAGAATGAGGTTATTAATCTTTGAGAGCCACATACAAGTGAGATTAATCAGCTTGTCTCTCATAAGCAATATCTGCAACTCCAGAATAAGAAACATTTCCATAAAGAACACACAGAGGTATTAACCTCTTTTCCATATCTTAAAGTCACATCTTCATCACAAAATTTTAAAATCCAGTTTCTTTTTTAGGACAACTAGGCAAACATCAATAATTTAGTCTGATTTGTAACATAGGAGAGCTAATTAACTGAAATTTACTGGCTTATTAAGGAAGAGCATATGAACAGAAGAGCAAACGGGGAGAGGTCTACGTCGCTGCCCCAGCGCTGCAGGGTGTCGGGGCACCCGAGGGAGCTTTAAACTGGGACGGTGGCTGTGCCGGGCACGGCACTGCACAACCCCCTGGGGAAAATCATCCTTTTTCTGAAACAAGGTAAAACTGCCTGTGCCAAGGTCTAAGTTCCCCCAGCTAAGCTGCCACTGCTGTCTAAGCTGGTGACTTAAAAGCTGCCACAGTAACCTTCAAACTTGTATGGGACTGAAGCTACAGGTGGTCATACCCTGAGCACTGTACATTGTTTTGCCTAAAAGAATAAGAAAACATCGAGAAAATGGACCAAACCCACTTGTTACTACCACATACAAAATCTATTTTCATTTAGCTATATACATTTTCAGGATGGTGCTCTGCTAGACAATTGGTGTTCTTCAGAGGTCAAAATCTTTATCAATTTCACTGTGATGATACAGAGGTACCTGCAATAAGGTTGGGCTTTTTCATTTATTCAGTAAAGTAATAAATACAATATAAAATCTGATTAAGCAAAAGAGACTGCCATGCTGCAAATTTCAGAGCTGGGCAAAACTGTAAGTCAGTCCCATTCCCCAAAGCCCCTGGTTCAGTTCCAGGGAGGAGCTGAAGGAAAAACCACGAGTGAGACGCCAAACGCGAAATGCAGAGCGGCAGAGCCGTGTCCCAGAAAACCCTCGCTACTCTGTTGGCGGGACAGCCAAACTTCGGGAGCGGCTGCGTGCCAGCGCTGGACCGGACGCGTAGGCAGGAGGAGGGGGCCGGGGGGGTCCAGCCCAGGGACCACGCGGGAGAGGAGCAGACCTCCCCTCCCGGCCTCCTGCTTTAACCGCCCGAGCGAGAACCGCTCCGAATCACCGCACGTGCTGGATGAGAGGGAAGCGTAAGTGTTGATGGGACGCTGACACACGCTGACAATAAATTTACACATGTTGTGGGAATAAAATCGACGGGCCTGATTGCCAAGATTTACATTACCGGTTTAAAGGGATGGCATCGCTTGCAAAAAGAGTGGCGAACTGGATCCTCGTATTTTTTAACAGTAAGCACATTTGGCCTTTGTTGGTTTTGTTAGTAGAAGATAGAGAATTTACGTACATAATTGCACATAAATTACATATTCGCAGACCGTTGTAAAAAATAATGACCTAGCTTTTAACTGTTACACGTACTCGGGTCACATTAACTCCAGTGAAAGCCCCGTGTTTATATGCATGGAAGAATTTGACTTAATTATTTCCAGTATTTTTAATACAAATTCTGTTTGTGCATATAGAAGTGTGTTTATGGCTATCCATGTACTGGAGGATAATAGAGGGCTGACTTTGCGCACCACCACAGATGCCTGATTGCATATTTGCCTATAATGGACATTTCAGTGAAATGACCCAATAATTTTGCTGCCCAGACTTATTGCAATATCGCGTGTTAATTGCTAGAGTGAGCTGAAAAGAGATCTTAAAATAGGATGTAGGTGGTTAGCCCCAGGGGAAAAGAGGAATGAAAGATTTAGTCTGTGATGCTGGCGATGTTCAAGAAGCAGCAGCAGCAGATAAGCCAGAGACACAAGCTGGGAGCAGACGGGGAAAGGAGAAGCTGTAGTTATACAGGGAGCTACGTTTCCACATCCACCTGGAAAGGGCCGGCCGCTGTCTAAAGGGCTGAGCGGTATCGGCCCAGGCACGCGCACCTGGGAATAGCTGCCACCGAAGTTTGGGGAAACCCCGGCGCGGCTCCAGAGGTGGCTAATGCAAAAATAATAACAGAAACATACTGCTCTGCAGAGAGAGCATCGGGAGGGGCAGAGACTGGAACGGCTACGGCTGGAGAACACCTTATCCTACAACCACCAGCCACCGCGCCTGCCCGGCCGTGGTGCCAGCAGGACCGAGGACGGGCGCTGGGATGCGCCCTCGCACAGAGGTCACTGGGAGCGGGCGGACGCCCGGCCGGCAGGCGGGCAGGGGGCAGCTGCGGACCCCGAAAGGGTTTGTAATAGTAACGATTATAACGGGAATGGTTTGGGGCAAAAAGCGTTGGTTCTCACGGAGAGCAACAAATAAAAAAATCCAGCCCTTCTACAGCCTGTTCATAGCGCTTGTCTATCTGCTCTCCTGTCCCAGTTGACACCAGTTCCGTTATTGCTGCTACTGGTATCTGCGCTGGGGCTGCTCCCCAGGACCCTGCTCTGCTGCAGGAGCCGCTGAACCGGCGCAACCAAGACCCTGCCACACGGGCACGAAAGTCAGCTGAAGAGCCCAGAGCCCAAGTATTTCTTCACTAATATTCCCTACATTTTCTGAAGTAGCCTTGCCTTAATTGTGTTCATATTTGTTGTCCAGAAATTTAATTTCTTATAGTTCTTTAGTCATGTGTCAACATATCTAAAATTCCTGTAATATTTATTCTCCTTCTCTGAATAACCTTGTCAATCTTAATTATAGCTTAGGGTAGGCAAACAAAATTGAATGCGTCACTCCAGATGAGAGGTACCATTGTTCAATATGCTGCTGTAATATATTCCATACTTTTAATGCACCAAAGCATTTTAACTGCTGTTGCACACTGTGCAGACAGTCATTTGAGCTCTCAACCACATTTATTTATTTAGATTTCAACCTATAAAACATAAAATAATACATTTCCAGACTCTAGGTGCCCTTGACAAATAATTAAAAATGCAATTCCACAAATTCTCAAATAGCGCCAGCACATCAAAAAGTTTCCTCTGCATAAAACCATACAAATGTCAAACTTTTTCACCTGAACTGTCACAAAATTTTATTTCCTCCTGTCACCCATCTCCACTAACATAGTAGTATTTACCTGCCTTTCTCACAAATTTAAAGTCCTTTCAAGCCAAAGGGAGTAATGGATTCCCCATTTCCCGGAGTTTTCTGCAAAGAACTCTGCCAGTTCACAATTTAACCTGCTTTTGCAAGCAAGTCTCGTTTAGCTCCCTCGGCCATGCCAGCCCGTCAGACGTGGCAGCTCCTTGGCTGAGACCCACTCGACTTCCCACACCCGCTACCCGAAATTGCTCTAAAAAGGGAAGAGACGCTGCCTCTCCTGGCACTCCAAACTCGCAGGATGGACCCCGGGGAAAAGGCAAAGGATGGCTGCAGAGAGATCTAAGGGCGCTTCCAAAGTGAGGGCGGAGCGGTGAAATCCGGCGAGGAGCGAAGGGCACGCGTGCGGCCCCGTCCCCCCCCGCCGCGCCAGCCGAAGCAGAGGCAGCCCTCGCGCTACGGGGTAAGGCAAGAGGGAGAGCAGGCACCCGCAAGGGAGAGGAGAAATCGGAATCTCGCCTGCGCGAGCAGTCTCCTTCAGCTGCAGGCACCTGCCCCAAGCAGCCCGACGGACGGCGCGTATTGAACAGCCAGCTCCTGATCAGCGGAATCACCCAAGTCCCAGAGCCAGAGACCAGCTCGGGCTGGGAGGGACTGGAGCTCCCCAGAGCACCCTCCTGCGCGGAGCAGGGGCGACTTCGACACCTGCTCTGGCCCTTGCAGACCTTCTTTTGGTAAAGTTATATGTCTATGCAATACCCAACAAGGCTGCAGCGACACATGGCCACAGCCTACTTGAAAGTATCGCTCCGCATCTGACGGCCAGCGCTGGATCTCTGTATTTTTACTACCAGACTTCTTCCGAGCACGTTATTGTCTGAAACGGGACAGATGATGATGATTTAAATGTCCTTCATCCTCATGTTATGTCACTGGATTCCTAGGTGATGTACAAGGACGGTATCAGAAGATATCATGCCTAGTGGCCAAAGGGTCGTGTTAGTGGACACAAAGAGATGACTCTTCCACCATCCCTCTTCTCTCTCAAGACTCGAAGATCAACAGAGGAAAACAACCCAACAAACCAAAGCCTCCTAAATTCCTGTTGCTGTAGATGATCATGCTATGTCTCATACCTAACCTGTACTTCTTACTGTAACAGGAACTGTAACTCCATGATGATTTCAAAGTGACTCTATTCCTAGCAAGTACTTAGGACTATAAAAATCCAAGCAATCCTTCATCAACAATATTGAGTGACCAATGAATGGAAATCACTACAATAATGCATTATAGTTATTAGACAGAAGCTAGCTCCATCGTATACAGCATGGTCATTTATCAGAAAAAAGAATAAAGCAGATAGAACAGAACGGAATAGAATAGTTTAGCTCTAAATAGAAAGGAGAAAATATGAACAAATCAGAGAAGCTGTTTCCAAACACATGGTAGTATTTTTATAGCACTTAACTATTATCTACATTTTGAGTGTTTTTTCTTTAATTTAAGCTCATTTAGAACTCATAATTATTATTCAAATTATGTGATCCAGAAGTGCCACATGAGTCCACCAAGGATCCTCATCTTAATCCTGATCTATTGGTCCTTCATACATCCAGTTAAACAAAAATCTGTGTACTATGTGGAGGCACATCTCACTCATTCCTGTACCACCCTGGCACTTACTGGTGGAGCTGGTGGTTCCCGCAGCACTTCTGAGCTTGCCAGGCTCTGCTGTCACCACTTACTTTTGGAAGACTAGCTGAGGATGTAAAAAACCTTGCTTTTAAGTACCAAACACAGAGCTCCTTGACAGTAATAAGCCAGCTACCAAGTGTATACCTTAAATAGAGAGGAATTAATCAGACTTGAGACATTCAGGTTGCTTCAGGATTTAAAAATCCCAGTTGTGGAGGCTTCATAGAGAATAGGGTAGCACATAACTGGTGAATATTTAAGATTTTTTTAAGTGCTTAGAATTTGCAGCAAATATTTTACAGTTGCAAACAAATTTTATAGAGTTAATCAAGGGAATAGGTGAAATAGCTCAGAGAGGCTCCTGCATTAACAAGATCCAACCACAAGGTGACGGCCTGTCTAGAAAGGTAAAATGCTAAAAAAGTTTCTGTTACTTTAAAGACTTGATTCCTAAAGCAACGGTTCTATATAAATCATATTTTCATAATGTAGACTGGAAAGTGTGGCTAGAGCACTTTCATCTAATTTTCATAAGGCATCTCGAATGAGCAAGTACCTATTCCTGAATATAGATATTTCAGAAAAATTAAGAAAAAAATGATGTCTTAGTTCAAGCTTCCCTAAGGCAGCTTCAAGTGGAGAAATACGGACTTATTTAGCAAATTATGAAGGCTGAATTTTATATATACTGTGATACTAGTAATTATTAAGGATTTGCTCAGAGGCCAGGCTCTCACTCCCCTTTTAAATTATAGGATATGGATGGGGAAAAAAAAGCCTGTTTCATCAACAATTAACCTTTTCCCATATGGGTGAAAAATAAATGAATCATTTCCAATGTAAACTCTTAGCTCCTGTCGTAAAGCTTTCTGTTACAATAAATTGGGAAAATCAACATCACTGAAGTCAGTAATCAAGTTTTTACTAACTGCTGCTACTGGCACGCTGCTCTTATCCACTGCTGACGTCCTCACGAGCCAAAAATCTTGGAGAGCAGTTGCAGAGAACCACCCCCCGGCTGAGGCTGGCAGGGACCAGCCCCTGGAGCTGGGGCCCAGGACCGTGCCCGGCGGGGGCTGGACGTCTCCAAGGACGGAGCCCGCGCCAGCTCCCCGGCGCTCCGGCGCCCTCGCAGCGAGCGAGCGTTTCCTGATGTTCGGAGGCACCCTCCTGTGCTTCATTAGAACTGACTTCCTAAGTTTTATTAAATGATACTTAGAAATAAAGCCTAAACTAATTTCCTCACTAAATAACAAAATTTCTCTACTTGAGAAAACCGAAAATTAGGTAATTATTAATAATACGGAAGGGGAAGAAAGACAGGTTTTTTTGTTGTTTTGACCAAACTTAAGCTTCAAGACCCATATTCTATTGAAAACATCAACACATTTTGCAAGGAACAAAAATGATGGATAAAGTTTTCAAATTCCAAAGGAAAGGAAGTTAGTATAAGTAAATTACATCTGTGGACAGCAAGCTAGTGCTTAGGAAAACAGAAATTCACGAGATACAATTGACTACAATTTAACACATAAAACCAGGACAAAGAAGTTTCCAAAGGCTATTAAGAGCTAAGAGGTTCATGAGGCTGTGAAATTCATGAGGAATTTGCATTAGTATCAATTCCCAGATTTGTTTACTACTGGCCTTTTTTCCTCTGGCATGTAAAAAGAACGTTTTTGAAAACAGAGTCCTGAAGTTAGAAAATTGCTCAAGAAATGCTGCTTAGAGGCAAAACCACCCTCCCCCCAGATTAATTTTTAAGCTATTTAATAATTCAAAATTATGTGAAATCATCTCAGTCTCAACATTACATTTCATTAAGGTACTTAATTACACGTAGTTTGGTTTAGAGCCTATTCAGCTGCATGGGGCCAAGCAAATGCTTAAACTCCTGTCTGAACTGGATAATAACACTTGCAAAAACCATTTGTCTCTTCTCTGCCACGTTGAAAAGGCAGCTCGCGTGCAACCAGAAAAAATCTAGTTTATTTCTTGTGAACTGAATGCCAACCAATTCAGTTTCTCCACCATCCCCAGAGCCCTCCGAAGTGCAAAGGGGGAACTTCACGGCTATCAAAGGCAGCAGCTGGAGAAAGGGCTGGAGGAACCGACCGGCACCTCCCACTCATTGTCCTGTTCTCTTTGGCAAAAAATCACTTTGAATTATTTCAGCCAGTGGTTTCCAAGCTGTTAGTATTATCCTGTTGATAACAGTAATAATCCGTTGGACTACTGATAGTCCAAGGTCCAGATGTGCTCTGTAAGAGCCAATACTCCTCCTTTCAAAATAGTAAAAGTGAAAATTTTTACTCTGAAGGAAAGAAGTAGCTACTACCAGCTTTACCTATGAGCTAATTAATTTACTAATATTTTCTTCCGTGTGAATTACCAGACAGTTAATATCCACAATTTCAAGAGAATATATACTGAGGAAGTTTGAACTGAAGGTGATGCATACCAGTGCTCCTGCATTAGCCAAAAATGATGCTTGCAGAATGTTTTTTTTTCATAATAAACATGTCTTTTTGCAAGCAAGACAAGAAATCGCATCATACTACTGCAGCGCTTTCAGACCAAACTCTCATAAATGTAGGTTTGCTCACTCTTTTCCTGATTTCTTAAAACCCTATCAGTTTTTGAGGCTGACAGGACTGGCTTTACAACACAGCAGCTGTTCTGCTCTGCCTAGTGCAATATTGATTTTTACAACAAGCTCTGTAAATATCAATATTTTTGTACTTCAAGCAGACGAAAAGCAGCATAGTGAAATGTACCCTGCCAACCAAACATGCCGGGTCAGTCTGGAGAGAGCCAAGACAAGTTTAATGAGAAAGTAAAACAGACAGGAAGAAAAAGAGCTTGGAAATAGAAAATAAGCCGTGGAGGATGAGATGAGAGCTCAAGTGAAATAGAGGAAAGGTAGGCAGAGAAACTGCAAACACACTCTGGGGGCATGCCAAGCCTGAAAGAGAAATAAGTAAGACTAGGAAAACGAAGACAGCCATAGGGACAGCAGGGAGAGCCGCCAGGACTGGGGAAGCCGGCTGTTCGGTCTACTCATTATCTGATTATTTTAGCTAAATCCTACTTGCCTGTCTATGACAAAGTGCATATTTTGGTCTCATTAAGTAATGTTTTGCGATTTTTGTAGGATTGAAAAATCCCACAAAATTGAAGAAATTGAAGTTGCGTGTTACTTATTTCACGGCTGCCCTTTATGCCACTGGACACGCAGCCATCGTCGCCCCAAACCTGGCCCAGATGCGGGCTTCCACGGGAGTTAACTGGCCGAAGTCTCGCTGTAACGAGAGGACATGGAACAGGATGGTTCGGGAGGGGGGCGACCCTGGCCCGCGGTGGCGGGGGGTGCCCACGTACTCCGCAGGGAAGCGTGAGAGGTGCCCGGACCTCCTGAACCTCCCACAGCCAGGAAGGTGCTGCGCCGCGCCCACGACCCCCCAGCCTCGAAAGGTGCCCCCACAGACCCGAGGTTTGTCGTACCCAGCGGGGACGGCTTCTCTCTGCCGAGACCACGGAATTCAAGAGGCGGCAGAGAGTCCCGCTGGCACATTTAACGAGAGGAAGCTAAGGGGAGGAGGCAAATTGTAAGATCCGTGAATATTTTTAGCATTTTCTCTCGTGTTACTACTTAGCTGTACTTTCAGTACTTTACCTAATGGTTATAACAGAAAGCTGTACACAAAACTACATTTTATTATCATTTTCTGGTGCCAAACATTATCAAAATTAGCAAATATTGTATAGCTGAATGGAGGGAGGTATGACGCACGATATACTCCCTAAGTGCTTTTAATTTGGTTTATGTTTTTAGGTAAGTTGCTCATTAAAATTTTCATGAACATAATCCAGATGGAAAAAGCTGCTGAATTCTGAAGATTTCCTGTAATTTTTTATTAAGCCACAGAATTAAACAGATATTCTCTGAGGGACTGCTCTTTCTATAGAGAAACCAAGTCAAAGAACATCACAAAAACTACCTGTTGCCAGCCCTACTCTCCGAGACTCAGATTTTACAGCTGGTAGGAAGCAAACTGCCAGAAAAGGGAATTCTCCTGTTTTCAAAGTCCCACAAGTTGCTGAACTCCAACCCATGGAGAGAGAAGCTTTTGGTCCTCCTCAAAAGCAGCCCCTCTGCAAGGCTGAGCACCAGCCCAAAGCCACCTCTCCCCACCCCAAACCCATCAAAGCCACCAAAGAATTTGTCCAGAGAGGCAGCTCGGGCACGTCACCAGTACGAATTTCATCACCCTCGTGAAGATGCTGAAACAGGAACCTTGAACAAAGCCCACCAGCCTCTCGCGATGCCGCTGGAGGAACGGCAGGTGCGCAGGCTCTTAACGATGCTTTTTTGCCCATCTCTGGTTTTTTTTTCTCGAACCGTAGTGCGGGTGAGCCCCGCGGTGAGAGCAGGAGCTCCTCAACCTGCTGTTTGAGATACCCACTCTAGGTGTTGAGTTCTCCCACAAAAATGTCTGGGCTGCATTATTAAGGGTCAAAGTCATATTTCCAAAAATGAGGAAAATGACAGGATTACGGTGCCTTTTTTCCTCACAGCCTTAAATTGGCCTCCTGTTACCTGGACTATGAAACAGAGTTTATTTAAATGAAGAACTAATATTTTTCCAGTTAAGCGCAAAACTATTCTTCATGTATTCTTGACACAATAGTCCATGTCAAACTGCTCCAGGACGACCACTCTTCCCAGCATTCCCTCATCCACATACTGATGCTGTATCTTTCCTAATTTTCTTTTAGAATAATATTTTATATGCCAAAAATGATGTGACTTAAGAGCTCTTAAATAAAAATACAAGTCTTCCAATGTGAATTGATAAAAACTCTTTTTTTTTTAGAAGAAAGCATACTTCAACCAGGTGTGCCATTACTATATCTGCCATTAATTATGTCATTTATTAATTTAAACTTTTTTCCACTTACCTCACACATATTTGAAACAAAATATTCAAACGCATTCAGTAAATGTGGGTAAATACAAAAGGGCAAATTTGGGTTAAAGGGTAAATTCAGCTGTGAAACAGAACAGATTTCCATTTTCCTAATGCTTTTTGGCACTTGCTGCTGTCCAGTTACATTAGTCTGTAAAAATGTTTCTAGCTTTATCAGGCCCTAAGTATGTGCCAAACCAAATGTGAATTTATAATTCTGAGTAAATAAGTCCAACACATAAAGTCCCTTAAGAACTAAGGATATGTAATAGGAATAGTTTATACATTTTAAATGCCTATAATCATAACATTGTACCCAAAAATGTGATATATGTTCCGTCAGGAAAAAATTAGCTTTTTAGGTAAATTCTCGACAAGACATAACTTTAATAGCTTGCATTTCTTCCTGCGCTACATATGATTTTGACAGTGAAAAACAGAGGACCATTTCAGACACATTATGCATTTTGACATTAAGTAACTAGCAATTAGCTAAAGTACATAATTGCATCTTAATGCAGTAAAGGAAAAAATAACAAAAAAGACTGGGGAAAGGTGTTATAAAACTGGGGGTTTGATAATAGTGAAAACAAAAACCAAAACACAACAAAATCTGGCGGATAACAAAAAAAAAAAAGAAAAAAAACCCAGATACACAGGAATCACTCATACCAGGCTAAAAATGAAGGTAGGTAAGATTGCCAAAGCTTGCATTCCTCATTCAGCCCAAATTCCCATGACGTACTTACAGATGGGCTCACTAAACATACGTACACACAGCTCCAACACCACCAGCGCCATACAGAAAATTACTAAGCTAAGAAAAATAACATTATTTCTAGCTGCTCTTCTTGCACACAGCTTGTTCTGAGAATTCTTCCTACATGCTATGTTATCACAGGTTTCCACAGCGAGGATAAAATAGCCGGTGTGAAGAAAAAGAGAGCCACATAATGCAAGTCAGTTTGGGAAAATGCGGTGCGCTGAAAGCCTGGGGCCCAGAGCTAGGTTAGCTTCATGAAAACAAATTAGAGTAAACAGCAGCAGTGCAGGTTCCATGACTTCCAGTGAAGACTACAAATTCAGGTGAAATGTAGCCAGCCAGTGCAGGGAGTAAAGTTCTGCATCTGCTTACAAACAAGAGAAAAAATGCAAATTTGACCTGTTTTAGAAAAGGGTTCTCCAGTGTGGTTAGCTCTGGCAGCAAAGTAATAGCTTCAGTCATACAAAATGTGTTTGCTCCTACATCTGGTCTTCTCAGCAACGGACAGACCACCCATCACTGACAAAAACCAAGTAACACCCCAGCTGGCTCATACGCTCATCCCCAGGGATGATGATAAGAATAAATATGGAAATATTTATTTAAGATTAGTCTCTAATTATGGAATTGCATTTAGCTGCAGTTGGCAGAAGTATGCTTTTCATGTTCAAGTAATCAAGAGACTGGATGCCTTTGTTTGACATCTGGACTTGCTCAAAGTCATCAATAACCTTGTCACTTTGAAAGACAGTCTTCTGCAATCTGCTCCGCTCCTTCGCTCGCAGGCTGCCCATACTTATCTTCTCTTTTAGCATGTGCAGAGACACGAGATCGTTGTACCGACCCTTCGGCAACGAATGCCAGTCCACTTCTGGTCAGAGAGTCTTTATAAACCCCAAACCTCTCTCGTGAGGTATCTAGGACCTAAGAGAGCTCACAGACCAGCGTTACACTTCCCAGCTTTCCCACGAAGATGCATTTGTTCAGAGCGCATCCTTGGGAAGGGCTTCCCGCAAGGTCCACCGGTGCCGGCATTTGCCGTGGTGTGACTTCTGCACAGAAGAAATCTCCTGTTTAATTGCTCTCTCTGACTCTTCTCCCTCGAACCCTTTGAGGAGTCATCTTTAACGAGGGTGAGGGGGATCTGGTAGAGATGGGTTTAGTAGAACCACTTCAACTCCAAATTTGGGATAGTAACTATGATAAGTCTTTCTTAAGTACACTAAAAGGAGATAGATAAAACAATGGAAGATGTGTCACACAAAACAGTACATTTTAAAAGGAAGACGAAGAGGGTAAAGAGGTGCAATTTTCTAACAATAAGTTCTATGGCTCTATCACAAATCCCCTTCAGGTGATCTGGATCAACTCGGCAAACACCAATCTTGGCTCAGCAGCTGCTGATGAGAATTCAGACGCCACAGAGAAGGACGGGACGAGAAATAACACAAGAGCTGAAGGAAATACTGGTGTGCGCAGCACATCTGCGGAGGCCACTGCTAGCCAGCCCCGCACAAGGCGCCAGACAGACGGCGAGCCAGGAGCCAGCGGGAGTGATGGTGTTCATGGGGAAGGAGAGGGAGGAAAAGCGCTGAGATTAAACAGTGATGCGGTACTCGAAAAGGGACGTTTTCGTGGATGCTACAGCTTCTCTTTCACAATCAGCACCTACGCTGCAGAGTACCAGTTCTGCTCACCAGCTGACCACAGAGAGACAAAGGGAATATAGGAAAGGGAAGCAGAAAAATAAAATAAAAAAACAAGCCATGGAAACAAAAAGATTAAAGGCACTGGAATAGTTTCCATTACAAAGAATAGTGGAGGCAGCTCAAGGTCACGTTTACAGTAAAGGGAGCGGTACAGGCAGGGTGAGCGTGCACGAGCACCACTTCTCGCCATGCTGTTGTTGTTGTTATCAATAATCTAAACCACAGCGTCTTCCATAGAGGTCGGCAGCTTGCAGAGGACCTGAGTGTCACCACGTCTACTTTTTGGAGAGAGAAGCTGAGACAGTATCTGAGCAGGGCAACAGCTCAGCTGAGGAGGTGTCTGTCCACCCAGGTCACTGCCACGGACAACACCGCGAACTTCAGAACGGGCTTCACAGAAGCAGTTCTGAACTGTTTGCTTTAAAGTTTCAAAACCCTAAGAGTACTCTGGAATGCTTCAACCCATTATTTTCTTAAAATGCTTCATGTGAAAATAAAAACTGTAATAAAATATTGTTCTGTACACTGCAGAATTTAGTAAGGACTATTAGGGTTTAGCGGATGGTACGGGTTTACCGAGCAACGTGACACGTACTAATACAACTTCACTTTATGGCTTCTCCTGCCCTCTCACCACCCGCAGAACAGAGGCACAATGACTTGCCCACAGCCGAGGATACACCAGAAATCGGTGGTTGCAGCGTGAACACAAACCACTCCTTCCACAGAGGTTCATTTAAATACCTGCATCTCCAGTCCTATGGTCTGTCTTCAGACCTCAACAGGCAAAAGCACTAATTGCAGCGAGGGGGCGGGGGGGCCTGTATGTACGCACGTGTGCCGAAGGCAGTGGGGTAATCCTGCGCGGGCATGTAAATGTCAAAACTAATAATAGCTAAGTATTTTTTCAATGAGCACTCAAGACTCTTAAGCATCTGTATACAATAATAAATGGCAGTGATCAATTTTCTTTTAAATAAAACTGTTAAATAATTGAAGTGAGTTCTAATCACTAGTGCACTCATAGTTCTTCATGCAATCTTAGGAGCATATCTTCCTTTTGACCAGAATATTGTGACATAAAATAACACCTCTTCAGCAAGGTGTGCCACAAAGCTACCAAAACATTTTAAGCTCTAAAATACACACCCTGGAAAAAAGTGTATATTCACAGGTAGATTTTATTAGCAATGCAAGCAAGATGTTCTTATACTGAATTTCTAATCAACACATTTTCAGATCATTTTCTGTAGGTTACTAGGAATTGCACATAATGATGCAAAACTTGACCTTCTGGAAAGCTTCCAGAGCCGCACTACACTCCGTCATGGTGGTCGCTATACTCAGCATGGTATTTATTGCCACATGAAATGCTTTATCACTATTAGGAAGCATCTGAATGTTGCTAGCTTGCTAAATCTGACAATTACAGACCTGTCACCTACCACTTTTAATGTAAGATCTGATCACACGGACTTCATTGCTTTAAAAGGACTGTGTATTCTGACGTCTTCAAAGGTGAGTCCATATTTCTGTGTGGCCTAGGCTACTAGCATAACTAAATTGGTTCTGCCTTTAGGGTAGCCAATCAGACTGTGCAAATGTGGTTGCTCATGGTATTGTTGAAATAATTTGCCACTTGAGAGTTATAGTAAAACAATTCAATCCTGCTTTTCTACAAAAGGAATTAAGTCAGAATCATAAAGTCTATCAGTCTTCCAGCAAATACTCTACAGTCTGAGAAGACAACCTCCTCCACGTTCTCCACTTACGCGATTCGCAGCAGGGAGCTTACACTGCACAACCCTGTTTATGTGAGTTGCTCATTTTTATAAGAAGTATCGTTGGACTTGTGGAATTAGTTATGTGAATAGCAATTAGCCAAGTAAGTGAAGCTGCGCCCAACAGAGCAGGCAGCGGCCAGTACTCATGATGGCACACGACACCCCCATTTAAACAAAAGCACGACATCACCAGCAAGGTGATATCACACTTCAGTGGACGTTTTCTCTAATTAGATATATAGGAACACCTGAATGGCAATCCCATTTTAAAGAAAGGGAGAGGTTTTCCTTAGCTGACCTTAATAATATAGAACCTTTTCTAATTTTCCTTTTGAATGTCTGGCTTCAAGAGCAAGGAACCAGTGGGCCACCTTGGACTAAAGTCATACAGCTTTGCTCCGCACTGTAAAATATAAAATATTTGCGATGATGCACAGAAACAACCAGCTAACCCCCAGGGTTAGAGGCACGCTGCACTCGAGGAGGCCGGGGCGTGCTGGGGCGGCTGTCCCGGACCGCTGGCCGCCCCCACGCTCCGACAGCTCCAGCCTCAGCCGCCCGGGAGATCCTGGCTCACGGTGCCACGGGCACCGCCGGGATGTACCCTTTGGTCCTGCTGCCACCCGGGAGACCGTTGTTAATGGCAACAAAGAGTGAATTGGAGCAATAATGAAGCTTAAAAAAGGAAGATGAGTATTTTTTATAGTTTGAAGGTAGTGCGGCAACCCCAAAACGACAAAGGCTTAGACTGGGTTTTTACCAAGCAGAGGCAGAACAATGAAGAAGCAGAGAATCGAGGTGGAGAAACACTATTTCCTGAAGGGTTAAGGCTGAAAAACGGCACTGATATAGTTATTACTCTACTCCAGCGCAAATCTGGAATAGCATAGGATGCACTGCTTTCTCCTGTACTCATATATTTTATTGAACATCCTTCAGTCTACTTTTGCATTCAAATCAAATGAACATTAGGCACACTAATAAAATAATATTTGCAGAGCTTGAAAGAGCCTTGGTTCTTTAACAAAGGAAAATTAGCAGGCTGTGAAAAGGTAAACAATATTTTAAAACATCAAACATGAAAGACAAACAAGTGGTTTGTTCAAAAAAGTAAGGATCGTTATTTCCCAGAAGCGGCCATTATTTTTACATGAGCCGAGGGCAGCCCCAGCACCACCCAACAACAACGAGCACCAGCACCTCTGGCAACGCTGCACCTTAACGAAATATCCTCCGAGCTGCAAACACAGCTAGAGCTCTCCGTGAGCTGTCACTGCTCTCAGGATGCTATCTGTGATGACAGAGACACGTTTTTCCTATATTTATTCCTATAGTTCACTACAAAATTTCATTCATATATTCTATTACATAACACCAATAAGACATGCCAGCCAATGAATTTTCATGGGATTCTTACACTTCTCAGAAGCAGATGAAGTCAATCAGACTTGTCCAATATCATCGACTCAAAACAAAGTAAAATAAAAAAAAGTTATTGACATCATAATTGTAACTTTTTACTTTCATCAAGAACCACACAATGCTAGCCTTTTTACACCTCAAAATCCACTTCCCTTTTATAGCCACTATCACATGTTCACAGCTATAAGTGTAAGAAACAAAGACTATGTTTTGGGTATATGGGATTTTGACATTCAGAATTCTGATCTCTTTATTTTTTCATTTTATGAATTTCTTTCTGTAAAAATAGATCCCTTAGCTCCAAGTATCTAACTGCAAAGAAGAAGGAAGAGGGTTAGCTAACAAAATTAGCCTGAAATTTTACAGGCATAATAATGCTGAAAGGCCAACGTAACTAAGAAATAGATATTTATCGGTTTTGAGTAGCATACAGAACACCAAGAGGCATGAGGCAGTTGGAGATAGACAAATAAATTTACTTTGTTGCTACTGCAAGCACTTATTTGCTATTAAACATCTTATTACAGGACAAGCAAATACTAACCTGTTTCATAGCATTTTCTCTAACATTGAAGAATTTACCAACATTAACACAAATCGAAACTACTTGTTATTCAATATTGATTGCAATTCTATAATAAAAGATTAGACTGTGTTTGATACGACTTCTTCATGGCCAGTGGGTGAGTGTGAGTGCATATTATTCCCTCTTGAAAGGTTTTAGTATAATCGCTGTCCCTAAACATCACAGACCCTACAAGCCCATGAAGAGGAAGAGCAGATCGTGCACGGTGTCTGACACCGCTGCACCCTACTGCTGTCGAAAATTCAGTCTGCTCATTTCACTCCTCTCCCACGGGGACACGAATGCAGAAGTGTTGAAGACCAGGTCATCCATGTCTGCATGAATTCTGATGTTGACTGCAGTGGTCCTCAGCATCAGAGAGACCCCGATCAGGGCAATTAGGAGCATATGCTACGAGTACCTACAATACACCGGGGTGCAGATCCTCCTCTGCAGTTACATGAATACAGAGGGAAACAAAATTATAAAGTGCAATGATGAAAGTGTTACCTAGATAGATATGTGAAAGAAAAATAGCTTATGAAGCTCTTGTGGCTTTTCAGAAATAAAAGATATGGTGGATATGTAAGAAACCAGAAAACAGATTCTCAGTGGTATAAATCAGCATAGTGCTCCCACTGCCGATGGAGTGGAGCGGTGCTACTCGATACTCAGTTGGGATCTGCGGAGCATTCAAAGCCAGGGTGTGTGTACGTTGATACCCAAAACTGGTAAGAAACAAAACCATTACAAATGCAGCAAGGTAGAATATTAGCATTAGAAAAGCTATGCCCTTTAGGCTGAAAATATGATGCAAATACTTGCCAGCATCTCATCTCTAATAATTATTCTATGTTAGGAAAGATGCTAATTCGAATGTCCATTTAGAGCACTGATCAAATTGATGCCACTGTTGGAATTCAATTATCTTCTTAGGCTTTCAGCACTGCAACCTAAGGCAATGTGCGAGTCTAACATGACATCAACATTTGTTTATAGGCCGAGATAATCAGAAGTGACAAGAAAGTGAATCTTTTTTAAAAAAGGACTGCCTTAAAATGGTACTGTTTGCTGAATATATTTTCCCAGGGACGTTAGAGTCACGTACCCCTCCACCCCAGCTCCCCACCACCAAGCCCAGTCTCTGCCTCCTTCGTCAGGATAATGAGCCCACGTCCCTTGGCTCTGCAGCTGAGCACAGTTCGGTGCGAGCTCCTGCAAGCCACGGAAACACCCAGCTTTGTACCTTCACAGCAGCAAGACGTGGAGTGGGATCATGAGGTTTTGAACATCACGAGAGATATAAAGATTAATCAAGATTAATCCCCCCTTGTCCATATGGAAGCTCACCCCAGACCATCAGAAACGAACTAACTGGTGGGAAAGGAAAGGCTAAGTGAAAATCCCGCAGCGGGGATGGAGACTGCTAGCTGGGCAGAGCGGAGTTTACGTGCCCAGGCAGGGAGCGGGATCCCTGCTCCAAACGGGATCCTGGAGGGGATGAGGAACCCAGCGTGGCAGAGGCTCCGGCAGAGCTGTTAACCTCGGCTGCCGCCTGAGCCTTGGCGGGGGGGGCTGCCAGCAAAGGGGGGCACAGCCCAGAACCACTCCTCCAAAGGCTGTGGGAAATCCATCTTGTCCACTTATCCCTCAAGCACAGGGATACAAGTGTGCAAGTCTTGATTGTGCTTCTGGTAGCAAATCTGAGTAGTGATGCATTAAAAGTTGCGCTTTGCATCAGTGCTCCACCGCCAGCGAGGGCTGACCGCAACGCTGCACCGTGACCTGGTCCGTAACTCAGGAGCTCATACTCCACACTCCCTCCATAAAACTGATACACAGAGGCAGTCTCAAACGGGATTTGGAGTTATTAATTGTGTTCTGTAGTTCGTACTTCCTTTATTTTCCAAAGACATCAATCAGCCTTTCCATCTCGGCATAACTAATCTACTGGGAGCATCTGTACAGAGGTTTTATGCATCCCTAAGACAGACTAAAATAAGCACGTTGATTTCCTTTTTCCTTTGAACGTGGAATTCTGAATTAAAACCAAAATATTTTTACCTGGCCACAGAGCCCTCCATATTTAAGTTCACCTATAAATTCTGGTATTTGTTTCTATACCCAACACGAGACTTGCACATCCTCTCTTTCTGGTATTTGTTTCTAAACCAACCATAAGACTTGCACATCCTTTCTTTCTTTTCTACTTAATTTTCCACTGAAAGAATTCTGGTTGTTTGCACAGATTTGCCTTAGTGGGAGGTCTTTAGCTGGCCATTGGCAATACTACCAGATGCTGAAATTTTGTAACTCTCATTTGAATGGTAATTGTGCTAAATATTCTCAGCTTGCTCTTTACACATCAGTTGTTAAAAACACATTAATAATGCAAATAGAGTCCTAGTAAGGACCTGACCAATTGTACGGCCACCCCAAACATAGCAGAGCTTCCCATGAATGTACCTAGTTCAAAAATAGTCACTACTGTTTCAGCAAAAAAGCAGAATTTTGAAGTAATCCTCTAAATAAATTCTTTGCTTGGAAAAAAACATGACCTCCCATTGCTGCATGACTATTGCTGGCTTTAGCAAATGTACTTCAGCTTACAGTAATGGGAAGAATTAGCAAGCTCAGGGATGCTGCCTGCCATGAAGAAACTCTTTTGTTGAGTCACTGACAACTCTGGAAGCACTATTAGGATACAAGGAGTAAAAAGAAATGTTGAGATAAGGTTGGAGGTTTTTCAGCATCTTTTTAGTGTTGCTTGGAGAGGCAGCTTCTGCTTATTATTGAGATATAAACTACAGTAACATTTTTAACTGTAAAATGGATAAAGACAATGAATTACAAATGCTTTGAAAGAAATATATTAATGAATGTAGTATATGAAATGAAATTTAATTAAAATTGTAAAGTCCTAAACCTTTAAGGATAAAGTGAATTAACTAAAAGGCTTTATAATGAATTAATATAACACATAAACCGGAACTGAAATAGATTTTAAAGGTATTTTAGATAGTTCTGGTAGGAAAATACAGCAATATATGTGACTAACTTGTTAATTGGCTTTGATCACTGGGAAAGAATAGTTGCTGGCTTCATTTTATTTGAACATAACTTTTATTTATGCATATTTTTGGTCTCATTCTAATGCTAATAGAATAATAGAAATTAGGTAGCTATGCAAACAACTTGATTAGATTAGGTAATCAAATTAATCTCCAACAGTGTAAGTATGGCCCCTATAGCATACAGCACGCTAGAGTTTCTGTTTCCAGCTCTGCTGAAAATTTCTCAGTAACTAGAAGTGGCCACTTCATAACCACTAATTCTTAGTGGAAACCAGTAAACCAGTATCTTGCAGCTATTATTACAAGAATGTCATTTATCACTTGGTATTTGCAGTGTGAAAAAAAGGTGGGCAGTATCCATTCCAATAGAAATGGACACTCTCATCTACTTCTTCCCTCTCCTGGTGCCTGTGCCAGCCAAACACTTACAGTTCCAGGTCTCCCACTCAGGACTGTCAACACATCAAGACAGATTTTTGATTTTGTTTTGTTTAAGGCTAAAGACTAAGTTCAAGAACTTTAAATCTTCCAGCTTATTAGTAGTATTTTTGCTCTATCTTAACTTTTCTTCAGTTAATCCATGTTTCTTCTTTCTTTTCAAGTATACAGATAAGAATATCATGGTAGCACACAAAGTTATTAGGTATATTTGGATGGCCTACTAAGCTAAAGTGATATCACACTGATAAAAACACACCTACGATCTCCTATCTAAAATGGATATGTCAGCTTTTACCCAATCTGTCATTAGAATGGGCTGATATAACTTGACCTAAAAAGTACCCACTTGAGGGAAAATATTTTTGAAAGGAGATGACTCTTTAAACTACCAAAATATGTACAGATACAATGACTGAAGTTTCAATACAGATTTTGAAGTCAGTTTTAATTAACACTGGAAGGGTCCACCCAAGGTTTCCTGTGTCACATGTGAGTCTTCAGGTAAAGATGGATTTCTTTTCTATAAAATGTGTTTTAGCTGAAACAGAAATTGCAGACTGCATACAAAAATTACACAGTCAGATTATGTGGCACATCAGACTAGATGATCGTTAATGGTTTCTTCAAGGCTTAAAATCTATAAATCGATTCCATGACAACAGCACACGGTACATTTCACATGCGTCCACGCTCGATGTCTAGTTTGGAGCAGGTGTGAATTCAAGAGGATCTCCTGGAGTCAGCTCTTTATCAGCTCTCGGTTCACACCACAGAGGGGGCGTGGAGCACCCGAACTGGTGGCTTCCAGAAGAAACTAAGCTGGACGCGGCGCTCAAGGACGGCATGCGCTGCACCCCACCAGTGGGCCAGGGCACACGGGCCTGCCCCACAGCCACCCCCCCCCCCCCCCGGCACCTGAAGGAAGCGTTCTGTGGGCAGCAGATCCCTGGGGCCGGCTGCTCTGCCCCCCAGCTCCCTCCCCACGTGCCCCAGGCCTTGCGAAGGCAGCCATGGCCACCAGTAACCTGGGAGCCCTGAAGCAGGACAGCCGCGGGATGGCGCAAGTTCTGAGGAACGGGCACGGGCGGGAGAGCAGCACGGCCCCCGGAACGACAAGGAGGATGCAAGAGAGCGTCCTAAAATATGCCAGAGAGCTACTGCGACTATTTCAGGAATCCAGCCTTAATGTTTGGCTGACATGTCAGTGATGAAAAATTCATTAACGACAACTATAGCATCTGACAGCTCTGGCCAGATCTACCATGTTCTCTGATACGCTCTAGGAATAGAAAGTTGTCAGATACATGGACGATCAGTCTTTGTTATACATTTTCATCTTCGGAAAATGTCTACACGTAAATATTTCAGAATCTGTTGTTCCTCTTAAATTATGCTGCACTACAAAGAAATAAACACTCATGTGGAGAGCCACAAACCAACAGGAGTTGGGAGTCCTGAAATCTCCAGGGAGATTAGTCCTTAATAGTCTTTAAGTGCAATTTCTGGAGACTGCAACAATTTTAAAAGCCTTCTAAAGAGAAGCAATAATCTAAATGAAGCGATACGCAGCCGTACTAGGACAACCACCTAGACAAGAAAGGGTATTTTAGCTCAGTCAAGTGAAATTTTGTTTTCTAGAAAAAAAACGAAATGAGAGAAGTAGAGAAAATTAGAGAATGGACACATAAAGCTTTTAAAACTTCCCAGGGTACCAACCATAATCATGTGAAGTCTGTGGGTAATAAGGGACAAAAAAATGACGCCTCTTGACATTTCATTTGAAAGATGAGGTCTTCCAAACAGAGGCCAACAGCAGTAATTACAGAACCACAACCACAGATTTTAATCTGCGGGTAATTTGATATTTCCTTTGACAAGAAAGAAAGAAATTTTACCGCATTGCGATGATTACGGTCAATGTGAGGAGGGTGGCAGCGGTGCTCTTCATGGGACATGAGGAAAGAGTGGCAGCTGGGTGCGGTGGTGGCTCTTGGAGCGGATGCCTTTGGGTGCCTTTCTCACAGCATCCTCCCAACCTGAGACCACCAAGCAGCCCCCAGGACTGCAAGAGCCAGACACTGAAATACCCAGTGCTAGGAGGGGAACATTTGGTAGAGATCCTTCACAGGAAAAAATATTTTGGTTGGTTTCAGTTTTATGTTAAAGTGTATGTATTTCTCATTTAAACATCCCTCAATAAATAAATAAATTGAAAAGAATCAGGAATAAGGCATCAACCGCAGTCTAAAAATACTGCTACAATAAGTAAATACACCTAAGCCCCAGTAAAATGCCCAGGTTGATTTCTGTGAAGGCAAGAGTCCAAACTCCATATTGATCTTAAGCACGTACCAGAAGTGGCTTAGCAGTTGCAGTGATCAGGAAGATCACAAGTTCAGATTTTTCATGTCCTAAGTCAACCACCAGCAGCAACAGGTACCACGGTACTGCGTGAACATGGGGTCAATGCCACCAAACAGCCATGTGATCACCAGCTCGCCTGTACATACCCTTTTCTTCCATTTTTGTGTCTCTTGGGTATTTCTCATTCTACGTTACTTAACTACATCTCTTTGATTTTCCAGCTCAAGCTTAGATACAGAATATATTGTAGTTTTAGGGTTGGGGGTGGTGGTGCCATTTTAACCAGTTTGTCTTCCACAAATTGAAAATGTACATACTACAAATGTCTCTGAAACCAGTTTGTTTCTTGTTAGAGCAGGCTCCAACTGCAGTTAGTACACCTGAAAGCTCTGGAAAGCTCTCAGTTAATGATCTATTATCATTCACAGGTAGCCACTGTCAAAGACTACTCCAACACAGAAAAAATATATTTTTGCCTTTCAGTAAATTCACATAGTTAAACTTAGATATAACAGAATCATGATAAAATCACAGAATGGTTTGGACTGGAAGTGACCTTAAAGATCATGTCGTTGCAACCCCCCTGCCATGGGCAGGGACACCTCCCACTAGACCAGGTTGCCCAAAGCCCCATCCAACCTGGCCTTGGACACTTCCAGGGATGGGGCAGCCACAACATCCCTGGGCAACCTGTTCCAGTGCCTCACCACCCCCACAGTGAAGAACTTCTTCCTTACATCTAATCTAAATCTACCCTCTTGCAGTTTAAAGCCATTACCCCTTGTCCTGTCACTACCTGCCCTTGTAAAAAGTCCCTCCCCATCTTCCTTGTAGCCCCCTTTAGGTACTGGCAGGCTGCTGTAAGGTCTCCCAGAGCCTTCTCTTCTCCAGGCTGAACAAGCCCAACTCTCAGCCTGTCTTCACAGGAGAGGTGCTCCAGCCCCCTGATCATCAAAGCAATACACATCAAATGGGCACCTCACGTATCAGACAGAACTGCCTCTTGCAGATGTGCACAGGCTTACGAGGTTCGCAGCATCAGGGATCTTCTGTTTGCACAGGGGCACAGCAGCCAGGGAGCCTTTGCTCGATGCTGTCTTTGCTGAGCTGTGTAGCTTCCAACCATATTTACTTAAGATTTTGGCAAAGGCATTATCCTTGTCCTTAACAAGCTTAGCTAAGCTTTTACAAGCCCATGGCAGGTTCTGCTTGTCTCACATAATCTGATGGGATGAAGTACTTTTGCCTGTACTGGAAAATAATTGCTCGCCTATCTTCTACAGTGCTTTTAAACCTTATCCTGTATGGTTAAAATAGCTCCTTCAGTTTGCTGGTTTAAATTCTACAAGATAAATGTGCTCTCCCTTCTCCCTCTTGCTTCCCAAGCTGATAAACAGGCTATTATGTTATACTATATAGACTGTATGTAAACAGCTGAAAACAATATAAGAGACAATTTCACAGTGACTTGATCTTAAATTTAGAAGGGAAGAAGTTGCAACGTTTTTCTCCTCTGCAAGAGCAAAGCGAAATAAAGTTATTCTGAAATGACCAGAAGTGTTTTTCTGGTTGTAAAAGTGTGCATTAAATGTGAAAATGGCAATTCCATTAACACAGAAGAATGAAAGATGAAGAGCAAAATACAGTGCCTACAAAAGGTACAATAGCATTAATTTCCATGAGTGTGTTAGCTGCACAGGCAGCCCGGAGCAGGCAGCCGGGTACACGAACCACGAGGCTCGCTTCTCTTCCTGGCGTTGACAGAGAAAACTTTCATGCACTGATGCATTTACCTTTTAAGTCAATGGGGCTTTTTGAAAATGGTATTCTTCGCTTCTCTGTGCTTCTGCTCGCCTTTCAGTCCTGGGTTAAACCTACCTACTTGAATTGTAAGCCACTTTAACCACTGAAGAGCAGATTATGATACCTTTGTACTGGGTGACATCTCTCCCACCTTCCAAGAGAGACCCCAAAGCAGAAGACGGTGCATGCTCCCAGGAGCGGGGCCACGGGGCTCCCTGCTGAAGTCCAGCCCTCTGCTCATGGGCCTGCCAAAGCCACTCTCCTACCCTCCTCTGCATCTGGGACTCCAGGCTTGCGCCTGGCAAAAATATTTCCAAAGTTCAGCGCATCTCCGCACACTGCTTAATTGTCTTGAGAAATGATACTGAACATCTAAAACCCTCAGTGACAATGGATATGCTATTTTTGTAACTACCCTCTGAGTAATAGTTCTCGGCCTTCACTATGGACCAAACAGTGCTTCAAAATGACACTGGAATACAAAAAGTCTGTTGGTTTTGTTAATGGATTTAGGTTGTTTTTACAGTAATACAAACAAGATGAGATTCAGGCTTTATCAGAATTTCCTGACAAATATATTTATCCCTATTGAAAAGAAAGCTCGTCTTCTTGTGAAAAAGGCACGCAAATGAAACCATGGTTACAGAAGTTGTCTTGTATGTTAAATGTAATACTGCATTGTTTTAAGTCTCTAATCTCATTAGGATCAAACTGTAGCAAAGGATTAAAACAGAGATTAGAAACAGTGCAGAAGCATACCCTGTCCCTCTGCAGGTATAAGGTGAAAAGATTTTCCATATATTGACCTTGTTATAGAATGGAGTTTACTAATTGTTTTTTACTATATGAGCCTTTACAACCTCAATGTCCTTTTGAAATCTCAGATTTCAAGGCAAAGAGTTGGAAATTACCTGTAAATCTGCCAGTTTCTCTCTTTACTATCATTAGAAGAAAGGATGGGAAGAAAAAGTTAGTTCTGAGTACTATTGACTTGTCCTGCCTCCTTTTCTCTCTCAACGTTTGCTATCTCAGGTTTAAGTCAAATGAAAAAGAACTATGAAAACCAGAAAATAGAAACAGGGGGGAAGGACAAAATAAAGCGGGTTTTCTGAGTGGTGCAGATGTCAGAAGTGTCTTGCAGACTCCAGCCATCAGTGCTCACAGTGTAGTTGAGGCTCTCCTTTGCCATGTTTCATGATACTAGTTGGGTAAAAAGATAAAAAGTTCAAGCTTTAAACTAAGGTTAGCTGATAGGATGTATAGGTAAATCCAAGCATTTCAACTACAGCAGAAAGAAGAAACAGCTGCCTTTCCCACGGAGCTCAGCGGTCTGCACCCACCCCAACAGCAGTAGTTTGGTACACTTGGATGCAAACCACAATTACCCTCTACCTTAGTCTCTAATCTTTATGAGGTAAGCCTACATATTGCTGCTTGCCTGGGAACATTTAATGAGAGATTTGCATCATTTACAGTCAGTTTTAATAAACCTTTTCTTTATGGTTGTCTAGTTAGGAATAGGAGTTAACCAATTTAACTCTTTGCTTACAGCAGCACTCCAGAACTGCAGACACCTGTGAAACGGAGCAGTGTTCCACTTGGAAGAGTTAAACAACGGGATAAAGAGGGTGTCCACAACCCGCAGAGCCGCTCTTCCAGAGCCACCCTCCCCGGAGCCCTGCCGAGGACCGGCAGAAGGAGGGCAGGCGGAGCGCTTGCACCCAGCGATAGGCACAGTCTGCTTTTACCCTGCTTCCCTTTGTATTCAAAGCACAAACAGGAACCTTAACGATGTTTACGGTTTCTTTTAGATTAGCTGGAACATATGAAGATGTAATAGATGAGTAAGAAAAAACAGGTATAGGAACAAATCAGCTGAAAGGCATCCTTGAGTTAAAATAACAGATTATGTGGTTTCCTAAGATAATCATGTCCCTCTTGGTGAGTCATTAAACTGATGAGACTTTTCAACCAAATTCACAATTATCATTATGCAGCAAGTTCATCAAATTAAAGAAGGAACTTAGTTTCAGAATATATAGAAATGTCGACATTTCTTGAAAAATATAAAGACAGACTCTGAAGTTCATCATGCTGAAATACTTTAGCTGGCTGTAGAGCATGGGCTCTGAGGCTTCCTGTTTTCCACTCCATCCTTTAACCCTAGAAAATGGGCAGGAAACTCTAGAAAGTACTTTTCACCTAAGAAGTGACAGAAAAGAAGAAAACTGCCAATTATTTCATTATGAATCCCATTACAATAATTTCAATATTTATCAGTCATAAGAGGTATCTCTTACCTCTTAGCACTTAGTGTCTAAGAGCCACATACTGACCGTGCCTGCGCATTAGGGACCATACATTGCATTTAAAGGGCTTTGGCAGAAATCCCATCATTTTAGGTGACCTGATCTTAATTTCTTTGTCATCTGAGAGGATTAGTTTCTGTTAAAGCTTCTGCATTACTCGTATTTCTTACAATAGATAGCTATTATTTTATCTGTCTGGGCATATATATGTATGTATATATATGAACACAGAGAGAGTTTATTCTGTTAGCAAGTAATCATTCTCATGATCTGTTTCCCTGTGATACAAGGTGGTATTTTCTAAAGCAAAGCATGAGATGGTTTCACCTCCCTGCTGAAGAGCTGTGTAACTGAAGGATTACGATCTCACTCAGCGGAGGAGGGTTTCAGAGTCATCCTTCCTTACACATTTTTCAGAACAGCCCAGCAGCGCTCACACGGACCATTACGCATGACTTCCACACTGGGCAAACAGCTGGACGCTGGTGAAGGACCAAATGAGGAGACATGCTGAAAAACGGGGTTAATGGGGAAGAGACAACATTGCTTTTGAGGGCGGTGGCATCTCAGAGGGGCATCACCCACCTCAGCGGAGCTGACGCCGACACCCCCCAGTGAAGAGCCGGGAGAAGAGGGGCTGGGAAGTGGTTGCCTTTCAGCGGGAAGGTTATCGGGAGAGCTCTGCTGGGCAGGGCTCAGCATCTTCCCAGGCTGAAGAGCGGTACAGAAGGAGATGACAAAGTTCATCGGCGACGCACAACTATGTGGAGCAATGTAAAGGCAATCCGGCTGCGAGGAGCTCCAGCCCAGCCCCGCAGTACGGAGCACTGCTGCAACGCCGGAGGAAGCTGCCGTTACGGATAAATGGAAGGTAACGCCAGGTCGAGCAAGCCAGCCCTAACGACACACACGAAGCAAAAAGTCTTTATGGGTGCTTTTCAACAGCAGCTTAGCGCTCGGGAGGGGAGAAGGGAAGCAAAGGTACAGGCAGGAATTATGCAGAAAGGCACAGACGACAATGGAAAATGTCATTGTGCCAATAAAACTCCATGGAAGAGCCACAGTTTGCGTATCTGGCATCCTATCTCAAAAAGGATTTAGAAGACCTAGAAAAGGTATGAAAAATGTGACAAGAATGGTTAACTAATTGGAAGAGGTTCTGTTCAAAGGAAGATAAAGTAAAGCACTATTCAATTTGGGAAAGAGAGGACGGCACAGCAGATGTATAGAAAATCATGTATAGCAGCAAAAGTGCAAAATGGCAAACAATTATTTGTTGTTTCTCAAAATGCAGGAACAAAGGGTTGTCAGAAAAGAATTAGACAGTAGGTGTAAAACAAAGACAAGAAAGTATTTTTCACATAGTGTATAATTAAACTGTGGAACTCATTACCACAGGATGCTGTGGGAGCCAAACACATAAATGGATCTGAAAAGCAATTAGACAAATTAATGGAAGAAAAGTCCATCAAAGCCTATTAAACACAAAGACGTGGATACAACTATTGACACAACATTCATCATCAGTCACGCAGCACTTCTATCCTACTACATTTATCCTGCAAACGTCATTTCCCAGCCCCGGCGACGAAGGCAGCACCTCCTCTGCGGCTGCAGCCCAGTGCCGGCGCGGCCGGGCATGGGGCTCTTCTCGCCTCTCCCAGTTACTGCAGGGAGACCCTCCCCTTGCTAACAGAGTGGGGTTTTACCACAAAAGAAAATAAAACTTTCACTGAAGCACCAAAGTACTTATCAATTAATTACACGCACTCATAAAAAATACTGGAAATACCAGCAGTACTAGGCTTGGAAAATACCAATACTCAGAAAAAAAACGAAAACCTTTGCTGACTGTTACTACCCTCAGATGAACTTCCAATAGTTCGGGTTTGCCAATTAGGAAAGTCTATACCAGTACCTGGAGGCCAGCAACAACACGTATCTATCTTTGTTCTGTTGGGAAATACGACCCGAGGGCTGTTTATTGATGGTTTTTATGTGGTACGATAAACGCTGTTTGCATTTCCTCATTAAAGAAAGGAACTTCCGTACGGTATGGCAACAGGAAGATACCGCTGAGTTGGCACTTTTCAGTAGCTTCGTTTGCGTTGGTGATGACGAGCCGCGGACCGGTCCTCCGCAAGCGGGTCTCGCAGCCCCCGCCGCCACCAGCGCACGGCGGGCTCTGCTCCCAGTACTGCCCAGCGGCGGGGGACCTGCCTGCGCTGCGGAGAGCTCGGGGAGAAGGTTAATGCTGCACGACTGTCCGCCGAGGGGAGAACATCGCTTCGCCAAGTTTTAAACCTTCTCCTGATTACACTGAAATACGCCAACCTGCTTAGTACAGACCGAACATACTGCAAATTCTTATTATGCTGATATGCTGTTACTTCTGAAAAAAAAATTACAGCTAGGGTTATTTTGCCAGATTTAAAACATCATGCTGGATTGAAAAGTGTTTTTCTTGTAATTTAGAATCTAGACAGGAATAAAATGACAGCACGTATGAGCCCTGGATTACTGACACTCTGTGTTATACCAAAGTGAGGAGAGCCGAACGCAAACCACTCTAAACGTAGCCATTTTAAACCAAAATCTGCAAAGGAGTAGCATAGGGAAAGAAAAGTTACAGCTCCAGGAAATGTGTACCTGTGTAAGTGAATATTTTTTATTAAAACATATTGACTATTGGATGCTTTTCTCTTAATTTACAAATTCCAGCAGTAGGATATGACTCTGAGACATGCGCTAAGCTAAAAAATTAAGATGTGAAATCCAAAAAGTATGCTACTTGGCAAACCTATTGCTTGCGTAAACATATCACAACAGATGTACTTTGCACCATTTATAAGTTACGATCGTACTCCCAGTTTTGTAACTTGGAAAGCTGTAGGAGGGAAATGGCATAAGGTCTTCTGAGTTTATTAAAAAATACAAATGCAAAAAGAAGCCAAATAACTTTATTCACTAAGGTTTATTGACAATTTCAACTAAACAAAAGTTTATATTTCTGATTAGGGTTTTTGTTCTCACAATATTATGTCTGACTTTCTGAACAGGTACATTGATTTTATATATATACGTATAAATTAATAGTGTAAAGTGAAAATGACTTTTTCATAGATCTGGCACGTAAAAATTTTAGGTAGCTTTTTTCTAACATCAATGTAATGCTGATTAAAAATAAATAAAAAATGTTCTCACTAAATTCAGTGTATATGGGATCTCACCATGGTTATCTCACCTTCCTAGGCTGAGAGCGAATCCATTTAATCAATTTGCTGGTCTTAAGCAAAATCAATTCTACTAAAAAGACACCTCATTATTGAGAATGTTGCCAACTTTGAACTGCATATATTATTGACTTGAAAAATATGCGAAGTAAAACCACAAACTGCACAAGACCCGGATCTGAAAAAATTTATTATAATCTAGATAAACTCAGTCAAAATCAACTGATTTGCAAAGAGATTGCTAGAACAACTGCAACTGGTATTTTTGAAACATTTAACGAACGTCATACCAGGAAAATCTTCTCAACAACCAAACGAATGTTCTACAAAAAGGGTATTAATTGGATCTTCTGCATAGAAAAGAACAAAAAGCAAGCATTTCTGAAAGAAAAAAGAAGGGTTATTTTATATCTCACAGTGACAGGAAAGGTGTTTTAGACAATACAGACCAAACCTTTGCACGAAAGCTTTCTATACTGTTTTAATGTTACGCTGCTCAGCCGTGGTGAAATACCAGACTGATGGTGGACGTGTTTTCCTTCAGCTTAAAGCAAGAGCCCTGCTGCGTGGGCTCAGCGAGGAGGTCACGTTTACACCCCAACCCGGTCACTGGGAAAAGAACACCAGCAGGCTGGTGCCACGGGGCAGAAGATGCTCAGAGTGGAATTCTGCCGAACACCCGGCGTGACGCTTCCGAGCGGGACCCGCCGCCGCCCCGGGAGGAATCTGGGCTATCCTTACGTCGACACTGGGGAAAACCGGCACCCGGTGTCAAATCAACCAGGGTCTGTAGCTGCGGAGCGAAATGCAGTTATGCGGACAAAGGGCTCAAAATCGAAGCCCCTCGCAGGGACGAGCCCTGCATGCCCTACCAGCATGTAGGACTAGCCCTGCACGCTCTTTTTTTAGAGTGCTGTTCTCCATCCTCAGCCCACGGTATGGTAAGAATTCACCCTTGTGTCTTTACAAAAGAGATGCAAAGCCTTATGGTCCGAAAGGGGGAGCTCCCCAGCCTTCTGGGCTGGCCACTGCGACCCTTCTGAATTTCACGCGCTCCTCCAAAAAAACTACTTTACTTAAGCATAAAGAAGCTGCTAAGTTTGCTCAAGGACCACTTTGAGAATCACAGCCCGAAGGTGAACATGAAAAGTCCACGCAACATGAAAACCACAGTGCTTCTATCCATAGACCTTCAAAACTCTTTCCATCTTTGCTCTTCTAATTATTAAACAGTCTCTGAAAGTCTGTAAAAGAAAGAGGTCTGACAGAAAAATAACACACACTGATTGCTAATGATGAAGCTAATCAACAGTGCTTTTTAATTCTTGGCTTCAACAGCCCATTTTCTTCTTATTTTTTTATTAATATGCAGACCAGCACTAGTTGTGTTGTCTCCTGTTTTTAAGCAGAACTTTTTTGTGCATAATGCCTTAAAATTTTCTTCCTTGACATCATTAGGGTAGTGCAGTAATGACTAATGCTGAACCCACTATAAAGTCCAGTTTTGCAGAATTTTAACTTCTGCTAAGAAAAGCGGGATGGATATGAGAAAATTATAATTACATCTAGCATTCAAAATAGGTAAAATCCAGATTTGTGCAACCTCTGAAATGCTACTGTAATGATTACTGCCTTTCTGATGGAGGAAGAGCTGCATTAATTAAATTGAATTGGAGCCTTGTGGAGTTTTCCAATAACTTTTTAATTATAGCTTAATGCTGCTTTCTAGCCCTGGCAAAATTGAAATTTCTCTTGTAATGGCTGTATTTCATATTCAGTCTCTCTTTTTTTCCCCAGACACTCACAGAAAGCCATGAAGTTGCAACCCATCAGCCATGACTCAAGCAGGAAGTTTTGCGCAATACAACATTTTCCTGATTTCTTGCCAAAGCGCAGACCTGCTAAGAAAATGTTCTTATAACCTACTAGAGACCTCTACATTTGCGTGCCCGAGCTGGGAGTCCAGCCTCTGCTAGTTAATCAATGGAAAAGGGCATTTTCTGGAGAGCCAAAACACTTCCGCGGGCTCCCGCCTCGCTGAGGAGGAGGCTGCGCTCACCTCATTTTCTTTGCCCTCTCGCATGGAGCCAGAGACACACAGTTTTGGAGGCAGCTCCCAGGAGGCTGGAGGGCTGGGAAGAGTTAGTGAGGTCCAAACTGCTCCAACGAGGAACGGAGGGCGGGAGGAGGAGGATGCACACTGTGCTGGGAAGCAGCACTGGAAGTGCACGTGGTCCCAACGCTGGGACTGGAGATGTCCTTCCTGATACTGGGAGTGGAGATGTCCTTCCTCACCTTCACTCCCTGTCTGGATTTTACTGAAGCAGTATGGCATGGCTATGTTCATCCTCACACTCGAAAATCAATAATTTAGAATTCACAAAGTGCATAGTATCTGCTCTCAGACTGAATGAATTAATCCTGATTATAATTACTATGAACATCAAATGAAATATTAATGTGCAGGCATTTTCATGCGAGTTCATATTTCCATTTTCAGTCCAGCAAGAGTGCACAAAGAGTGACATTTACAGAAGACAATATACAATGTTCCATGGTAAAATTCTTGACGTGCAGAAACTTTCTCGGTCTAAAGGGTTATACTGCCTGTAGTACATTCTCACAATATAAGGCTTTAAGAGATATAAAAGATGACATTTCATTTTTGTTCTCTGGAACATTTCTGTTTGAATGGAATTCTTTCCTAAAGAAAATATCAAAAAAGAGGAGTTTAGAATGACATTTTTAGAACTGCAAAGCTTTGATTTCAAATGCACAAATTCCAGCACGTGAGCTTTACAGCCTGAGGACTTTGCATGTTGATGGCAACTGACAATCTGATTTCCAGACAGACCTGGAAGAGATGGGGTAAATTATCACTGCCTTTGAAAATTATCTTTGTGCAATTTCATCTTTTTCTTTCAACTGGTCATACTGTTAGCAAGCAATTTGGTAGGGAGAAATTATCAAACAATTTGAAAAGACTGGCAAGTCTTTTCAGATTATTAGCAGAAGTTTCAGAAAGTCAAGAAAAGTTGAAATATTCCTTGGATGCAGAAATGCAACACCTAAACCTGAACTCTCATTCCAAGAAAGTCTCTGAGAGAAATCACCTGAATTCTGTTCTGAATCCACCATGGCAGAGACTACAACAGCTTGGATTTATTCTGTGTTTCTGATTCAAATTAGCGACTTATATTTCCAATACTCCTGGCAGAATATTCAGCGTCGTGGTGGGTTCGACGAGACTCAGCAACGCCAATGGGACAACCTGACCGATGTCAACGGAGATGCTTCTTGATGCAGGGGACTGGGAGAAGCCTTGTAAAGCCTGCGATGCTCTGTTAGACAGCCATGATCTTCCATCTTCAAAAGACACGGAAATTAAACGTGTCTAAACCAGGACTAAGTTGTAAGCACCACTATAGCAGTGGACTCCGTAATGTGATTATACACCCTCACATGGTACATGCCGGGCATTTTATGAAATTGAATAGAATTACACAGATTATTGGAAAGGGGAACCCAGCCACCCTGAGCACTTTCCCTTTCTCTCTGGCTGACGGTCTGAAGTAAGTAGTCGATTGTCTGTGCATTTCTACATAGCAGTAGTAAATAGCTGTGATAAATAATTACAATTATTAGCAAAAAAAATTACAATTCTAATAAACAATACAACGCAGCAGGGATGTACTTTCTGTGTTCATTAGCTTGGAACTAACAAAACACCGGTTCTGGGAGGATTACACTGACAATCCTGTCCATTAATTGGCTGTTCCTCACTCCTGAGATCAAACATAAAGACTAATTTATTATTCTTTAACTAAAATATTATCCAAAATTATGAACTGTAAAGTTGTTGACTATAAGAGCCACTGGCATGCAGACACTGCAATACAAGTGGGGGGAAGCACTGCACACAGCCACACACACATGTTAATTCCCTATTCCCTGAAAACCAAGGAACACACTCTTATTTTTAAACTTTTGACTCTGCACGATGGACATTTAACTTTCTTGTCATGGCAGAATAAAACACCTCATGTGCCCTTCTCACATTGTGCAGCAGGGCAAGAGCACCTAATCAATCATCTCATTTACAGCAAGTAATCGATAGTAATGAATAAATGCTAAGTGAGGAAGGAACATTAATTTTATGTCATGAGGCGACTCACCACAGGTATGCTGTTCTTAGGGCAGAAAACACTGAAATACAACCCAATAAACATTTTTATACAAAACAAAACAATGCTGCGTGTGTGTGAGCGTAATACCTTTCCCCCTATCAGTTATTTAAAAAAAATAATTCCTACACAGAAAAACATTTTGTATGGTCCGGAGCAAACCATTTCCAGTTGCCAGCTGCTAAGCACACACCCCCTGTTAAGTTCTGGTGCCGTTTTAACGCTCTTAAGCAAAGGAAAGGTGAGGAATCTGGCCTTGTCACCACGAGGAAAAGCAAGCAGAAAAAAAGTCTTGCTCTCTCCTCGTCCGCCGAAAGACAGGCTACCCGCGCCAGGCAGCGGTGGGCAACGCTGGCGTGAGCAGGAGACTGGTTTTGCCCATGAGTCAGGCTCTCGTTCGCAAGCAATGCCCAGGACAAACAGACGTCCGACCTCCAGCTGGGGACTGCGAGGGCTGAAGCATCACTTTTCCACCAAAAGCAATGGGAATGACTGAGCCTCTGATAATAAAGATGAAATAACTTCTTACAAGGCTGTTAGGCAACTTAAATCCACAAACTCCTGGTATTCACCCCAAGACTTCACGTTCTCAAAAGTCCGGATATTAGTTCAATTCTAAATCTGCAATTCCCACCTCCAGGTGCCAGGTCTGTCACTGGCTGCGCCCACGTCTCGACGTCCACTCGTCACGCTGACACACGCAGAGCTGGTGCACCAGCCGTGTTATCAGAATTTCAGCCCGTTTCACCTCTCACAGCCCCGGGGGCCGTGGGCCCAGACGACGCAGGAGCGAGGATGCTTTTCGGCCAACCTGGCTCAGAAGCAGCCTCTGCCTAACGGAGGCTGGACACGCCACGGAGGAGCTGGAGCTCAGCACCTCTTTGCAGTTACGGCACCGCTGAGGCTAGCAAGAGGGGTAAGGCGCTTGTCTAAAACTTTACGTCACCCCAAATATGCCAGAAGTCGCATGGGAACGGGGTATTGAGGAGCCTGACCCATCGCTGCTGCCAGAGTCCAGGAGCCCAAAGGGACCCAAATTAAACCTCCCACAAGGCTAATTTGCCCCAGCAGCAAAATGATGAAGAAGGAATCAAATCTAAGCTTCGGTGTAATCTTATGGTCAATAATACATTATTTATGTTTTAAATTTGTTTCTAATGTATGTCATTAGCGTAATTGCCCTGTGTTTGGGCCAGGTCTGAGCATGTTCTCTCACTGAAATTAAACAAAAGCAATCACACTAAATTTACACAGCTGTTAATGAATTGCACACTGATCGTTTCCAGGATCCAGGGTTTTGTAACAGTACAGTGCAGTGTTGAAGGAAATAACTGTGCTGGCCTGTACAGCCCCCTGTAAACAGATGAAATTCTTACACAGCTGGTGAACCTTGTTTCCTATTGCACCACTGCACTTACTAATTTGGGAGTTGTTTTCTCTTTGTTTTTTTTTTTTTCTTTTTTTTTTTTTCCTGGAAAGAACAGTCATCAAACAATATCTAAAGCAAACAATACCTAAACCCCTATTTTCCAACTAGCTTTTCTCTAAGCCTACTTCCAGTGTCTCATGCCCATATCTCTACCAGGACCTGGGCTATCATATTTTCATCACTTTTGTTTTAAAACCTAGACTGTCACCATCACGTAGATTTCTGCCCATCCACCACCAATCTCTTTGTGTGTTTCCAACTTTGAGACTAACGGCATGTTTGGTGTAAAATCAAATCAGGCATTTTCTTTTGCAAAGACCTGTGCAAGTTCATCGTAAGCTTATTTTTTTCAGTCTGCCCTTCTCCTTTTTTGAGGATTACTTCTTAAATTGAGATATACATGCCATTCGTTGTACCTCTTGAAGGCGAGAACGACATTTCTGAAGGAATCACCTAAGAACATAAAAAATCTAAAAGTCTTGTGCCTTTGTAAGAAAGAAATTTCAGATATTTTTGAACCATCAGATCTACCTAAAAGCAGTACAAAGACAAAAGAAAAGGATTTAGACACCCTTTAAGAATAAGGGTATAAAAGATTAACTTGTTAAGCCTCTGTTAGCTCTCATGAAGGGCTGACACAGAGTGATCTCCTCTCCAGAACCGCGTACCTCACAACATCAAAGGTTGTCACTGTTTCGATTGCCAGGCTGTTTGGACTGGGCACTCTGGTCACAGGGACGCTTTTGTTTCCTGAGAAGATAACCGTAATGCTATAATTATGAATTCTACAACTAACAGCTATGATGAGTCCAAGCTTTGCTCTCTATTAACTAGACTCACGCAGTTTTTTGTTGTATTAGTGTAACACAAAAGACACACTTTCAGTCAAGAGTAATTCATTTAAAAATGAGTAGACTGAAACACTTAATGCAGTATTCGACTGCCTGTAACGCTGAAGGAAAGCCATCTAGGTAACTATACTAAAAACTAGTCTGGCAAAATAAGTGTGATTTTTCACATTGCTTTGGGTTAAATCTTTAATTCCTCCATGCAATTCAATCTGAAATACTAAACTTCAGTCACTATGTGGCTAACTAGGCAAATATTTCAAATCAGAGAATGAATTCCAGAATTATTCTGTGGTTATGAATGATCCATGAGCAAGCTGTAATGTTTAAAAACTTGTGCTCTATTCAGGTCTTTGTCATAGCAATTTAAACCCATGGATTGTAGATGAACTTTTACATGTAAGCATGTAAAATGTTATTCACTGGTCATACATATTTCACCAAAATTACATCGGGTTTGTTTGTTTGATTGGGATTGGGTGGCCTAATCCAAACATACCCTGCGAAACACCTACAGAAATCATGTTATGACTTATGGAAGTATATTTTTGCACTTTGATAATAATTTTCTTTCGGTACAGAAACACTGACAAAAAATATCGACGGCGTTTTGGTCACGCTCCCAAACATCCACTCATCCAGAAAAGCAGAGCAAGTCTGAATCCACACCCGGCCCTTCCACGCCCTCGTTCCAGTCTCATCAACCACGGGTGCCCCAAGCGGCGCCCGAAACGGAGGCCGCCGCAGCCCCCCTCCCGCCCGTGCCGCCGGCTGCCCTGCCCACGGCCCCGCGCCCCCGGGCCGGGGGGCTGCTGCCGATGCGGATGCGGGAAGATGCTGTCCCAGGCTCTGCTGGTCCAGCGGCCGCTGCCTCCAGGCTGCCGCTTCTGCAGCCCCACCGCCACCGGCTTGCGGCGTCTCGGGTGCCCCCCACCCCGCTTAACAAACCCAGTCCTTTCCTCTAGGCCGTGACAGCGTTTTGGGGCTGACGGTGAACCTCAGCTGGGAGGAAAGACGGGCACTGCTCCGGGTGCCGCGCTGGAGCAGCGGCGCTCCTCCGAGGCTCGCGGAGAGCCACGGTGAGACCCTGTACCTGTCCTGCAGCAAGACTTCACGGACTGCGGGGTCGTGGTCTCCGCGGCGGGGCGCAAACTGGCCAACGTTAACGTAAGTGGGAACTAAAATATCCCTTTCAGCAGCCCTTTGTCCGCGTCTCCGAATGCTGCGCCCTTTCCCCATCAATCTAAGTCTAGGTCCATCAAACCCAGCGCGCTCTGTGCTCGCATTACAAAAATGTCATCTGCAGCAGGTGGTGTTATGGACCTTTCAGCATCTGCCTTTTATTTCATGGCTGTCCTCGTTGACATGAATTGGATACCTCACTCCTTTTTAAGGACGCTGCTTGGCTCGCTTCCAGAACTTTTAAAAATTTTACCAGAGACTTTCGATATAAGATGAAGTGGTTTTTTATTACAAAAACTGTCAAATGTTTGAATTGCTACTCTGCATCCTATCATTTATCATTTCCTCGAATCTACAGCAATCACTAAGCTTGCAATAGTGCTGTCATGTTCATTTTTTTCCTACATAACAACTTTATCCTATAACAACTTCTCTTTGTAATGGAATAACTTAAAAGAAAAATTCCAGTAACACACATTTCTCATTACTTACAAATAAGCAACTTGCCAAAATGGTCCCAAACAGACACTCCAGTAATTTCAGCTCACTGGCTAAATATAATTAGTAGCCTCACATCTTTTTGAAAAGACATTGGCATCACTTTACAATTCATTGTGGGGACCAAAGGCAATCTGTCTTATAAATCCACTATCAGTAAATGAATCAGAAGAACAGCAATTACCAGCAATTGGTGCGGGTTAGCAGAGCACCTCAGACTGCTGCAGCACCGTATTAACAGGTTAGGGCTTGCCACACCTCTGTAGCAATGGAAACACTATTGCTTTAAGAAGCATCTTTCTTCAGGTGCATTGTGTTCAGATGATAAACCTGATTTTTCTCTATTTTAAGGAATAGAAATGGAGGGCCGCATTGCTTGGCTTCAGATAAAAGCCAAATCTAGTGACTGTCAGACCTGCATTTCTTCTTTCCATGAAATGGCACAAATCCTAGTGTGCGGAGATGTGGACCAAGAGCATGATCCTGCAAGCAGAAGAATTTGCAACACAAATTAAGAGCTTTCTGAAACTCAACGGAGAAATGCTGCAACTGTCCCAATTTCCATAGAAACTGATTTTTTTTTTATAGTGTTCACATAAACTGACTGTAGGAATCCTTTCCACTTCATTTCCTAACAAAATGAGGTGCAGGTAATTGTGCTACACCTGTCTGCCCATCCCTCTCAGTTACCTTGGAACCTGCTGGACCAACTGCATCAAATCCGACTGAAGGATGGGAGGTTCGGTGAAGAGAACTCCATGGAAAGGAGAAAAGAGACCCTATCAATGCTTCCAAACTGCGAAAGGCAGGAGCGACTCAGCCTTCGCCATCTCCTTTGGACAGACGGCGTCTAGCTGCAAACGCGGTCCGGCTTTCCGAAAACTCAATGCAGGTAAGCAGCTGCAGGCTGGTCCCAGCATCTCCTCCCAGCGGGCAAGTCTCATGGAAAGGGGGGTGAGGACAATCATAAGGGAGAAACTGAGAATGTTTCGATGGGTGGGAAAAAGAGGGGAAGAGGACACAGGACCCCATTTTGTAAGAGATGAGCCTTACTTGGCAAAATATATCCCTGAAATAGGGAAGAAGTGTGAAAGTATCCCCTCTGCCGTTCACTGCAAATTTAGTAACAGAAAATCAGCTTTCTCATACATTCACTATTAGCCCAAATCCAGCAACGTGTGATCACAGTAGAAATATAGTACTGCAACAGGAAAGGTTCCTCATATGTCGGAAGGATGACTTTCGAAGTTTCTAAGACTACTAGCGAAATTTCCAGAAATACGTAGAGGCTGCATGTAGCTTATTTAAACCACAAGCCAACTACGATGGCTCCTGCAAGGTTTGCACCTGTTTGGGTTTTTTTAAATGCCTTGAAAATTGTCAGCAACATAAAGCAATACCACTTAAATTGTTCCTTAATAGAAGTGAAGGGAGAATTAGAACAAAAATAACACACGTATTGTGTTTGCAGATGAGAGAACAAAGCCTACACATTTCTAAGTTGATGTTTGAATGTTCTTATTTTTCCAGCGTCAGTTCAATACCTATACCACAAAAAAAAGCAACAATAGAGGAAGCACACTTTGGTTTAATAGAAAACAGATTAAGATGACCAACGGTAAAACAGAAAAAGAGAATACCCTCAGAATGAAGTCTTCAGTGCTAGGGTGACCTTGGATGCAATCCACCTCCAAGATATAAAAAACAAAAACACTGTACAAAGGTAGTGTATCAGTCATTTTTATTACAAAACAAACTACGAAAAGCTATGGGAGGTGGATCACAAGTGGCTGAAGAATCTGCAAGACGCTGATATGCATAGACTACCGTGACAGTGGCCAAGAGGACGGGATGTAATTATTGTTTACGATCCCAGGTTCAAGTAATATTGCGGTGGAAGATAAATCAAAGCCTGACATTCAGAGCAAAATATCAGCGACCTTGACAGGGACAGTCTCTTTACCAGCCTGAGTTACAGCCACGGCAATTAGACTCTGCACTTTCTTGAAGAGAGGGCACCAGCAGTGACGCCTGCGTTCTACCTGTGAATGTCCTTCTGCATTTTATGGCAATCCCTTATTTCTGTCCTGTGTTTTTTCAAAACTTATCAAACCACTCTTATCACTATTATGCAGAACACTTACACTATTCTTACTGTTTTCTTTCTTTAAAAAGCCCATAGTTGATGATAAAAAGCTTAGAAGTGAATTGAAAATTTCGAAGAAAAAATTAAAATTGCTGAGGTTAATGGAATCCAACCAAAGGCAATCATGGGACAATCTATTTTTAGATATACCTGTGACCCCTTCTTAACTTTTCTCTTAGATTTCAAATAAAATTTTAGCCATTTGGAAAAGAATTGCCTTTGTCCATAAGCTGACATCACACAAGAATGTATTACAAGAAACAGCAAAACCAGAAGTAATTTTGATGTTCAACTTCATCAATACACACTCTCCTCTAATACCACAGTTCTTAGTAACAACTGATCATTCTCTCACGTTCCTCTCTTCCAGCCTGTGGTCTATAAAAGCCAAAGGCAGGCCCCAGAAGAGAGAGCCCCGTGGGCCGCCCCTGCTGCCGCTCGCCGTCTTTGCTGTGAGCAGCTTCCCCGGCTTGAAGAGAAAGGGAAGGAACGCAGGTAAAAGGAAAAGGATTTTTACCTTCGTTAAGAACAAGGGTATAAATATCAACTTCCTACAACTACCTCAGCTTCCATGAAGGGATGACATACAGCGATTCCTCCTCCAAAAAGCTACCGTCTCGTGACATCTCGTGTTGTCCCTACTTTGGTCGGTGCGTGGAGCAGGAGATGCTGGTGATAATTAGTGCCAGACAGCGGTTTGTTCCTTCCCTTACAGCATCATCACAGCTGGTTGTCCTCTAACAGTCTCTACGAAACATGATGCTCTTAAGCAGGGTAACCTCGGGTTAAACTTATTTCAAGTACTTCTCTTGCCACCAGACTACTTTTAATACGAATTTTCTTGGTTTTTTCTGTCGTAAACATTTGCAAAATAATATTTAGTCTTGGGATAGCATCTTCAGCACCGGACTGTCGTTTCTCTCCTGATTGCTACCATTACCAGTTATAAACAAAATCAAGTCCATTCATCAGTAAATACCCAAAACAAGATAGCTCAGCTCAAGTAATTTTTGATGAAAGCTAGAGAGGATTACGAGGAACAGCCGACTAGGCATATGGCATTCTAGCAAAACAACAGTCTTCCAAACCGTTACTCTTATGTGTCTTTATTGGTAACTGTTTTATCCAGACTTGTTTGGTACTTTAAAAAAAAATCTTTTAAAAAATGGAGAATGAATAAACCACCAACATTCACTATTAAAAAAAATCCATTGCTCAACAGTTTATTAGTTCCAAATATTAAAATATTTAGCCATGCCTAATGACTGAATATCAGCTATTTTCCGTATCAGGAAACGGTTGGTTCACAGCTTCATACAGCTCTACAAAAATATCAGACAGGTAAGTTTATAGGCTAAAATTAGTATCTAAATAATAATGTAAAGCTATAGAGACAGACTATATAAATTACAAAAGAAAAAATAGATTCATAGAAATGAAGATGAGATACAAGTATCTTCCCTTTGACTGTCATTTAACCCAAGTTTATGTTTATTCCTCCATTTTTTTCTGTCTTCTGATTCCCTGCCCTTTACTTGCTCTAGCTTTCTGAACTACATCCATCAAACTGACCCCTCTTTCCCCATTCCACCCTTCCAGGCTGTACAGAAAAGGAGCTGGCACATGTTCACACAAACCCCAAAATTATGTTAAGCAAGTGTGGGAGCACCGATCAGACAAGTTTGGAAGATGTTCCTGGTTTCCCCTTGTAAACCAGAGCGCAGTTCGGTTCGAGTGTCATTTCTACTGCGTACAAACAAAGGTCCAGTCTAGTTTTGCTGTTATTTTGTTCTGAATGAGAGGGAAGGCTCCTACCCTTTTCTTGTTACACATGTATTATAGTACGTGCACGTATCGTAAGAGAGGTCAAAGGCAATATGACAGCCTGTGTCCTCATTATAAAAAAGGCCAACGTGTTTCGATAATTTGGTTATTCTGCAATCAAGCCTTTAATTTTGGAGCAGGGAGACTATGGGCAGCTGCTGGGAACCACTCCCCAGCCGCGGTGGGCTGACACCGAGCTAGCTCCCGCCTCCGCTGCTCAGGCATCGCCGCGCTTCCAGGAAAACGAGCGAGAAAGAACCTGGAGGAGAGCAAAAGCTATGAGAAACCTGACCGGTGAGAAACAACTGAAAGAACTGGTTGTTTTGTCAAAGGGAATGCTGTTTAGACAACTGGGTTTTGAGCTTCATTAATGACCTACAGAAAGGAAACTAAGAAAATAATGAATATTCACAGAACGCGGAAACAGAAAGCGTTCTAGAGCCGCCCTACGCATAGAATAGCGATGGACTTCTCTGTATGCTCTCCATCTCAGTGCACTGTTGTTTACAGCAAAACCTTCTGTGCACTCACCTCTGAGTACCCCACATCCACTTACAGAAAAAAGTAGGGTGGAAAAATAGTTTCTGCACGTATTTATATATAGGTATATATACACGATATGTATACACACATACAATTTCTGTAACCTATTGCTGGAAGTTTATAATCAAATCCTTTTATAAAAACCTTATGAGAAAATACATAATTCAGATTGACTCTAATTATAAACCTCCTTTCTAACTCTCCTCACCATTGGCTCCTGACATTGAACTCACTGGTCTCCAACGATCGATTCGTCCAAAGACCTTTAAGAAATTGACATTTTATCAAATATTTAATCGTTTCTTTTGTCTCCAGTGAAAAAAACTGTTTTAACATTTTATGTAAAGTCTTCTGTTGAGGACTAGGCTTTTGCTGGATTTTTTCTGAAGACAGGATAAGATTTGGCATTTGAGCTAATTCTTTGCTCAGTAGCCTACATTCTTCTTCCAGCACTAGGCAGATCTTTCCCCAATTTATATATTTAATTAAAGCTTTTCAAATTATTATTATTCAACAGTTGCCAGTGCAATTCTGCTTGCTTTCAAGTTGCATCAGGATTCAAATCATTCATGAAACTTTCTATTTCTCTCTCCCATGGCCAAACATATATATAGCCCTTGAGATTTATTAGCTTCTCTGGACGCAGTAGGAGCTACTGAAGCCTACCAGGTTATTTTGCTGTATGGTGATTCATGTTCCTCTGCACACAAATAACGAGCAAAAGAAGCAAATTACTTGATACAACATGCCAGAAGTTATCTGAAGGACTTCACAACTTGACCTCATATTATAAAGGCTGTGACTATCTTCAACAATGCTTTGAAAAGTGAAGTAGCTGAGAGAGGAAGAGTCCCCATGACATTGCAATTATGCAAAGGTGACATATAAATAAAACCCCTAGGCAAAAAGAGCTGCCTTTTCATATTAAGATTGAAATAATTCTCAGATCAGGACTAAATTTTTGTGAGAACTGTCATATCAATTAGAGGTTTTAAGGAAACTGAAGTCATAGATAATGTATTGAGCATTATAAACTGACGTTTTGATATGCAAACAGCAGACATTAAAAAAATGACAACTGTCTCCAAAAATCAGTAATGCTGAAATGAATAAATTAAACGAGCAATTACTAGTATGTTTGACAAAGCATAATATAACAATGCATCAAGCATATATTAGCTCAGCCTTTACTCATTGATCTTTATCTTCTTTTAATTAATGAATTTAATTGACTGGAAGGGAGTTTTAAGAATGGCTTGTTACAAGTCAAGTAGGAAAACCATTTTGTATTTGGGAGAGGAGAAGCAAAGAAAGTACGCAATGGAAAACAGTGGGGTGGAGCTACTACCGGTCTGTATCTGGTGCCAAAACCTGGGAAGATATAGGGGAGTCATTAACGATTGTAATGTTCACAAAGAAAAATTTATCAAAATTAAAGCCAGTAGGACATGCAAAATAAGGGGAATTCCAGCAAAATTGGATGGATTCATAAAGAATTTTTCAAATCTTGGAAACAGTTCTTCACCTTTCTATATCCGCCAGCGTCCTAAGCATCCCTGAAGCTGGCGTGCCTAGCCCCTGGAAACTCGCGGTGAGTTGCTGACCTCCAGAGCTCTCAAAGGACCGTCTTGGTCTTTAGGATGTTTTTCCAGAACCACTGGGAATTGATGCTGTTACTCTTTTCTGAGTCCAGATACAATTAGCTGCCTTAATATCATCATTAGACATCAGCCTTCTTACGACCTGCCTGGATATACACATATTGCTGTAATATTGTGAGTCAGTCTGTCTGCCGTACGGGATACGATGTGCCGCCGCGTGTCCCCTGTTCGGAGAGCACGCTAGCTTTGGGCTTAGAGGCAACCTAGTTACTGCTGCATGGAAAATAAAACCAGCCCATGCTGAGCTCTGCTTCCAGCATCTGGGCTAGATCAGCTTCAGCCAAGGGGAATATACGTACCGTACTCTTCCCTAAAGATAACCTGCACACAGGTATGTTGGAAAGCATTCCTTTTTGCTTAAACAGGCTCCGATTAAAATCTGTATCATATATATTCATAGATATGCATGTGTTTATATATGCTATCCTATGTATATATCTATATGTTCATGTATACATTATTCCAAGAAAGTATCAATAATATTGTCAGAAAAGATGAGCAAACTATCTAAAAAGAAAGATTTATTTTGCTACTATGCACATAATAATCCTTACAAAGAGTGAACAGTAACTATTACCTTTTCCTTTTTTTTTAGATTTGTTTTCAATTGCATTTGAAATAACAACCGTTTGCAGTTTTCTCTATTTTCCATAGCTGGAGAGTAAAATATATGCTTAAACTATTTGAAATTAGTTAAGCCTGAAAATATCAGATGGAGATCAGTCCTGTAGTTTCTTATAGCAAAGTATACTTAAATGGCTCATGACTTTGCTAATACTAGACTGGAGGCAGCGTAAGGACCAACAGCACTTGAAAGCATGAATTCCACTAGCTATATAAATTAATGGGAAAAAGTCATACTTATTAGAAAGGCTATGAAAAATCAAAGATGGTCTGGCATAGGAGAAAAATGCATCTTTTATATACTATAACAGGTCTGAAGACTTTTATACCACATTTTTCAAATGTTGTGCTCTGTCACAGTAAAAATCAGAGATGTGCTCAGCCACTCAGATTCAATTTCAGCAAGCAGTGATGCAAATACATCCAATGTGAAAATTTCACTATACAATTCTTTAGAAGGCTCTACTGACAGAACATGTTGTGATGGGTACTTGGGAAGCCTCCCCACCTATACTTATTTAATATATGCTCACATTGGCTTTTGCTTATCTTTCATTTCCATCAAATGTGAAACATAGGACCAAAAAATGTACTCCAAATCCTGAAGGCGAAATTTTTAGAAAGTCTGTCTTGGAAGGAATGATCACTCTACTCCTCCCTGCAGCTTCTGAAAACAAAAGAGGAAAAGGGAATGGGGGAATCAGTGGAGCAACCAGGTCAGGAACTCTCGAAGATCCCCTGGGAAGGAGGGCAGAAACAGCCTGGAGCGCGCGGAGGGAGAAAAACCAAGTTCCCTCGCTGCGTCCTGCACCGCACTGCCTCTGCGCCTGCCCATGTGGGTGGGGGGCGTCCCCAGTTTTGCTCGGCTCATAACGCGGGTGGCAGAAGAGCAGAGAATGTGGATGTGAAAATCTCCTTCCTGCCAATATGCACTGTCCTTCAAGCATACAGCTGAAGAAGCATTCGATACCTCGGCGACTTAAATACCGCCATGAAATTAAAATGTGAGAGTATTTGTGGAATGCACAGATCCTTCACAAAATCTGGGTTGAGCTTCCTTATCTGATTTCAGATCTTTTTTCTCTCACTGTGTCTGCCCAGACTCAGAAACCACCGTGGCACCAGGATGGAGAAAAGCAGTCGGTAGGAGTGTGAAATCCCGGCTTGCAAAGAGCCCCACAAAATCCACAACCCCCCCAAACCAAGCCTATGGGTGTGAACACAACCTGACAGAAGATGTTACACCAACAAAGCCAAGAAGATTTTCATTAAGCTCCGTTCCTTGGATACATAGTTACTTTCATCCATAAATTTACCACCACAAAAAGCCAGCAGCTGGAGACTAGCTTCTCCTAAGCTGCGTGTAGTTTGGCGCTGAAGAACTGCATTTCGTGACTCCAGTAAATACCCACAATAACATGGCTATAAAACTACTACTAATTCATTTATTCTTGTCACAAAAATTTCGTTATTTGGGGAGGGGGCTTGGGCTTTTTTCCTAAGGAGGAAAGATGGTAGAACTCCATATGCAGGTTCTGAGTTTTGCACAGGAAGAAATACAGCTCAAAAAATACTTGGAAGACCAAGTCCTCATCATTTTACAGGCAAACAATATCCACACGCATCTACCGTTTCTACAGGGCAACTAGAAGCATATTTCATCAGTGGCCTTTGATAAGCGAAAAAATAATATCCCCTATCTTTATTTACAATAACTAGCTAAACGACTCTTGTCAAAAGCCCAAACTTTTTAAAGGGTGGCTGACAAAGGAACTTTGTGAAGCAAGAGCAGACACCTGGCTGTGTCTGACTTGCTTTGTTCACGGACAGGTATATTACTAACTAGCCAAACAACAACATATCAAGCATTTTAATAATCCCATTAGCTGGGCAGCTTCTTAGCATCACACCAGAGGGTCTAGAATAACAAGCTTATATAAAAGCTCAAGTTATATTAAATATTAAAATATTGTTAAATATTAAAACAAAACTTCTAAAAGATAAAAGCGAAGCAAAAGTCACAACCCATTCTATTATTTTACTTAATTCTGTCTCAAAGTATTTTGCAACAGAAATGGCCTAGGCACTTAGAAACACCAAAGGATAATAACTGTCACTTAATTACAGCGTTAACCATCGACGTCCTGTTGCCTGAACAGAAGACAGGACCCAATAATTTTTATTTGCTTGACAAATTTATCCTCCTTTTCTCTGTTCTGCTGACTATAACACGCTCAGGACAAATGAGAAGGGGCACCAAATAGAGCAACTCCTTTGAAGTTCTGCCACTAAGCTGCTCCTATGCGGTGACATTTTTTTTCTCTTTCAGGGAAAAAAAGCATCTTTTTATTTCTGTATGTTTAGTGAGACTGATCAAACCCATGACTACTAAATGAGGGTGCAAGACAAAGAAAGCTAAAGTCTAGGAAGCCTTTGCCCGAAATGAAGGCTGTACGCTCAACAGCAAGAAGTACACAGGTAACATCGGAGAGCTTTTCGGGGATTATCGCATTTCTGTGTGCCTCCCTCATGGCAGCCGTGAGCACCCAGAAGCTGACAGACTGCTCTTCAGGAGAAGCACCAGGCAGGTTTCTGCGGATTTTATTGGCACAGGGAATGGAAAGGGGAAGGCAGAGGCAGGCAGAAGACAGGAGAAACGCCAGGCTGCCAGTTAACACCAAGCTGAAGGGATAAGGGGCCGGACACAAAAAGGGAGACCTGAAAACATACACAAACTGACACTGGGGGGGTCCTAAACCTCGGAATAATTTGAGAAAGTGTCCAAGCAAAAATACATATTATCATCATTTGTGACAGCAATTTGGAATTGATTCATTATGTTGGGGGAGGGGGGTGTATTAACGTGTTAAGACGTGTTTCCTCCCAAGTAGGTGTTATTTTTCAAAGCAAGCTCTCGGCCAAACACCCCAAAGGTTCCTCCACCACCGAAACACACCGCGTTTCGGGGGAACCAACGTATGCAAACCGGTAAGAGAATAAAGGTTGCAATACCAGACCAGAACGTGCACCCTCCTGGCTTTAGGAGAACACGGGATCAAAGCAGAAGAGCTTTCCGCGGGCCCCAGGCTGGGGCGAAGGCGGCTCCCCGGCGCAACGCCGCGCCGGCCAGGCTCGCCTTCCAGCCCTCCCGGCCGAGCCCGGGCCAGCAGTGAGCGTTTTAATTACAAACGCCACGCTCCAAAACTGGATAAATACACCGAACTGGCTTTTTGTTTGTACGAAGATAGGGGAAAAGCACATTTGAAAGACGGTAAGAATAAAAAAGTAAACAGGATCTACAGTACCTCAGAATAATTGTACCTTTCTTCATCTCCCGGGGTAACCATGGTAAATAACTGCTCTGTGCTCAGCACAGCAATTCGCTTGCATTAGTCATTCCTGATGCTGAATTACCTTCTCGCAAACAACCAGTCTGCGAACAATTAAACTATCATAAAAATGGGATTTTTCTCCTCAGAAAGGTTTGGCATACAAGCACATTAATGACATTTTTCAAGTTTTCCCAGGAATCCTTTCTTTGTTTGTGCAGCAAATAACAGTGGTCACCACTACTCACACAAAATTATATTTTATTAAAATTAGATCCAATAACAGAAGAAAAAACAATGCAGATCCAAAGTGGGTTGACCCGTTCAGAAAGGGCGTAGTGAAACAGGGGCAGCAGGTCAGGTCTGTGGACACTGGAAGATGCCATCCACCCAAACAGTCCTCCCAAAAACTGCTCCCCTAGGTTTAAGAATTAACTCTCCCAGACACAGGACTTTCCTCCTTTATTGCAAAGAAAAGGAAGGAATCTGGTGAAATCAGATCCTCAGAAACTTAACACACAGCCACAGGAGCCTGCTCCTAACTGTGCCTTTTGTTATTAAATCAAAAAATAGAAAATCCTCACCCCCTGGTATTTTTTTTTAAACGCTTCCAGCAAATCAGAGAGAAACCAGGCAATTTTTGGCAAGTCGGGCAAAGTCCTCCTGCCCCCAGTGCTCCGATGGGTGCCCGGTGCTCCCCGCGGCAGCGGTGCACGAGCGTGCACGAGCGTGCGAGAGGTCAGGTTGGTGGGAACGCCTGTACTGCACCATCGCCAAGTGTATCGGACAAGAGCCAGCAGAGCTGCAGGTACCGCCTTCCTTTTGCTTCCTTACGACAGATTTATCTTCCAGCAGGATTTTAAATATATATATATATACCTGATTTTTTTATCACCTCTGCATGCATGCAGGGAGACTGTTTATAGATCCAGAGCGACAAACTGTGCCATAATCAAACTCTGTATTTGTGCAGACACCATATCTCTGTCAGGGTATACTATTATAACCAGAATATACTGCTTTTATGCAAGGAAAGCTTTGACTTCTGTGGAAGCAACACATACAATAAACTTTTCTGACTTTGCTGTTGCTGCATTTCATTGTTCAATCTCGTTTCCTTCGTAATTTGTACGATATGGGAGAAAACTGTCTCTCACATCGCCCAAAGCAAGTGACTTCTCAGGAGCTCCTGAACTTTTGGTTCCGGTGCAATTTCATTTTTGCACCTCACAAATTACTCTCATAAATGTATCTAAGCTTGGAAATCAGAAATTATATCCACATCCTTCAGCATCATACATCTAAACCTGTGCAGTGCGATGTGGAAACCGAAACCCTAGTAGCAATCAGGATGGATTTACCAGACTGAAGTTACAGAGGACACAAACCACCTGTAAATTGGATGCATATTGAGCATACCGTGTTTGCTATTTCTGCCTTTGAAAAATGAAGCTGAACCACAAAAGGGTCATAAACACAAAGGCTATATCTTTTAATAAGTAAGACTGAATCCTATACAATGCATGCAAAGATACTTGAGAATTGAAAGTAGAAAAAAATTATTTAGGTAATTTACTGAAAAAATAATTGTAAAATGGAAAAGCACGTGAATTATTTTATCTTCCAAAACCCTTTTTATTTAAGAAATATCTAGCAATTAATATTTCTCCCTGCAACACTCCTCTTGGAAAACCATGTTTAATGTATAAGGAAAATTAAGAGAAGAAGGGATGATTTACTGAGGATATTCACTGAAGGTGGAGCAGTAACCCACCCACCAGAGGCAGGCTGGCTTCATGGAAGTTCCTTTTTCGGTTGTTTTCTTCTCCGTTTTGATTTTTTACAGCAATTTCAAAAGTAAAAACCTAAGGTGGCACTGCCTTAGGTTATGTATTCCTTAATTCACAACAGAAAACAAATTCTCTAAGTTCTACTACAAATACTGAAAAAGTGAATGCTATAGTGTAGCACTCTGTTGTTTCCTGAATCATATCTTTTCTGAGCTCAGCAAAGCCTGTGTAGATTACATTTTCTCTTATTCTTTCCTAAACAGAGGAATACCGGTTGCTTTTACATGGATGAGCAGCACCATGGCTTCCTACACCCTGGCAGGTGCTGAGTAGCCTTATGGATGAACTGAGCAAACCAACAAACGTGGAGCTGGTCAGAAATTCTGCAAAGCCAGGGGCCAGAAACACTGTGAAAGTGCAGGCAGATTTCTTTTAACTCCCACTCTTCTACGTACAGACATTCATTCCGCAATTTTGGCTTTGTATCCTAAAACCAGCTCTACCTAGTTAGGTTACTGTACCTTATTCCTCATCAGACCACTGAGCATCTTTGCCTGGCAGCCCCTGCTCTGCCCTCACCTGCCGCACGCTCCATCGGCAGCTACAGCCAACTCTGAAACCTACTGACAGCTCGCCTGGAGCGCAGCAACCCACGTGCTCAGGAGAAGTGCAAGGAAACAGCAGTAGAATGATCCGCATCAGATATTTTTCATGATTATCGGTGAGATCTCTATTAGTCTGCCGAGGAAATACAGATGGTGCATGGTGCCCTCAAGGTCGTTCGTTGGGAGGGTAGTACCCTGCATAATACACTTACGGTCCTCCCGCAGACCTGCCATGTGCAAGTCTTGGAGCTCTCCTTAAAATACAGCAACCTTCCATGACAAGGAGAAAGGCCACCTGAGGTCAAAAGCCATTATAGCTACAAAAAAGGCTACGGGCACTCACATCCTATTACATGATTTTCTCACTTAAGGCCTCAGTGGTTAAATATCATTAAGTTCTCAAAGGAGCTGTGCTTTGCCCTGAAAGGCTGCCCGGGGTGGTTTGGGTGAGCAAGCCTTCGTCAAGCCCTCTTGTAAACCACCACAGCAAAGGGTAATCATCTATGCAATATGCAGAAGTCACAATAGAGTGGTTGGAAGTTAAACAGCACTTCCAAGAGACTTGTATTTTCTACTATTATGTATGTCACTTTTAGCATGATGGCAAAAACCCAATGATAAACCGAGTAGCTTATTTCTACCAGCACGCGAAAGTATTTTAGACCGAAGAAACCAACAGTTGGATGTAGAAAGACACCGCAGCTCTCGGGTACGCAGACCACAGAATTAGAAAGCAGACAGTGTTTACTGCTTGAAAATAATTCAGCAGTAACAGGCGTATCTACCCGGCCTTCAGCCAACAAGGCAGGAATGGACACGGCGGAGTCCGCTTTCCCTCCACCCTCACACCTGCAGCTGCCCTCCAGCAGGCAGGCTTTTTCGGCGAACGGCAGCGTCCGATGACTGAAACGGCTAAAGATTCGACTAAAACGGCATCAAAGATTCATTAGCTGGCAGCCCGTGACTGGCCTGGCGGCGGAACCGCCTGCAGTAACGTCCTGCCGAGATCAAGCTGCTCCAGCACCCTGGAACAAGGGCTGCTCCGGGCCCCGCGCTGAAAACTTCCCAAATTCGCTTCGGAGGGCCGTAGGTACACACACAGCCCTGGCAGCACCTCGGTCCAAGCAGTCGCACCTGAGCCACGAGCTGTGAAGAGCAAAGACCAGATAAACTTCCCAAAATTTCAGTTTATTGAAACTTAATAGAACGCACTGGAAAAGCCCTTTAGTTAGAGCACACCACACCAATTTTGGAATACTCAGAGATAAAAGAAGAGGTAACATTTTGCTCCAAATACTTGTATTTAATTAGTTTATAATACAGATATGAGTAACTGTTTCTAACTGGAATGGATGATGATGATATGGGAGGCTTGTCCTTTTTTGGAGGTTTATTGGCAGGTCTCTCATTAACACACTGCCACTCCTATGAGCGTCCTCTCACAGCCCTCGCTCACCGTGGCTGCACAACACTATTAACCTGAATGTTCAAACACTTACAGGCAGCAACATTTGAAGGACACATCTTTCTGTTCATTTTCTTTTCTCTTCCTCTATGTCTCTCCCTTCTTAATCTTTCTCGGTGCAGAGCAGTTATAACCTGATTAATTAAGCTGACCACTCCACTGAGATTTTGTAAATTGGGTTATAAACTGAGCAATTAATAACCATTATAAATACGAATATAAACTGGCATTCCACATTTTGGTATGAGTTGCAGGCAGTCCCTCTCCTCCTTTGCCAGCCAGGGAGCGGCTCTCCCGCCCTGTGGTGCTTGGCAGCGCCGGACCGTGCCCCATTTCCACTATTTTTCAGACTCCTGACCTGAATTCCAATGGGAAAGGGAAGCACTGCCTACCAGCACTGCACAGCATTTCCCTTTAGTTCACCACCAGTATGCTGGTTGCTGGTTTCAGCTCTTATGGAAAATACCTATTCAGATCACACAAATCTTTTTACATAACTGTACATCAGTATTTTGCATTCTTACTGTCTATTTTGAAAATCAAGGATATATTTAACTCAACAGTATTTATTTCCTAAGCCCGAAAATATGAATTTACTTTGACTTTCCTTTTGCATGTAGTATTTCATTCATTTACTGCAGTTTCTTTCCTTACTCACTGAACGTAGATCCTTAGCCTAGCAGACTGACACAAGCCCAGCAGATTCAAGCCAGAGACAACAGTTTACCTACATTTAGACCCAATTTTCCTTCCAAATTCCCCGCGGCATCCTTTAAATGAGATGCCGTGAGCTGTCTGACAGACTTTCCAGACCACTTCCATGCTGTGAAAGAGGGACTCGGCTGACCCTCATTCACCACGGCCCGTCCCTGCAGATCCACCTTACCCTCTCGGAGAGAAGCCGCGGAACGCGGCTCCGGTGGCAGAGCGCGGAAGCGTGCTGCAGGCACCTCCGGGCTGGCAGCACCCTGGGCGGTTGGTCTGGTCTGGACTGGTTTGGTTGGGGGGGGTTGTTTGGTTTTTTGCTTGTTTGCTTGTTTTCATTTTGGGGTTGGGGTTTTTTTGTTTTGTGTGTAATAATAACAATAATAACAAGGGATGTGTGTTTTCTCCCCGTGAATGACTGGTGTTCTACAGACTTACATCTTTGGAGATGGTGCCACCCCCAAACAGTCCTAGTGTGGGGAAGTACAGAATGATATAATTATAAGGATTTTATTTAAACTTTCTCAAAATAGAGAAACTGGCTGGTTATTGTGAATACAGGTGCACTTTTTTAGTAACTTGCTGAAGCTGTCACACACCCCCAGGAAAGCGTTTCAAAATTCAAATGTCGACAAGTTGCTGCGAAGGATCTCACAAGAACACATTTACAAATCTCTCTACCTCAGGGAAAAAAATAATAATTAAAGGATTCCTCTCCATGTGGAAGCAGCATTGCATTTGAAATAAACCCACTCTTAGATATCATTGCAAATTTATCAGAACGTGTTGACTTCATCTGTTCCCAGACAAGAAGAACCCACAGCTCTCGGCAAGCTGTTCTCATTTATAATACAATGCTCTCGTAGTGTTGGCAAATCGGAAATCCCAGAGCTGGTGAATATACAGAAACCTTCATCTCCAGCTAACAATCCCTTAGGACCCTATTTGTAACGGAAGGGCCTTTGCATGCCCGTGCAAAACGACGCAGTTTGAGCGCTTGGCAGAGAGGCTGCGGATTTGAGTCTCAGTCCTTTTAAAAAACTTTATGCTTATTCACAAAAAAAGTCTTTGTGGAGCTGGCTTAACAAAGGGAATGGCTGTGTTTCCACTGCCATGGATAATCCCTGCTCAATTACTTCCAATTTACTGGAATAGCAATCCAGACAAGTCATTGCACCGAACACAATGTGACAGCACTGCAGACATATTGTCTTTGTATAATTAAAGCACAAGAAAGACTCCTCTTATAAGTTTAATACGCAAGTCAGTTCCAATCTGGTACAAGAAGATTATTTCCACATGATATTTTTCTCTTATGCTTTGAGATAAAGAAAAAGCCCCTAACTTAGGAAATTTTTGACAGTACCCTAAGATGATATCAAGCATCGTATCACCAAAGTCGTTAACTAACATTAGACTAGAATTTGCCCCACTTACTAATTTAAATTGATTAAAGTAATATATTACTTTTTTACAAACTAGAAATTAATCGTAATTTGCAATGCAGATAGTTATGTACCTTTCTCTATTTTTTTTTTCAAATTTACTAGAAACCTTAATATATATTGGAAACCTTCATACTTACATCCAGTTCCAAAGATCACATGCATCCTGGTTTCTCACTGCTTTCACTATTATTCAGAGTAACCATCTTTAAAATAGGTACAAATCTAAACATAATTCATGTCAAACGCCTTTACATACTAATGCAAATGTAACTAACGCGATACATAAATTGCCTGCAAGCAGAGGGAGCTCTGACTCTTCTGAGAGCAGACTCCATGGATCTGGTCCTCAGGACAGTCTCAACGGATGCAACTTGGCCAAAGTTGTTTCCCCCCAAAATCTGCCGCAGCGGCGCCCGGCTTTGCTGGCTGACCCAGCTAAATCACGGCTCCCGGCTGCAGCGGCGGCAGAGCTCACCCCGCTCACCCCCCATGCCAGCCCCACCATCACGCACGGGAGGGAATTTTTTTTCACACTAGCTGTAGAAATAAAATCTGTCGATAATAACTATTCTAAAGAAAATACTTTAAAAGAACGATGGGAATTTTACACAACAGTCTGTAGAAAACTTCTTTGTTAAATACAGAGTATTCTGCATGACATGCAAAAAGGGACACAATCACCATTTACCGCCTAATAGAAAATGTAATACATTTGCATTTAAGCCCATTTCCCAAAATGCAAGCGAGGCCATCGTACCTGCTTCAAGGACAAACGTCATTACGAAGGGCCGAGCGTCCAGCTGCAGGCTGCGCCTCAGCTCACATCGCTCCCCACCAACCCAGTGACCAGCATGGGACGGCACAAAAATGAAAAACTGCGGCTAGACTGGCACCTGCCCAGCCGGCCACACCAGTGCAGACCTACTGGCTCACAAGAAGACCTGAAACTCTCTGAAAAACCCCACTTTGTTTTTTTAAAGACTGCATGGTTGAAACTAATTAGCATTACTGTTATGAACAGAAGAAGTTATGAAGATGAACAGATAACTTTACATAAATCTTTTCTTGCTACATTCAGTTGTGTAACCCAAATACCAAAGTCATTAAATGGTTACTGCAACCTAGGATGCTTGTTCTGCTGTTCAAGCAATCCTCACTGCAAAACAGGCTGTTTTCTTTTATTGCATAAAGTAAGCCCACTCCCCGGAAAAAAAACTTCACACCACCGAACAGTGTCATGGGGACAAACTAACAGAAAGCCCCTGGATAAAACTAAACTACCTTTTTGATCAAATATGGCAGAAAACACTGACAGCTGCAATTATTTTGATGCAGTGTTTTCAGTGAAGGCACAAATTAGGCAGCATTTAACTGTGTATAAAATGATGTAATCGGAGTTATTAAAAATTTTGAGAGGGGAAAAATACCCTTCCTCACATAGAATAATTTCCTTGAATGTATCACAGGTTGAATTAGGATGACCAACTAAAGATATAGTCAAATTTTAAAATTATACCCCAAATTAAGTAGACGTACTTAAATAAACATATCTGATAATGCTTATAATAATTAATATGTCCTTAAACAACTGCTATTAAACCTCGACCAGCACTAGTGCTATGTATGAACATAATTTCCCCTATGACAGACATAATGCTATTGCTCACTGTTTACTATATATTTAAGTACTGTCTGTTCAGACCGCCAAACTACCTGAACTAAAATTGGAGTTTTCTTTGATGTTCCCAACTAAGTAGAATAAGAAATCTTTGCCATTTGCTATAGGTTCTATACATATTCAAAACAAAAAAGAGGAGCAAAAAGACTACCAGTATATAATATAATCACATTTGATTATGGAGATGAATTACATTAGAGCTTTTACAGTATAGTTAAAACCTTCAAAAAGTAAGACACATGCTAAAATAACAGCTGGAGAACAGCTGGATACTCAAGACAAAAAGTATTGAAGTATAGTAATAAATCATGAAACCTGCATGTCTGACATGCTGACTTGATCGGGAAAAATGAATTGCTGAGTACAAAGTGTAATAAAGAGAGGTGCCAAGAAATAGTCATATCTGCCAGCAATAATTTGAAGTTGAAATATAATCATACACAATATATATGATAAATAACGTGAGACAAGGTCTCCAGCGACAAAGGTAAATAATAAATTTATGTGGAAGTAAGGATTTACACTGAAGCTGTGAAATAAAACTAGAGTGATACTGTAAATATTGTCCATTCCAGGTGATGACTTTAATTTCCCAGACAAATAACTTCTAAAGTTTCCCATGTATTTTCTGGACCTGCAACCAAGACATTTTCTGTCTCTGAAGTTTCAAAATAATACACATGCTTCCGACCAGTGGCCACCACTAAGTTTTGAAGGGAACAACGTATTTGCCAATAAAATAAGGGGTAAAAAATGAATTATGAAAACTTATCTAAAAGGACAGGTTATTCCCATTTTAAACCTTGGAGAAGAAAGCCACGGGCAAGGGAAAGCCCTCCCAAGAGCAGAGGCAGAGCTGATGGGGGACTGCCCAGCCGTGCCAAGTCCATCACCAGCCATCACGAAGACACTGCTGCTGGAAAAAAACCCAGTCTGCACCATCCCACCCATCATTCCTCTTGCTGAACCAACTGGAAATCCACACCACATACGCTGCATCTGTTCAGAGAGAGAAAGGGATGCTGGTGCAGCAGCTGAGCCCCTCCATCCCCGGGACCACAGCAGACATGTGTGCAGACAACCCGTCTCCAGTTTGGGGAAAGAAGAGGGAATATGTACCATCTTCAAAAGTTGATGGATCCTCGTGAGAGCCTTGTGCTGCCTGAAATCTTGCAGTGGTGCCATAATGACATACAATACAGGAAGCCTGAACGCAACAGTTTCAGAAAACAGAAACCTTGTTACTGTTCCTACTCAAGGTGGTATTTCATGGAATCATAGAATGGTTTTGGTTGGAAGGGACCTTAAAGATCACATAGTTCCAGCCCCCCTGCCATGGGCAGGGACACCTTCCACTAGACCAGGTTGCCCAAAGCCCCATCCAACCTGGCCTTGGACACCTCCAGGGATTGGGCAGCCACAACCTCCCTGGGCAACCTGTTCCAGTGCTTCACCACCCTCACAGTGAAGATTTTTTTCCTAATATCTCATCTAAATCTACGCTATTTCAGTTTAAAACTGTTGCCCCTTGTCCTGTCACTACACTCCCTGATAGAGTCCCTCCCCATCTTTCTTGTAGGCCCCTTTAGGTACCGGCAGGCTGCTGTAAGGTCTCCCAGAGCCTTCTCTTCTCCAGGCTGAACAACCCCAACTCTCAGCCTGTCTTCACAGGAGAGGTGCTCCAGCCCCCTGATCATCTTCATGGCCCTCCTCTGGACTCGCTCCAACAGGTCCATGTTCTTCTTGTATTTGTCTTAAATGAAATCACTCATCTTATACAAGAAGCTTCAGAGGGGAACCCAGATTGCTATATGCAAAACTAAACTGCAACATGCAAAATTTTATCCAGTATTTCAACCATTGTCAATGTATAACTGCAAAGAAATAAAGTAGCGCTTTGATATATCTTGCTTTTCAAGTTTAGTTCAATACAGGTAAGCTTATCTATGCCACAGGGCTATGATTTTTTCCAGCCTAATTATTATTGCTCAGACTTGAGTTTCATTGGTAATGTTACAAATATTTGGAGAAAGTTTTATGTTAAATGCGCAAAATTGTCTGTTAGAGCAGGAATGTATCTGCACTGAAACTGCTGCACATCTCAAATGTTCGGTCTGCTACCATAAATAATCAAGATTGTTATGGTCCCTAAAAGACGAGCCAAAATTAAACAGAATATGAAAAAACAGACTGAGCCGTGAGACAAAGCACCGCCAACGGCACGCAGGGAGGGGCGAGGGCGAGGCGTGTGTTTTGGACAGATGGCGATGGCGTCTCTCCGGGGGAGGCAGACGGTGCTCACCGGCGGCACCGCAGCAGCGCTGCACGCCCCCTCGGCGCTGGAAAGCGGCGCCAGCCAAGGTACGCGTAATTCACGGCTCGGAGGGCATCAGGATGGCAAAATAAACTCAGGAGTCCATGGGAAACAAGCTGGGAGATACAGCCCTTTTTGTGCTGCTACAGGGATCTCACAGCGAAAGCGGAGGTCGTCAGGGAGTCCCCTGTTTGACGCAAGGGCAGACGCAGAGTCCTTAATGGAGGGTTAATCCCTTGCACTGTCCATATTATCTGTCTAAACATTACATCGAGGTCTCTACACTGTGCCTAAAACAAGGGACCTTACCCGAGAGCCCAAGACAAGTCGTGCATGGCTGGTCCCAGGGGCTGCAGCTCTGCTCCAGCCTCCAGTGAGGGGTGCGGGGCTGCAGACGGGGACCACCGCGTCCCCAAAAACATCCCTGCCAGCCTGGTCAACCCGCGGTGCCCACCTCCTGCAGAGCCGGGGCTGTCACATCCCCCTGCTGCTTGCTCACCCTGATTTGCAATATTTACACAATATGGAACCAGAGGAGGGTGTTTTTTCCTTTTTTTGTTTCACTTCTCAGCCTGAATATTTCAAGTTATAGTGCCTTCTAAGAATAAACGAGGTATGTGACACCAAAGGAACGGCTTGCAGGCTTGCTGCTCTGGGCAGACATCTCCCTTGAGCCTGCTCTCGGCTGCCGAGCACGCCGAATTTGTGTTCCTGCAAGTCACTTCAGCCTGTGATCAGCCCAGCCACGGAACAAGACACAATCCAGCATCGAGAAGCGCCAGCCAGAGCCGCCTCCGCCCAGCAGCAGCAGCAAAGTCTCCTTGGCCGCTACACTCTGCTGGCACTGCTGACCACTGCAAACCAGCCGTGATCTTCGGGACTGAATTTACATAAAATGGATCCTTGCATCCTCTTTGCTGTCACTTTTGGCTGTTTTTTTAGCTTGCACTCTCAGGGGTGAGTGGTGAAACACAGCATGGCAGCCCTCCTGCAGGCTCCAGGGGTTTCATGGGAGCAGCAACTCCCACAATCAGGAAAAGGAAACGTGCACTTCTGTAATAACATGAATAGCAAGGTGCTTTGTCCTCAGAGGTCTCCTGTGTCCATACACAGAAGGATGCTTGGGAAATGGGCAAAATTTTGTACTTTTAGGCCCCGTTTGAGCAGAATGAAAAACATACCTATCAACAGACATACAGATCAAGATAAGTAGACCAAAAATAATCATAAAAAATCAGCAGAACTCCAGGACTAAAGTTTTAAGAAATTCTTGTGGAGCACTTGTGGGCATCACTGGGGCTTCCAACCCTGACTTCCACGAGCACACATCGAAACTAGGAAAGTCTTCCACTCAAAACCCAAGTCCTGGCTGCTACTGAAGCCCGCGTGGCCTGAGGTGCCACGCTGGGACTGGCATCTCCGTCGCCGGCCATGCCTGCCTCGCTCAGACCTCTCCACCAAGCTCTTGTACCGCAGGGGTCGCACTGGGAAGCGCAGTACGCTCCAGGCATTCGGAAGCAGATTAAATTGCTGTCATGCACAACCTCTGTCCGGCACCAGCACGAACCACCCTTTGCTCCGAACTCCATCGGAGGGTCTGACCTCCAGCACCGAGACTCCAGCCCCATACCAACGCCTCGGACAAGAAGCGGGATCCTTCAGATATCAAATAAAACACAACAGAGAACAAACACTTGTGTGAAGCAATTTGTACAGCTCTTTCAAGCAGGCAACAGAGACCGGTTGCCTGAGTCTCAGATGTAACAACGCGGGCTTCAAAGAAAGCCATCATTAAACCTGGGGCCGAGAGCTCAGCACTGATTGAAATCTGACTAATTGGGTCTATCAGTAAACAGGCAGAGACTAGAAAGGAAAAATATTTAGGGTAAGCAAGTGGACTAGAAAAACCCAAAGCTCTAGTAAAAAAATAAACTCTGGTGCATGTTCCAGAAAGGCCTTTTTTGTCTACAATTAATAAGAAACTGGACAGTTTGGGGCAGTTTGCAACAGGAAGGTAGGATGCTGCGCAGGTATCTGGGGTGCCCAGAAAGTGGTCCACTGTCACACTGCAATGGGAACAGCTTCTGGGGATATCTGCATTTAAATTTGCTTGTTATGCAGCCTCACGCGTACTTAAAAATATTTTGTAGCATTTTGCTGTAATGCAATACAACACAACACAAAATATCACTCATCCACACGAATCACGGTGCTCTGTTCATTACTCCACGCTCACTGCGTGGTGTTTCTTGGCACCTTTGGATTGTAGGTCTTGGCCATTACCAAACGGCCAGAATCCAGTCAGCTGCTGAGCTGCACCTCCGCACTCGGAAAGGAAATTATGACTAATCCCAGAGACTCTGCAGTATTTAAAACAAAGGGCTGTTCTCTGAAATTGGTGAGGGAAACAATGTCATAAGAAGATTTGCAGTGATCTGAATAAAAGCGCTGTCCTGCTGCTGTGGGGAGGGAGGCCCCCTACTAGCAGATTTAGTTTTTTCCTCTTTCCTTTTATCCAATAATTTCTTTTTTTTTTTTTGTTAACTAACTAGAGGTAAAAGGGTAGATCTTTTTTGAGAAGAACTGTTTGCACATAAATGGTAAACAATTTATGCTTGTCAGAAATTTAAAAAATAGGACTATCAGTTACTAGTAATATGTTATTACAATGTCATTACTAAAAGACATAACTTTTAAATCACCACGCTAGTATTTACACTTCATTATATTGAAGGGACTTATTATATTTAAAGGATTATCTCTACTGCCTTGCACTGTTCAAAGCAATAAATGGCTGCCAAGTTTGGTTAATGGCCAAGAGGAACCTAAGGCATTTAATCAATCTCAAAGCTTTTTTTATTGCAAATATTCTACTAAGAGCTTATTCCTATTATAAAACAAACTATGGATCAAAAAATAAAAATAAAAATAACTATTCTACTCTCCTATAAGAAATTGCAATCTAACACAGTGTTGAATTTTCAAGGGATGTAATTTTTTGCTCATGTGAAGGCATACATAGTTTTGTATGTGAAAAAAACGCATTAAAATAAATGAGTGGCATGTGTGGAAAAAGATTAACATTTAACACCTGAGGCACAATTTTCAGAATTACCCATGCCAAAATGTGCATGCAACTGCATACCACCAAGTAATTACCTGATTTGCATATGTAATGAAATATGAGGCCATCACTTCAGTAAGAATTTCAGTGTCATTTTGAAGGGTCTGTCCACTGCAGAAAGGGAATGAACGTCAGGCTCTCATCTTCCCAAAGTTTCTCATAAATGCAGTGCTCAGAAAAGGATCCGAAAAGAAGGCTGTGGAGACCAAACATATATTCGAAGCCTGGGCAGGAGCCATACAAACGTCCCAGTGATAGGTTCACTGGCCTGTCTGGGAATACCAGTTTACTGCTGAAGAAACGTGGCTAATACAATATCCTGATCTCTCACCTCTCACAATCCAGATCTCAAGCTTTTTAAATTGGGTGTGATTAACATACAAGGATGAGAAAATAATTCATTTTTGTACCAGAAGGTGTGATAAACAGGCAGGCTTAAGATATCTTTTAGAAGCCTTCCCGAGCCAAACAACTGCTACCCTGCGGGCATCAAATATACATTACCACCGTAATTACAAATAGGCAGAAGTACTCTGTATGTAACAAGAACTTCACCCTGACCGACCCAAGGGGAAGAATGAGAACATGGCCCACACAGCAGCACCCCTTACTTCACCACCATGGTCCTTACTGCTCCCAAAACAAAATGTGGTCCAGTCGGTATCATTCTGTTAAAGCAGAATGAGGGGTATGGTGAATAATTTTTTATGATAATAATTTTTACTTTTGTTTATTTCTTAACATTTGGGATTAGCTGTGTACATATTCACGTTGAGCTTCCAAGGAAACAAAGCACTCCCCTCAGGGAGATTTGATTTTATTTTATATTACATTTTACTTTCTTTTGTCTCACTAAACACATATGTTTGAGAAACACATACAGAAGCCGTATTCAGAAGGTCTTTTTCCCCGTTATAACTAATTCATTGTATTACATATAAAAGATAACCAACAATGAAAAGGGGTTAATGACCAGAAGCAGTTCAAGAGTTATGCCACTAAAAACAGGTAAGGAAAAACTAAACAGAACACTCAGAGGTAATACTGTGTAAAAACTGACTTCTTGAAAATTGATCACTTTTGGAGAACAGAAACAGAAATTTATGCACCGGACTAGTACTGCGTTTCACAGTACCCAAGGGCTGCACTCTCAGAGGGAGCTGTTGTATGGGAGGAGTATGGGAATAGCCACGGACAAGTTACAGAGTCTGTCAGCAGACAGGGGTCTTTCCCGTTACTTATTATTTATTGGTCTCACCTATCTAGTGTGAGTTAAACGAAAACCTGCAAGTATGCTCACTATGGACCTGTGAATTTGCAAGGTGCCCAGGGCTGTCACTTAAATAAATCTCTCCACTGTTTCAGGTTACTATCCATAGTATTTTCCTGTTAAAATACAGGAAAATGCATGCCCAAAGAAGAGCTGTGCTTTAATCAATACAGACTAAGATGTCAATAAATTTATTTTCTGTAAGCAAGAGCAGTCCTGTCTCCACAATGAGAGCTGAGATAACAAAGCTCTGTATAACTGACTGAGTTTCAGTATAAATGATGGATGTGGTACGCAAGCCTTCAAAACACATCTGCAGCTGCAGTCATGTATGCATTTATTGATTCTAAAAAAATTACTCAACCTAAATTTTCCTGTGCTATTTCTCAATACTGCATTTTATAGCAGTAAAGTACCACAGGACTCCAGAAAAAGTAGATCTTTATAACCAATACTCAGACAATTACAGCTTTTCCCAGTGACGCTGAGGCAATAATTAAAAATTCACAGGAAAAAAAAAAAAAAAGGTCAATAGGACCATAAAACAGCTAGTGCCTCACAAAAAAAGGACAAGTCAATGTAAAGACTCTGTAACAACTGTCTCTGTGAATGGGTTTTGGACAGCCATCTTTTTAAAGCATCTCTGCATTAAAGAGTCAAAGAACAATTAAGTCTAATACCAGGAGTGAACTATAGCAAATTATTAAATGCAAGTCTTTACTTTTGCTCCCCACACTGTTTCCATGCTTTGTTACACATGAAGCACACAGACCCTTAACTTACAACTTTCTTGGTATAACAGAAGTAATCAGTCTGGTGAACAGCAAGCAAGCGATGGGAAATACTTGAACTTGTGTACATGAAAGAAGGGCTGTGAACCTACAGAGGTGTAAACACACCAGAAAAGCTCACAAAAGAGCTGAGATACCTTGCAGGTGATGATGAAAGAGTTCAAAGTGGACTAGTGTGGCATCCCTCTGTCCTTCCAGCGTTATCCAGGATGGAGATTCTGGACCTGTGGCCACACTTACGGAGCAAAATTACAGGTGAGGATACAAGGACCGCTGTGTCCCCGTTCTGAATGTATGTATGCTACCAGCACTGGAGTAGTCTGTAAATGGATGACAGTTCCCTTTTGGACTTGGAAAAATCTGCCTTGGATAAATAAAAACAAACCCACAATTTGACTATGTGGATGTCTGACAGTTTCCGACGTCAGGCAGAAGACCAGATGCCTGGAGGTCCTGGAGAAACACACGCTTCGACAGAGCGAGCTGTGCACACGCGATGAGCCCAGCACCTCCGGGCGGCAACCGGCATCCCATCGGCGTCCGACGTCGCGCACCACCCCTCTGAACGCCCTCCTGCATTCCTCCGCATGACGTCCCACGCGGAAACCTGGGAGCCTACGAATCTGCTTTCCCCTTTCAGATACGCACATACGCGGGGAACGGCTCCTGCCTTCACCACGCCTTGGAAAGACATTTCAGAAAATACAAATAAGAGCTCAGCAACTCAATGCGCACAATAACCGCCAGCAACGAGCACTTCCTGCTGTCCTGTCTTAGTTATCGTGGAGAGTCACTTACTGCCACATTTACAACCTGCACGTACCCGCAGCCTGATTCAACCTGTGCATTTATTACACTCTTGAAGCAACAACGCATCAGGCGTCTTACAGCAGGGAACCGTTTCGCACGAAGGAAACGCTGCCTTCACGGCAAAAGACGGCTCCTGCGGGAGCGCTCTCCTCCGAGACCGACGAGCAGAGACTCCTCACGCAGGTCAAGAGGGAGTCTGAAGCCTGTGAGCTGCCTCATCTCAGCACAGTAAAGGAAACCATTCAGCTAAAGTGAAAATGCAACGTTAAATATAAACGCTAATGCTAAGAATTATTCGGGCAACAGAAACATTCTCAAAATGCTAGATTGCTCTGGGTAATGAGCACAGTTTTCTCTGTCTAATTGCAGTCCTAAATACACATCCATGTTTTTTATGATGAAAAGCTGTCTTTCCAAACAGTAGCATTTAAAGGTACGTAGTTGTAAAATAATTTAGCTGTGAAGTGTAATAAGTAATAACTGAGTAATGACTACTGAAATTTTATTTCTTGCACTAAACTACCCAAGTACCACCAGTACCACTCTTGTATGGAAGCTATTTACATGTCCAGGTGGCATCTAAAATGCTTTGGTTCATCTCTTATGAGCCTGTCAGCTGCATCTTCTTCTTCTCTTCACATATCAATGCTCTGCATCCTTCAATAATTTGCCTAGTTGCAATTCATATTTTATAGGCATTAAAAGTCCACAGCTGAGTGTCTTAGGCTGAGAAGGTTTTCAAGATTTCCTCTGTCATTCATTTATGGTCCTTTAATATTAATTTGCATCACCAGTGAACCTGACACCTGTCAGGAAGAACAAGCCTTTCAACCTGGGAAGATACTATGAATTTGTAACTGACACACTTTGACTTGGGAAGAAAAAGCAATTTATTATTTTTTTTAAAAAGAATGCATAATGAAAAAGAATCCTGGCTGAGCTTTCTCCATTAATGATGGTGGTTTAAGTGACTGCAATAGAAAATCTTTGCACTAACCATGTTTAAAAGTAATTGCAGAGAAAAGGAACTGGATTAAAAGGACAGAATTTTCTGAGACTATATGAGGCAAATTTTAGGTCACATTTGAGTGAGCTACTTGATCATTGCAAATTTCCCAGTCCAGGATTTATTTTTCTGATGTTAAATATAATACTTCAAAGCACATACATTGTATTTTAGTCTTACATGAGAAATTCAGTGGACATTTGGGAAGTATCTAAATATTGAGTGCTTCTAAATTTGCTTTTATCAGAGCACGTGCAAGTAAGAACAACATACAACTATGGTCAAGACGTAGAGTAAAAACTGGCTCTGAGACAACACAGTTCCATTCAGCCCATGTCTTACAATGTGTTTGAAGTCTAAGAGGTATCATTAAGTATACTGACATAAGATCAACATCAGAATTTAACTTCTTCAAGAATCTGAGGTTTAAAAATATATAGCATAGAAACATTTAAAAGTTACGCTGCATGAAACAGTATGGTCTATCAAGAAAGTTATTGTTTTAAAAATCTTTTAAATCTTCTAGATTAAAGGAATGAGCCATTGTATTTTAATTATCATAATCTTAGTACCACAATCAAACTTATATAGGGCCAAATCCTCAAATGCAGCACATCAGTAACTCCACTAAAATTAGTTATAAGCTATGCAGAAACAATAAAGCAATTCCCCTAGATACAGTGCAATATTTTAACTATCACATTGCTGGATCCTTCCCCGTTTGGGGGAATATAATACCATTTCAAAATTTCTAAGACGAGTCTATATTAGCAGCTCTATGTCTTTCACATAGGTAAAATACAGATAGATGAGTAGGTTATCCCTATTTTGCATAGTCAGGGGTAGTATAAACAGTATAGCAAGAACAGAAAAAGCCCATATGCCTTAGGCAAACATAAGTTATAAATTAATATTCTATATTATAAAGACAAATCTAAACACTGAATACAATTTGAAGAGGATTCAGTGCAAGCCTGCATTGGAAATTTAAGCTTGTAGCTACCCAGGTTCACCGCCATGTTGCATTTTCGCTTTCAGACAGACAGTATCTTAACACCATCACCAATGCTTGGCAGATTTAGTCCTTGCATCTGATAATCTGTTTCACACTTCAGACACCTTTCTGTGTCAAAGAGGATGTCTTAATTTCTTTTAATATCTGCCTAATAAATTTGACTCCTCCTGTCAAACTTCTCTTTTTTCTTTCATAGATTCTCAAAGTATGATGCTCTCAAGGGCTGATTTTCTGTCTGCATTTTCTATTTCTCTCAGATTTCTAACAACTGAATTCCAAAAAGATACTGAGTCATGGATTTGTGGAGGATACATGGAGGATATGCAGCAACAGGCTTTTGTTCTTCGGTGCCATGTACTATAGAAATATTGATAAATATATACATTAGGTATTCACAACAGAAAATCCTGCTTTAAGACTTAACTAGGTGAACAGTATCTTTAATACCAAGAATGGCTCTCTGCTAATTCTGATATTTAAATGGTGATGGGAGATTAATAATACCTTTCAATAAAGGACAATGGTTTACTGAACACATCCAAACCACCACTTATTTAAAGGACATTTTTTCAAGAGCAGCTAAATCGGTAATTAGTGGCTCAGTCAACAATCCGAAGACAGTCATATTTGATTTTTAATAATTAACACTTGGCAAATACGCTAGCTTTTAAAACTTGTATTTTATCCGGAGGGAGTCAGGCAAACTGCCAGAAGACCTGCATGTCTCATTCACGGATACCCGTTCACCGTAACCGCTGGCACGGTATGCACGGAGCGGCGTGCGGAGCCATGCCCAGCCACGCGTGCGGGCGACACAACCCCACCTAAGGAGCTGCTCCGCGCCGAGCCCTTCCGCAGGGCGCCACGGAGACCCGCCGCGGGGAACGCAGCCTTGAAGCTCAACGCACATTAACTGGCACGTATTGCTCTTAATAACTACTTCTCTATAATTTAAAGACAGGGCACGGGGAGCGTGGGCTGCTGCCCAACGCCGACAGCAAACGGGCAAAATCTTTGTCAAAAGACAAAAAATCAAAATCTTTGTTCGGCAAGCCAGATTTAATTCTTTGCTACGCATAGAAAAAAAAATTGTACTATAGTGATTACTAGCATTTATTTTGTTCATTCCACCACCCCAGCACAAGATGAATAAGTGAGCAAGTGCAGAAGTGAAGGAAAATCTGTAACGGTGTGGATAGGCTGACGCAGTGGCTGTGGTGGAAGCCAACATCCCAATTTCATCTGTCATTTACAAAACCCGTCTGTAAAAACAGCTCAGACGGTTTTCAACTCTAAGTAGGGTTCCTTGATCAATAGAGCTTCCAAAGAATACTAAACACTTTTCAGAGAGAGAGAGAATTTAGATTAAGCTTAAAAATTACATTTTGCCAGCAATAGGCAATGTAAGCTCAGTTCCTCTTTGCAGCATTTCAACAAATATTTGCCCTTTTTATATATGAAGTTAGCTTGCTTTAATAAGACTAGCTTGTTCCTTACAGCAGAACCAATCCATACTTACTATTTTTCCAATAAAATAGAAAGTTTTTTTCACCACTGTGCAATCACAGTCAACTCCTCACATCTTATTTTTCAAAATAATATTTAGCTTGCACCATTGTTTTATTTTTTAATGGAGTAGGAATAAAATAACTGAACCTTCTCAAAGTAAGCTATAAAAACTAACACGAAAAAGCAACAGAAAAGAAATGAGGTTTCACCCTAATGAGGAAAAATCACTTTGGCTATATCTGTGCATATCAGAGTTCTTTCAGAATAAAACTGTGGGGTTTTAGGAGCGAAAACAAAGTTGCAAAGCCATTCAGGAGAGTGTTTAACTGCACTTTGATAGCACTACCCGCAACTTGTTAAGTACAGGGACGTAAGGATTTTTGAACTGCGCTGCAGCTGAGGGATTTGTGCACGCACCGCACCTCACGCGGAGCTGGAAGCCGAACCTCCACAGGGCGTGCTGCCTGCGCAGCATCCCGCAGGGAGCGACAGCTCCGAGTCACACCCGCTACGACATCACCTCATCGCAGCTCGGCAGTTCGTTCGTTTTAGAGAAACTCTGCACTGAAATCTTCACATAAAAATCAGCCGCCTTTGCTTTTTCTAAGCAAAGGCAGCTCAAAGTCCTCACAAACACAGGCTATCCCACCTCTGGAAAGTTCCCAGTGCTCGGAGCTGCCCCCGGGAGCAAAGTCAGGCGGCAGTGGCTGTGCTAGTGCAAGGCGCAATAGTACGGGGTATGAAACCATCAAGGTTTCATTCCTGTTTTCATCTCAAACAGCTGCTACCATGGATGGAGAGGCAGGTGCTGATGCATGAACGATATTACTGCTAAAAGAACAGGCTATTTGGTGATAACTTTTCTCACTAGAATACCGTATCAAAAATACTTTTAAATTTCGTAAAGTGTTCAGCTGGGAAAGGAAGTTAAACAAAAAAAAATATATTTGAGACAGAAGAGGAGAGAAAGAAATGTTTTTCTTGCTCGCCTTCATTCCACCATGGTTTTTCCAAAGCTGTAATTAATTTGGGGTGCATGCGGAAGCAAGGGAACTGTTTTACTTGATGCCAGGCCGGATGGCAACGGCACGGCCATTCTCCTCAGTGGTTTGGGAGTCAGAAACCCATCTCCCAACAGCACAAACCAGAAGTGAGAGAAGCTGCAGCGTTCCCGTGGGCTTCAGCCTCCGAGGGCACGATGGCTGTGCCTGGGGCTGGGCACATCCAGGAGCAAATCGGGCTCGGGTGGTTCTTCCCTTTGTTTTGGCAACAGATTTGGAAATACTTTTGGAAATGAGTGCATTATAAAGATTAAACAATGAGGACAGGAGAGCCAGCATTATAGCATCTCTTGGTGAAGCTGTGAGCACTCTGACAATCACGGGTCAAATACCTTGTCACGGGTCAAAGACTTGTAAAAGGAAATAACCATACAGAAAAGTTCAGTGACACATTTAGCTTTTAGACATTTGGCTTTTTATTTATTAGATATCTCTGTTCTTGCTTGTACAGACTTCATCTGATGAAGGCCTCCCTGCTGTGTATATCTAAGGGCAAACAGGCGAACCAAATGTCTCCCCATGCAATACCGAAGCAGCGCTGGCAGCGTCGCCGGCTGCAGAGCCATGCTCAGCAGACATGTGAGTGTCTCTGCCACGGTGTCAGAGGGGTTTACATAGATACTTCTCACTTGTGGTTTTAAACCAATATTCAGATTGCATCAAATTCTGGCTCAGAAAGCCAAACCACCAAAATGCACCTGACCTTACGCTACGTTTCATGTAAAACCACCAGCTGCCTTAACTAATCGCTGTCTCCAGGCTTGCTTGGGAAGTCCAAACTTCTCTGAAGTTTTTCACTGGGAAAAGTTTGTAACTAGACCAAACCCAGCAGCACCAGGAATGGCAGGAGCAGTTTTTGCCTAGAAATGATAACGCCTAATGATGAAAAAGCAAACGGACAGGACGTTGAAGGCCATGAGCATCCACTCGGCTTGGGCTTCCTTTTGCTGGCAGCAAGAACAGGAGGGAGGGAGGGAAGGATCCAGAAAGCCTTTAGGAGACGCATCATTGAAGAATGCCCTCAGACTCCCCCAGCTTATATTCACTGAGAAGAAGGAAAATCACCAGAAATCTGGCCGGTTTGCCTTCAGGCGGCACCTGCTCAGCAGCTGCGATCCCCACGCACGGCCTGCCGCGGCTGTACAGGGAACCAGGCGCCCGAAGGAGAGCGTCTGCCTGGGAGGCGGGCGGCGATTCCGAGCTGTCCCGGAGCTGCTCACACGCCATTTCTCAGCGATGGTGGAATCTCGCAAAGTCAGGACCAACATGGAATGCCTGCTATTACAAACTGGAAAAGGTGATTTTACCTGCAACGTCGTCACTAGATGTGGGGATAACCTGATTTTCATCATCTGCAGTACGAAAGGGAAAGAGCAAATCTCTTTCTCCGGTCCGTTTCTGAAGCCTGACATCCTGCCCCAGCCATAGAACAGCTGCTGCCTGAGAGCCCACGGAGACCAAGGGATCACGTACCACTGGGACGCTTGTAGGACTTCTGCTCCTACAGCTTCTGCGTACAATACTACATGTGACTTGTGTGGGTTTGTCCTTGATTTCTTTCTTTTACTTAGAGTGGAACAATTATAGATAAGGTGTTCACATACCTTATGAAGGAGGACATTGGTTAAACATGCACATAAATTAGGAGCTTTCCTTTCCCAAATAATGAAAGCTCAAATACATCTCTTTCATACGGCTTTATTAAAACACCCCCCTCCCCCCCCCAAA